>JAPMOS010000043.1:217500-287500 GCA_027972325.1 Paratrimastix pyriformis | reverse complement strand
GGATGATGATTGGATGGTGATGATGATGGGTGGTGATGATGATGGGTGGTGATGATGATGCCACACAGAGACACACAGACACAGACACAAACATACACAGATATACAGACGAGTGCTTTTTGATCTGTTCCTGCAGGGCGCCCCGCTCCGTGCGCAGCTCCCGCTCCCAACACACAGACACAGACACAGACACAGACACAGACACAGACACATACAGTCTCACGACAGAGACACAATGCGGGCAGATATACAGACGAGTGCTTCTTAATCTGCTCCTGCAGGGCGCCCCGCTCCGTGCGCAGTTCCTGAAGCTCCCTCCACACACACAGACACACACAGACATGCATCGATACACAATATACAGACGAGTGCTTCTTAATCTGCTCCTGCAGGGCGCCCCGTTCCGTGCGCAGTTCCTGAAGCTCCCTCCACACACACAGACATGCATCGATACACAATATACAGACGAGTGCTTCTTAATCTGCTCCTGCAGGGCGCCCCGTTCCGTGCGCAGTTCCTGAAGCTCCCGCTCCGCCCGGGCGGCCCGCTCCTTGTGCTCAGCGAGCTCGGCCGTCACCCGTGTCAGGTCAACTTTGGCGTCCCCGGCGGATTTGCGCGAATCGGCCAGGTCGGTGGTCAGGCTGTTGGCCTCGGCACGGAGGGCCGTCAGGTCGGCCGTGAGCTTCTTGTGGCGCGCCTGGTAGGTGTGTGTGGGAAGGGTTTAGATGATGAGGTGTGGGCGATGATGATGCCGATCGATTGAATGTGGACTGGATGAGATGACGATTGAATGACGATTGGATGACGACTGGATGACGATTGGATGCTGATTGGATGGATGAATGATGATGACGACTGGATGATGATGACTGGATGATGACGACTGGATGATGACGACTGGATGATGACGACTGGATGATGACGACTGGATGATGACGACTGGATGATGACGACTGGATGATGACGACTGATGATGACGACTGGATGATGACGACTGGATGATGACGACTGGATGATGACGACTGGATGATGACGACTGGATGATGACGACTGGATGATGACGACTGGATGATGACGACTGGATGATGACGACTGGATGATGACGACTGGATGATGACGACTGGATGATGACGACTGGATGATGCTGATGGCGGATGGTGATGAGGGATGTCCTGACCTGGCTCTCCGTCCGTGCGGCCTCGGCCTCGGCCAGGGCGGCTGCCACCCGGGTCAGCTCCGCCTCCGTGTGGGTCTGCTTCTCCTGCAGGGCCGCAAGCTGGGCCTGCAATCATGTGGGTTGATGATGATGATGATTGTGATGATGATTGTGATGATGATGATGATGATGATGATGATGATGATTGTGATGATGATTGTGATGATGATTGTGATGATGATTGTGATGATGATTGTGATGATGATTGTGACGATGATTGTGATGATGATTGTGATGATGCTTGAAACATGGGACGATGTGGAAAGGCTGAAGCAGATGGATGATGATGATGAGGATTGGACGAATGGGATGATGATGCGGATGACGACGAATGCTGATGAATGGATGATGATGATGCTGATGATCGGATGCTTGGATGATGATTGGATGATGATTGGATAATGCTGATGATGATCATGGCCTGCCAGACCTGGGCGGCCTCGGCAGTCTTGGTGGCTGCCGTCTGCTTCTCGATGGCCTCCTGGCGCCCCTTCTGCAGCACCGTCACCAGCCCGCGGGCCGTGGCCTCCTGTTGGGGGGATGGGACGATCGTGGATGGATGGATGAATTTATATAAAAATTATTATGATTTTTTGGTTTTATTTTTCTTCTTTTGAAAGCAGAGAAACAGAAGAGACAGCGGGTCGTGGCCTCCTCCTGTTGATGTTGGAGCGGGTGGCGATGGTGGACGGATGGACGGTGTGAGTGTGCGTCGTCATCTCCCGTGAAAACTGCACTAAATCAGGAAAGATCCACACATGACGGGACGGACCGCCTTTGCGGCCTTCTCGAGCTGGGCCTCGAAGGTGTGCTGGGCCTCCTGCAGGGCGGCCACCTCGCGCTCCTTGGCAGCGAGCTGCTGCTGGACCTGCTGCGCCCCGGCGGCCGTCTGGGCCTGGGCCTGGGCAAGCTTGGCCTGGGGATGATTGGATGATGATGAGGATGATGAGGATGATGATGACGATGATGATGATGATGATTGGATGATTGGATGATGATGATGGTTGGATGATGGTTGGAATGAGGATTGCCGATGATGCTGATGCTGATGCTGATGCTGATGCTGATGCTGATGCTGATGCTGATGCTGATGCTGATGCTGATGCTGATGCTGAATGATCACGGCGGCTGTCTGGGCCTGGGCTGGATGATGATTGGAATGCTGATGCCTGGATGCTGATGATGAGGATGACGACTGGATGATGACAGTGATGATGCTGATGATGCTGATGATGGCAGAGCCAACGGACCTGCAGGCCATCAGCCTCGGCGCGCGACTTGGCCGCGAGCTGCTCGGCCTCCCGGGCGGCCGCCTGGACGCCGATGAAAATCAAACGAGATTGGGCGGGATGAGCACGAGCGAAAGACCGGACAAGTGGAGGCATGGTACAGTGCCGGAATCAAGCGGCACAGACACCATCCACACCGCCTGGCCGATGATGAACGCCAAACGCGAGATTGGGAGGAATGAGCGCGAGAGGGCCCACTTCCGAAAGACCGGACAAGCGGAGACACAGCACAGCACTAGAAACGCAAGCCCATGGCTGGACGGACACACATATCAACTAGCACATTGGGAGCGGACCTGGGCCTTGGCGAGGTCGGCAGCCATGTGGGTCTTCACCTCGGCCAGCTGGGCCTCCAGGGCGCCCGTGTGTGTCTTGCTCTCCAGCCGCGCCTCGGCCAACTGGCGGGGTTGGATGATGATGATGGTGGTGGTGGTGGTGGTGGTGGTGATGATGATGCTGATGGTGATGCTGATGGTGATGCTGCTGCTGCTGGTGATGCTGATGATGCTGATGATCGGATGCTGATGATCGGATGCTGATGATCGGATGCTGATGATCGGATGCTGATGATCGGATGCTGATGATCGGATGATGGCGATTGGATGCTGATGCTGATGCTGATGATGGTCACCCGGTCACACCCGTAATACCATGGTCCCATTTGCCGGGGGGGGGGGGGGGGGGGGGGGGGGGCAATGCAGACCTCGGCCTGGGCGACGTCACACTTGACATCGGCGTCAGTGGCGGCCTGCTTTGCCTCAGCCAGGCGGTCGGCCAGTTCGCGAGCCTCGGCGGCGGCCTTGTTGGCCCCACGGCGCGCATCGGCCAGCTGGGACTCGAGGGCGGAGGCGGCCTGCTTGGAGGCGGCGAGCTGAGGAGGGAAGGGAGAGAGATGATGCTGATGCTGATGCTGCTGCTGCTGCTGCTGATGATGATGATGATTGGATGATGATGATGATGATTGGATGATGATGATGATGATAATGATTGTGTGATGATTGTGTGATGATTGTGTGATGATTGTGTGATGATTGTGTGATGATTGTGTGATGATTGTGTGATGATTGTGTGATGATTGTGTGATGATTGTGTGATGATTGTGTGATGATTGTGTAATGATTGGGTGATGATGATTGTGTGATGATGATGATGATGATGATGATTGGATGATGATGATTGGATGATGATTGGATGATGATCTGCTGATGAATCCATCCACCGTCATCATCATCCGCATCCTCATCGTCAATCATCATCCGTGCAGAAACCGACCTCAGTCCTGGCGGCCTCAGCCTTCTCGGCAGCCTGCTTGGCCATCTGCTTGGCTTCGGCCAGCTGGGTCTCGAGGCCCGAGGCGGCCTTCTGGCCGCCCTGACGGACGTCGGCAAGCTGGGCCGCGAGGTGGTCGCGTTCGGTGGTCAGACGCTGGACCTGCGGTGCAGAGAGGACAGAGGGATGATGATGATGATGTGTGAAGCGAAGCAAAGGACTGATCAATGATGATGATGATGATTGGATGATGATGATTGGATGATGATGATGATGATGATTGGATGATGATGATTGGATGATGATTGGATGATGATGATGATTGGATGATGGATGATGATGACTGGATGATGACTGGATGATGACTGGATGATGACTGGATGATGACTGGATGATGACTGGATGATGACTGGATGATGACTGGAGGATGATGATGATGATGATTGGATGATGATGACTGGATGATGATGACTGGATGATGATGACTGGATGATGATGACTGGATGATGACTGGATGATGATTGGATGATGAGATGATGATGATTGGATGATGATGATCGGATGATGATGATCGGATGATGATGATCGGATGATGATGATCGGATGATGATGTTGTTGGATGATGATGATGACTGGATGATGATGACTGGATGATGATGACTGGATGATGATGACTGGATGATGATGACTGGATGATGATGACTGGATGATGATGACTAGATGATGATGATTGGATGATGATTGATGATGATTGGGTGATGATGATTGGATCGGATGATGATGCCTGGACGCTGATGTTCATATCATGGGAGCGGATCGGACCTTCTCGGCGGCGGCGGCGGCCTGGGCAGCGACGGAATCGCGGGCGGCGGCCACCTCGTTCAGGTTGAGGCGCGCCTTCTCAAGGGTGTCTGTCATCTCCTTGCCCCGGGCCCGCACCTGCTCAAGCTCCGTGGCAAGCTGCACCAGGCGTGGGTGTCAGTCAATGCAGAGGGAGGATGATGTGGGGAGGTGCCCGCACTTGCTCAAGCTCCGTGGCAAGCTGCGCCAGACGTGCGCGATGATGATGATGATGATGATGGTGATGATGGTGATGATGGTGATGATGGTGATGATGGTGATGGTGATGGTGATGATAATGATGGTGATGATGCTGATGATTGGATGCTGATGCTGATGCTGATGCTGATGCTGATGCTGATGCTGATGCTGATGCTGATGCTGATGCTGATGCTGATGCTGATGATTGTGTGATGATGATGCTGATGATGATGCTGATGATCGGATGATGATGATCGGATGATGATGATGATCGGATGATCGGATGATGATGATGATGATGATCGGATGATGCTGATGATTGGATGATGCTGATGATCGGATGCTGATGATTGGATGATGATGATCGGATGATGCTGATGATTGGATGATGATTGGATGCTGATGATTGGATGCTGATGCTGATGCTGGTGCTGATGATGCTGATGATTGGGTGATGCTGATGATTGGATGATGATGATTGGATGATGATGATTGGATGATGATGATTGGATGATGATGATGATGATGATGATGATGATGATGATGGCGGCAGCTCCGGACCTGCTCCTTGGCGGCGGCGACCTTCTGGGTCTGCTCGTGGGCTGCAGCGAGCTCCGCCTGGGCCCGCTCAAGCTGGGCCAGATGGAAAGGAGAGGAAAGGAGAGGGACGGGTCAGCCAACGGTGATTGGGTGATGCTGCCGATGCTGCCGATGCTGCTGATGCTGCTGATGTGGGCGATGGTGTAGTCGTGATGATGATGATTGGGTCATGATGATGATGCTGATGATGCTGATGCTGATGATGATGATTGGGTCATGATGATGATGCTGATGAAGATTGGATGATGATGCTGATGATGCTGATGATGCTGATGCTGATGATGCTGATGATGATGATGCTGATGATGATGATCTGGATGATGATGATCTGGATGATGATGATCTGGATGATGATGATCTGGATGATGATGATGATTGGATGATGATGATCTGGATGATGATGATGATTGGATGATGATGGCTGGATGATGATGATGATTGGATGATTGGATGATTGGATGATGATGATTGGATGATGATGATTGGATGATGATGATGATGATGATAAGTGCCTGGGGTGTGCTGTCTGAGGGTGATGCAGATGGTGCCCGAGGGGGCATCGCGACCTTGGTCTGGGTGGTGGTGTGGTCGGAGCGGCACTGGGTCAGCTGGGTCCGGAAGGTGATCGTCTCGGCCTTGTGTTGGGTCAGCAGATTCTCAAAGGCCTCCCGCTCGCGATCCTGTGGAGGGTAGGGTGTGAGGGAGATGATGAATGGATGATGGTGATGATGGTGATGATGGTGGTGATGATGATGATGATGGTGGTGGTGATGATGATGAATGGATGCTGGTGGTGGTGGTGGTGATTATGGTGATGGTGGTGATGATGATGGTGATGATGATGGTGATGGTGATGATGATGATGATGATGATGATGATGATGATGATGATGATGATTGGTCAGCAGGTTCTCAAAGGCCTCCCGCCCGCGGTCCTGTGGTGAGGGTGTGAGGGTGTGAAGGAGATGATGATTGGACGATGATTGGACGATGATTGGACGATGATTGGACGATGATTGGATGATGCTGATTGGATGATGCTGATTGGATGATGCTGATTGGATGATGCTGATTGGATGGTGGTGGTGGTGGTGGTGGTGGTGGGGGGGGGGGGGGGGGGGGGCTGGGACGCATTGAGGCGGGATTGTGCGAAGGACGGCGGGGTGAATGGGCGCATGTCATATGGGGGGGACCTGGTTCTGCTTGGCGGCATCCAGGGCAGCGCGGGCTGCCTGCAGCTCCTCGGGCCGGGGGGCGGCGGCCAGGCGGCTCTCCAGGGAGGCAACGTCCGCCTGGGGGTGGGGATAGGGAGGGAAGCATGTCATGAGTGTCATGTGTGTGCGTCATGTGTGTGTCGTGTAAAGAAGGAACGAAGTAACGGGAAAATAAAACAAAAACCAGAGAGGTAGAAGAGACAGCACGAATGTCACTGCACCCGTGGGCGAAGGAATCCCCTGTGGAGGGCGTCATGTGTGTGTGTGTCATGTGTGTGTGTGTGCGTCATGTGTGTGTGCCATGTGTGTGTGCCATGTGTGTGTGCCATGTGTGTGTGCCATGTGTGTGTCATATGTGTGCGTCATGTGTGTGTCATATGTGTGTGGCTCTCCAGGGAGGTGACATTCGCCGGCGGGGTGAGGAAGACAGAAACGAGGGGGAAGCATGCACGTGTCATGTGTCAGTGTCATGTGTGTGTGTCATATGTGTGTCAGTGTCATGTGTGTGTCATGTGTGCGTCATGTGTGCGTCATGTGTGTGTGGCTCTCCAGGGAGGCAACGTCCGCCTGCGGGGCGAGGAAGGCGGACAAACGAGGGGGAAGCATGCATGCGTTATGTTCATGTGTGTCATGTGTGTGTCATGTGTGTGTCATGTGTGTGTCATCTGTGTGTCATGTGTGTGTCATCTGTGTGTCATGTGTGTGTCATCTGTGTGTCATGTGTGTGTCATCTGTGTGTCATGTGTGTGTCATGTGTGTGTGTCATGTGTGTGTCATGTGTGTGTCATGTGTGTGTCATCTGTGTGTCATCTGTGTGTCATGTGTGTGTCATGTGTGTGTCATGTGTGTGTCATGTGTGTGTGTCATGTGTGTGTCATGTGTGTGTCATGTGTGTGTCATCTGTGTGTCATGTGTGTGTCATGTGTGTGTCATGTGTGTGTCATGTGTGTGTCATGTGTGTGTCATCTGTGTGTCATGTGTGTGTCATCTGTGTGTCATGTGTGTGTCATGTGTGTGTCATCTGTGTGTCATCTGTGTGTCATGTGTGTGTCATCTGTGTGTCATGTGTGTGTCATGTGTGTGTCATCTGTGTGTCATGTCTGTGTGTCATGTGTGTGTGTCATGTCATGTGTGTCATGTGTGTGTCATGTGTGTGTCATGTCATGTGTGTCATGTGTGTGTCATGTGTGTGTCATGTGTGTCATGTGTGTGTGTCATGTGTGTGTCATGTGTGTGTCATGTGTGTGTCATGTGTGTGTCATGTGTGTGTGTCATGTGTGTGTGTCATGTGTGTGTGTGTCATGTGTGTGTGTGTCATGTGTGTGTGTCATGTGTGTGTGTCATGTGTGTGTGTCATGTGTGTGTCATGTGTGTGTGTCATGTGTGTGTCATCTGTGTGTCATCTGTGTGTCATGTCTGTGTCATCTGTGTGTGGCTCTCCAGGGAGGTGACATCCGCCTGCGGGGCGAGGAAGGCGGTCAGGGGGGTCGAAAAAAACGGCTGTCGAACAGCCGACACACAACGCACCGTCACACAATCCACCGTCACACGAAAACGACCCATAAAACGAGGCCAACTCAGTCAAATCTTCCCCGAGCCACCCGTGTCGGTGCGTTGTGTCGGTGCTTTGTGTGTGTTGTCATGCGTCGGTGTCAAAGTGCTCACTGTCGCTCGTCTGCATACCCCCCCCCCCCACACACACACACCCACATCTGTCCTTCCCGTCGGACAAGGCGCAGGAAAAGGGTCCCGCAGCCAGACCTGCTTGGGGGCGGCCGCCAGCTGGGCGCGTGCCTCAGCAAGATCCTTCCGGGCGACCTCGAGGTCCTTCTGGATCGCCTCAAGGGCCGCGGGGGTCGGGGCGGCCGCCAGCTGGCCGCGAAGGGTCTCCACCTGGGCCTGCAGGCAGTGAAAATGGGCGGGATGAGTCGAGTGTACCCCGGGGTGATAGCCACCCACCCGAATTTGTACCACAGACATGGGCAGCCTTCAGCTCCTTCTTCATCTGGCGCGTCTCCTCCGCCTTCGGGGTGGCCGCCGCCAGTTGGACGCGCAGAGCCTCCACCTCCCCGGGTTGGGTCGACTGTTCGCGGAGCTTGGCCATGGTTTCCTGGCTGGCGGTCTGCTCCTCGGCCAGCCGGTCGGCCCGAGTCCGGGCGTCGGTGAGGTCAGCAGCTACATAATAGGGCGAAAAAATCAGTTGGTGCAAGTGGTCCCCAAGGGGTGATGCAGACTCAGGGCATCGATCTTGGACTGGTGCTGAGTGGCCTCCCGCTTCGCCACGGCAATTTCCTAGCAGGTGTGATTGCGTAAGCGCCGTGTGGGGACACAGACCTCAGTTAGCCGGGCAATCTCGGAACGAGACGTCTCGAGATCGGAGGTGGCAGTCTGGGCATCGGAGCAGGAGAAGTGTACGAGTGGTCTCGAAGAGCACAAACCTGGAGCTGGGTATCCTTTTGACCACATTCACGGCGGGTCTTCTCAAGGTTTTCACGAAGTTCGGGAATAGTGTGGGTCTGGGCTTCCAGGGCAGCCATTTCCTTGCGGAGCCGTTCAACTTCAGGATCAACAGTTTTCTTCTTCTTGTCGCCCTTGGGTGATGCCGCAGGGGCGGAGGGAGCGGGGGAGGACTTCAGTTTGCCATACCACATGAAACCGAGGAGTCCCATATACCCCAGGATCAGCAGCCCACGGAGAACACGGCTGGGATAGAAAGTGGTGACAAGGAGAGGAAGCATGCCCAAAGTTGCCGCCAGGGGAGAGTCGAGCGTTTGCATGATGTCAAACCCCTGAAAAAAGCCCACCAAATCGGGAATGAATTGTCGGATCCAAATTACAAGCAAAAGCGGACCATTCTAAAGCTCAGATTTGGATTCGAAAAGGGAAAGAATGGGGAAGAGCCAATCAAGCCAAATCGACTCGACCTCCGCAGAATAAACTAAATTCCCCCGTCTTTTCTTTTTCGGTTTTTGCTTCAGGCGACCCCTCGCCAACACGTTCTCCTCTCTTTTTTTCCCCCCCATTTTCCAAATTGCCGAAAGCTGCCAGTAGTTAGCATGGAGCAGCAAGCTCAAGAAGATTATCTCAAGCAGCACATTGCCACCAGGAGAAGCACAAACTCGACCCACAGATTGTCCGAGTGATGGTATCAGCAGGCGGATGATATCAAAAATAAATGTGTGTGTGTGTGGGTGTGTGTGTGTGTGGGGGGCTTAGTGACGATGAGCATATCCCCCCCGATGATGATGAGGGCTCTGTTCGTAGAAGGCTACTCCAATGGACCGGCCACGCAAGGCGCAGCCATTCAGAGCGACCTGGGCCGCCGCGGCCTGCTCGGGAACCTGGAAGGTGATGTACCCAAAGCCCCTCGAGCGATCTGGGGGAAGGGGAAGAGGGTGGCGAATGATTGGCGCTGCTGCTTGAGCGATGATGGATGGAGGGGGGGTAGGACCGAGGGCGGGGTGAAACAGACTGGCCTGGTCCGTGTCAATGTGTACCTGAGTGATGGTCCCATAGGGGGCGAAGACATCGGTGAGCTCCTTCTCGGTCACACCAAAGTCCAAGTTGGTCAGGTACAACCTCGCCTCGGCAGCCGCCGGGCGGGGGGGCCCAGTCAAATGGCCCACGAAGGCCGGGCGCACGGACGTTGCTGGTGCTGCCGGTGCTGGCGTCGCTGTCGCCTCGGGGAACGTGCGGTTGCCGTGATAGTTCTCGCCCACGGGGAGTCTCGACATCATCGCCGTCGCCTCGGCCACCGCTGGGTTGCCCTGAAGGTTCCCAGTCGCCATTGGTGGTGGCGCTTCGGCGAAATTGAGATGGAACTTCCGGCCTTCAATCGTGCTCCCGTTCCGGGCCAGCAGCGCCTTCTGTGCGGCCTGTATCGTGGCGAACTGGACGAAGCCGCAGCCCCAGGAGCGGTTGAAGGTGTTGGTCAGCAGACAGACTGACCGCACCTCACCGAAGCTGTCGAAGCAGCGCAGGACAGAGTCTCCTGTGGCGGTGAGAAGCCCGGTGATGAACAGGGTGTCCGAGACGGGGTTCAGAGCAGCGTCGGGGCGACCGAGACGCGCTGCATAGTCGACATACACGGGGAGGCCGGCCACGATGCGGCCATGGGTGGCCTCCAGGGCGGTCTGGGCGTGGGCCACATCCTCAAACTCAACAAAACCGTTGTTCCGGCCGGGAACGTGGCGCACATCGACGGGGCGGAAGGGACAGAAGAGCTCCGCGATCTCGGAATAAGTGCCGGTGTGATTGGAGAAGTGTAGGGTCGCAGAGGGTGGGATTCCGGTGGGCCTGCGGGGGGTCATGGGTCCAGTGGGTGGAAGAGGAACAACGCGGGACCAGATCACAGGACGTGGCGGGGGCGGAGGCGGCGGCGGAGGCGGTGGCGGTGGTGGTGGCGGCGGTGGCGGTGGGGTCATTGGTGGGACCCCGGGGACCGAGGGAACGACAGGGGGCGGGGAAACGCGCCGGGGAATAGGGGAACCTGCGGTATCGATGGGGACATGGCGCGCGGGCCTGTTGAAGCGGACGCGGATGGGCAGGTGGTCAATGGGGGTCCCATTCAGGGCCAGGGCCCGCTGGGCGGCCTCCACCGAGGAGAGACGAACCTCGGCGCGGCCGCCATTCAACAGGCGAACGCTTATGACCTCACCGCAGGCACTGAAAGCGACCCGGACATCGGCTTCGGTGGCCTGGTAGGAGAGGCCACGAACGAAGAGCGTGTCCGAGGGCGGGTAGCGCTTGGGCTTGGCGTAGCTCAGGTGCAGGGCGCGACCACCGAGCAGGGTGTTGTCCATGGCCTGAAAGGCAGCCTGGGCCTGGGCGACAGTGGCGAATTGGGCATAAGCGGCCTCACGACCAAGGCGGATCATCGGGACCCCGTAGGGCCGGAAAACATCCTCGACTTGGCGGATGGTGACGCTCGGATGCAGCGGAGCAACAAACAGGGTGTTGGATGGGGGGCATTCGGTCTTGCAACGGGAATCCGGGCGCGTATCATCATCATCGTCGTCGTCCTCGTTTTCTGCGCCAACCTGATGACGTGCGGCTTCCGCGGCCTCTTCGGCTCTGCGGCGAGTGAACTCGACCTCCTCGGCGGCCCTGCGGCGGGCAGCCTCGGCCTCAACAGCATGACGACGGGCAGCCTCGGCATCAGCAGCTTGGCGCCGGGCGACCTCGGCCTCTTCGACCCTGCGGCGGGCAGCCTCAATCTCGACCCTGCGGCGGGCGGCCTCAGCCTCGGCAGCTTGACGACGGGCGGTCTCGATCTCCTCAGCCCTGCGGCGGGCGGCCTCAATCTCCTCGATCCTGCGGCGTGCAGCCTCGGCCTCAGCAGCTTGGCGACGGGCGGCCTCGGCCTCTCCGGCTCTGCGGGCAGCCGCTGCCTCCTCGGCCTTGCGGCGAGCGAACTCGACCTCATCGGCCCTGCGGCGGGCAGCCTCAGTGATGCCCTGGGGACGGAGAGAGGGGTGGTGCGTGCGAGGAGATGAAGAACGAACGGGAGGACAAAACAATGCTGCAGACCTCGAGGGCCCGCTGGATGCGTTCCATCGACGGCCGGGCGGTCGGATCGAGGCTACACATGGAAATCAGCAAGCCCGCCAACTCGGGGACCCCTCCACGGGCGGCGCGCTCCCTGTCGGCCACCTCTGCGAAGGCAACACGAAGTTCCTCCTCCGAAGGGCGCTCCTGCATATGGAACGTGTCCGTCTGCGAGTACAGGCAGTACAATGTCGCCCCCATTGCGTACACGTCCGTGGCTGGTGTGTTGCCCGGGCGCAGTCCCTCGGGCAACGCCGCCCTGGACGCCACGCACAGCTCGGGCGCCATGAAGCCGGGTGTGCCTCGGCACAGTCCATAGGTCAGCGAGGTTCCCGCGTATTCGCAGGCCAGGCCCAGGTCGGCCAACAGGGCCATCAGACGCTCCTTCTTGGTGATCGGGTCCTCCTTGCGGGACAAGAGTACATTGGCCGGCTTGATGTCGTTGTGCAGCACCCGACGGTTGTTGTCCTTGAAGGGCTTCCCGTGGAGGAAGGCCAGGCCCCGGACCAGGTCGCCCAGAAACAGCCAGCGCTCATCCCGGTCGGTGGCCGAGGGGTGGCTTTTGTGGCGCTGTATGACTGCATCAAGATCTCCTCCTTCACAGAAGGGCGTCACCAGACAAAGCAGTTCCGGCCCGTCCGGCTCAAGCTGCCACCCCCACCCAAACAAGCAGCAGGGAGGAGGAAGGGAATGGAGGAGGTGAAGGGAGGGGATATAGGGAGCTGGGGTGAAAGGGTCCCTTGAGGGACATGGGAGAGCTGAATGTGGTGGTGGTGGTGGTGGCGGCGGCGGGTAGGCTCACACAGACCGAAGCCGCGAATGCCCCTAAGGCCTTGAGGACGTTGAGATGGTCGACATGGGAAGCGATGAAGGCCTCGCTGAGGAAGAAATTCTTCTCCATCTGCGTTTGGGCCCTGGCGGCCTTCAGGACCGCGCCCTTGTTGTCCCGGACATCCTCCACCCGGAAGGTCACTCCGTAGGCCCCCGCCCCTAGCACCCAGCACAAGCGGGTGAGCTGGCGCCCGTCGAGGGAAGCCAACTGCGGCTCGCCTCCGGGCGGCAGGGACAGGTGGGGGTCCGGTATGTGCTTATAGGTGCCATTCACCAGGGCGAAGAGGAGCAGCTGGGTCTGGCCAGCCTGCACCTCCGAGGCCACTGTCGACACGCGGACACCTTCACGAAAGAGCTTGTAGGAGTACGCGTCCCCGACTGCGACAACGACCGCGGCTGCAGGTGGGGCTGGTGGACCGGCAGTCGCAACGGACGCCGGAGTGGGTGGCTGTGCCAGTGCCTGCTGGGCTGCCGGGGCTGGAGTGGTGGGTGATGCCACCGATGAAAATGAGGCCAACGATGGCGAATTCAAAACTCCCTCCTATATGTGGAGAATAACGAATTGATGATAAGGCCATGTGGGGCCAGACTGTGAATTCGGCGATATATTCAGAAGCCATTGGGTCGCGTACTTCTGCCAAAAGTTTACGAGATATCGTGCCTTCCGTCCGCGTTTTTAGAGAGATCACATTTGGGTTCTCACTGAGTTCGTCTGCGATGATAAATGGGCCAGTTTGCAGCAGGAGAGAAAATTGGAAGACAAACCGGCAGCGATGACAATGTCGCAAAGATTGAAGGGGGCCGAACGAAAGAGGACCTTGTACGCTTTCAAGCTCATGAAGAGTTTCCCTGGGTTAGCCTCACGAGGCTCCACGAACACGAGACGAGACTGGGCTTTTTCGCCCTTCGGTTGCAGCAAACAGAACCCTGTTCTGGAGTTCACCACCGAAAAATACCGAACTCGCAGTCCCCGAGAATCGATGTTACGTTTGAGGAGTGGTTTTGGAGATATATGAAGACCGACAAGAGACAGTCGAGCAGCATTTTCTGAGGCCCACTGATCCTTGCATCTCTCTCCAGTTTCCGGCAATTGACTCGAACCCGCGGGAGCAAGAGACTGCCAGACTCCTCAACTCAAGTTCAACTTCGCGGAACCGCCTTATCAATGGGATATAGCCATCACTGGACCCAGATCCGTTCCGCAGAAGATTTTGAATGGCAGCCCATCTGTAAAGACTTTCGGAAGATGATGGTGATCGCTCTACTGAGCAGCCCACTCCCGATACAACGGGATGAAGATGATAACAGACCTCCGTCTATTTCCGACAGCGAAATCTCCTTCAATGGAATCGGAAGAAGAGACAGTTGCGAGCCTATGGTGTTGCAACGCTTCGGCAGAGGCTTCCATTTTTGTAAGACTCGTCAATTGCCATACGACCGAGTGGTAACTGCACTCTTCATCTTGGCCGAGTACCATGCCCCCGGAGTTTGGATGATTCATGACGGATACCCATCGTATTGGCAGGAAGGATTGGAACTTGCCCGCACTGTCCGACCTGATTGTGTTCTACCTCCGGGTGTCCGTTAATTGGAAGATGGACAATAGATGGAGTGATGTCGAGCGTCGCCGTTGGGAGTTCGCTCCATGACCCCTGCGAATTTTCCAGCACACGCTCAGGGCGGATTATGTTTCATCCTTCCTGACACCAATTCTTTCCCCCGCATGGCCATCATGCCAACACCGCCGCCACGCAAAATTTTGGCCCAGGCTTGCTGCCACGCACCCGTTTTTGTATACCGCTGGAGGCAGGGCCAACGGCGGGAATTGCTTCTCATCCCCGGGGAACAAGCCCAAGACGCCAAGTGCAAGAGCCGCTCCAGCTCAGCCATCATGGGGTATAGCCATTACTGGACACAGACCCTCCTCCTCCTCCTCTCCCCTTCCTCTCAGGCCGTGCGGGACAGAGTCTCGCATGCGTTGTCGCGCGGGCCACGCTGTCTCTCCCGGGCCTCCCCACCCGAGAGCCATCTGACGAGCTCCGGATGAGGACGGGCCTCCCCTGGTGCTCTCCGCCTCTCCTCGTCCCCTCTTGATCATTTTTTTTTTCTTTTTCTTTGCCAAACACGTGGCCGCGTCCAAGCCCTCGGTCGTTGAGCAAGGTCACTTCAGTCGCGGACACAGCAGGGCGATCGCGGGCATGCAGGGCCAGACAGACGGAAAAGAACGGAGTTATGTCCAACCAGGAAAACACGAGCGGATCGAGACATGGAGGGAGCCTCACCCCCATCGACAGACTGCTGCTGAAGGTTGCTGATTTCAGGGACGAAGACCCAGATCAAGGGTGAGTGGTGAAAAAAGCAATGGGGCGGCAGACGTCTTGGGGTTCCTGCGTGGGAAATTGAGAATCGATCAGGACGAACTGGGTGAGGGAGGAGGGGGGCAAGGTGACGGACCCACTTATCGGCGTTTGATCAACGCCCGGATGGGGCAGGGTAGCGAGCAGAAAAATCAGATGATGAAATTCTCCCCGAAAAACCGCCCCATCTCAAAAGGGCGGGTCGGAACAGACCGGCTAAAAGAGAAGGAGATGAAAACAGATGGTGAACAAAGAAGGATGCGGAGGAGACATCCCATCTCCCCTTCCCACCCACCACCAACCGCAGACGTTGTCCTGGTCGGTTGTCAACCCGCGGACCGAAGACACATTGAAAGAAATCCAGCAGAAGTGAGTGCAAGGTATGACTTGAGGACCAGCACCGACAGACCCATCTTTCCTATGGGGTTCGAGACGGGGGAGAGACATTGGAAGAGGTGTTTAACCACCACTCACCACCACACCACCACACACCACCACCAGCCACCACCAGCCACCACCAGCCACCACCAGCCACCACCAGCCACCACCAGCCACCACCAGCCACCACCAGCCGCGGACGGATCGAGGCGGAGTTGCTGGCGCGATGTCGAGTTGTTTCTTGGGATCGGGGGCAGGC
Source organism: Paratrimastix pyriformis (assembly GCA_027972325.1). Taxonomy (NCBI): domain Eukaryota; phylum Preaxostyla; family Paratrimastigidae; genus Paratrimastix; species Paratrimastix pyriformis. The sequence goes on along the minus strand of JAPMOS010000043.1, from coordinate 271,500 downwards.
CTCCGGTAGGCCAGCAGCCCCAAACATGCAGACAGAATCATCCAAGGTCCCGCCCAGATCGCAGCTGCTGCGACCATCATGAGATTCCCAGCGATGGATTTTGTGACCGCGGTGATCACCACGATCTCGTTGCTCACGCTTGTGCAATTCATCCCGGCCTCCGTCGGGTCACAGAGGAACCGGTACAACCGCTGGCATGCAGGCGCGGTGCCATTCCCATGGCAGACGGCTTGGACAGCGGACCCGGAGTCAGACCACACGCACACCAACCCAAGGACGAGAACAACAACGGCGAGGCCCATGGGGACCAGGCCATTCAACCGAACACAGAGGCTGCCGACCTGATCCGAATACGCCAGGAAGACGACGTAACCACCCACAGCACACCCACAAATGGCAAGCCCCAAAATGCCAATCGCCAAAAGGACACCGCCAGCAATCAGATTCACTGCAAAGCCGGAAATGCCGCACACAGCCAACATCGCCCCAAGGAGGAAGAGCGACGCATGGCCGAACAAGGCCTGACGGTGTCGGGAATTGAAGCGGTCCGCCCACAGAACAGCTGTGAGAAGAAGGCCCAGAAAGATGATCACAGCCACGACGAGGCAAGCTACTCCACAAAGCTACTCCACAGATTATGTAGGTCTGACAAATTCGCAGAATTCGGACCCGGAGATTGGCGTTGACGTACTCGGTCAACATGGCGACATCATCAATTTGTTCCTGCCCAATGAGAACATCTTTGAACCTCTCGAGGAGCACTCCATAATGAGGAAAACACTCATGAAGAAAGATGAAAAAGGGGACAGACTGGGTCGGTTGGCAAGGACAATGGCACCCACCTTGGGCCAGCAGCCAAAACACCATGTGGCAGCGATGACCAAAGCCACATCAAAGAGGAAAACGCAGAAGAAAACGCCGTAAAGGCACCAAGCGATGATCGGTTTCGGCTCCAAAGGATGATTCTTGTCGAAGAGAGCGCCGATGCATCCGACGAAAGCGGTCAGGAGAAGGAGCGCACCTAAAAATCAGGCAAGAAAAAAATGCGTCCCAGGAGTCAAAAAAATCAAACCGGAGACGACGCAACATCCTGGAATCCATGAGATCACCAGGCCGATGCGCGCCCATGATATGACGCCGAAAACCACAGAAATAAGGCCCAAGCTCGGAACGAGGGCATGAAAGAAGAGCCTGGAACGTGTCTGAAGCATCATCAAAAAATGAAGGACAATCGACAGTACCGGTCCAGTCTTTGTTTATGAGAGAGAGATAGCGTGTTCAACCTCAACGGCACGCAGACTAAGTTGAAATTCAAACTCGAATTATTACATTCAAGTCTGTCACTCTCCTGAGTCCTCGCATGCCACACGCGTCCACTAAGCGTGCGAATCGCAGATCCGCATTGACTCCCTCGAATTCTGTGGGAGCGCTCGGTGGAGATAGTCAATGGTCACTGACTTCCTGGTTCTTCGTCGTGCTCTTTGCGGGTCTCGTTTGTTCTCGCCTCCGTCACTCCTGATCGACGGCAATAGGACTGATTGGCTTTAACTTCATGTGCTATCCAGGTCCGGCCCGGGAAAACCTTGGGCACTTCCTGTGGATACCAGATTTTGAAAAAAATTTGAATTGGGTAGAGGGAAGCTCAGGTTTTGATGGGGACAAAGTCGGTGGTCGGCAGGATTCGAACCAGGAGGCTTCCCCGTAAAAAGAGAACACTCTACCTCCTCAGCCAGACTCACCTTTTCTGAGTGCCGCAGGATCCCTAAAACAGCGAAGCCAAATGGAACAGAGTTTATTTAGAAGAGGGAGAACAAGTAGGTGGCAGAGGTGGCAGAGGTGGCAGAGGTAGGGGGGGGGGGAGCTTCGCGGGAGCCAGTCTGCCCCAGCGGCGGCACGTTGCCAGCAAATCCCGGGGCGCCACTGGGGCCACTCATTCATGGCAGGGAGCGGGCGACTGTGGATGCGGCTGAAAGCTTGGCTCCAATGTCCAAAGGGCTGAGGGGCCCGAGCTGCGAATGGGCTGCTGGGGAAAGAGGCGCTGGCAGCCATCCCGCGGGCGCCGACCGATCGTTGATCGTGGGAGATGGGAAAGCGCCCGTGGGAGATGCGCGCGGTCGCACGAGTGGTCGGGAGGCGTGAATTGCCTGGATATGCGGGTGGGCGGACATGGGGTGGCGTCGCAATGTGCACTCGCTGCGATCGCGCGAACGATGGGAAGCAGGGCGCGGGCGCGCGGCATGTATGCGTGGAAGGTGTATGCGCGGGTGCGAGACAGTCCTCCTAGCAGCTCCTCTCTTGATGAAAAATATGGTGCCGTCGCGACTGGGCGGGAGCGGCACAACCTCGGGGGCTGGGACACATGACGGCCGTGAAGAAGAGGCCAAGATGCCAGCGCCAGGAACAAATACCGGGTGTTCAGCCGTGGGTGGTGCGGGCCGCGGTGCCAGTGGCGTTGCGTGGTGTTGTGTTGTGTGGTGTTGCGTTGCGTTGCGTTGCGTTGCGTTGCGTGGTGTTGCGTGGTGTTGCGTGGTGTTGCGTGGTGTTGCGTTGCGTTGCGTTGCGTGGTGTTGCGTTGCGTTGCGTTGCGTTGCGTGGCGTGGCGTTGCGTTGCGTTGCGTTGCGTTGCGTTGCGTGGCGTTGCGTGGCGTTGCGTGGCGTTGCGTTGCGTTGCGTGGCGTTGCGTGGCGTGGCGTGGCGTGGCGTGGCGTGACGTGGCGTGACGTGGCGTGGCGTGGCGTGGCGTGGCGTGGCGTGGCGTGGCGTGGCGTGGCGTGGCGTGGCGTGGCGTGGCGTGGCGTGGCGTGGCGAGTGGAAGGACTTCTGCTCGGGTGACGGCGGCAGCTTTGGCTTCGGGTGCGGCAGCGGCTTCGCCCGCGGCAGCTGAAGAAGAAGGAGGAGCCGAAAAGACCATGAGTAAGCGCGCCATCCAAGGGTGCAACTCGGGGGCGAGACCCGCATCCACTTCTCCCGTCCCGAGGAGTGGGCCCCGGGCCCCGGTGCGGACATCGGATGACCAGAGTCATCAACATGATGTGAGACCTCTGCGAGGTGGCGCGCGGAGGGGCGGGCAAGAGGGGATCACGCTGATGCGCATCATCTGGCGGCGGCGCCAGTTTGTCACGTGCACGTGGTCTCCTCCGTCACCGAGGGACTGCAGGCCCGGAGGGCAGCCATCCAGATCGGGCTTCGATTGGACCCAGCGCGCTTCGGTCGAGTCGGCCTCGCTGTGCAGGCTGTGCAGGCTGTGCAGGCTGTGGGCCGAGAGGCGCGAGACGGCCTGGACCGAGTGGGTGGCGCTCGCCCCGGTTGCGGGGGGTGCCGTGACGTTGGGCGGGACCTCCTCTTGTTGCTGCGCCGCTGCGAGAGCAGCCGAATGAAACACAGAGAGAACGACCGGGTTGAAGGACGGGGCGATGAGCGGAGGGAGGGCGGAGCGGAGAAATGAGGAATGACCGCCAGGACAGATCGAGGCCTGCGACGAGTGAGCGGCCATGCCCCCGCGCTGTATGGGCGCCCACGGGGGAAAATTTGCCACCACCGAAAAGCAGCGGGAGCGACACAGCGACGAAAAAGGGGGCCGCCGGGACGAGGCCGGCCAGGACTTCCAAGAGGTCCCGTGCGACTGGCATCGCATGGGCCGAGGAAGCGGGAACTGCAGAGGCGACGGGACGAACAAGGCCACGAAGGCCCCCGGAGAGGGGCGAGCTCGGAGCCGACGAGGCCGAGAGGAACGTCGCCGAGGCCGAGGAGAGGAGAAGGGCATGGCCCCGGGGCGGGGGAGTCAGGCAGGCAGCGACGGGGAGCTGAGGAGACAGCTGCCGGGCCGGGATCAGGAGCGGGAGCGGGATGGAAGGGACCGAGCCTATCAGGTGCGACATGGGGCACGGCCTCGGGCGACAGGGGCTGGCCGCCGCACAGACACAATTGAAGCCCGCAAAGCAGTCCCGGGCGACGGGTAGTGAGCATGGATGGGCGATAAATGACGGGTGGGTGGGTGGGGTGGGCGGTGGTGTGTGGCGGGTGGTGGCGGGGTGATGGTGTGGGGAATGGGAGGAGGAGGGGGGGAGGTTGGGGGTGGGTGGGGTGGATGGCGAACCGGCGGTGGATGTGTGTGTGTGTGTGTGTGTGGGGGGCAGCTGGGGCCGGACCAAAAGGGAGTCCCACTCAAAAGGCGAGATGGATCATCTTGTCGGCCATCGTTCTGATGGCCCATGCCCACGGCCGACCCGTCCGCAATGGCACCACTGAATCGTGGTGATCGAGCGTGCAGGGAGGTGGCGTCCGGCGTGGGGAGAGGGCTGACGGATCCCCTGCTGTCACTGGGCGGCGGAGGGGACCAGCCCGGGGCGCCCGGGCACGGTCGCCTGCAGCTCGACCTGGATCTCGGTGCAGGTCTTGAGTCCGAGGCGTTTGACAGTCGAGAACAAGCATGGGATCGCAGGCGGCCGTGATTAAAATACGGTTTGGAGATAAGCTCGTGGGTATCCATGCAAAACAGACATCTGTCAAATTAAACATGCCAATAGCAGTTGGGCAATCTATTTTGGACTTATCCAAGATGCCAGCCATCGCAGTTCGGCCTCCGTACTCTTGCTCGAAACTGCTGGCTTAGTCGACATCGCCAAACAAAATATCGACCCACGAGCTGCGATCATCGAACCGATGTTCGGTTTTGAGGAGTGTCCTGGGATACATGACGACCGACAATCGAAAGTCGAGAAGGAGTGTACCTGAGCCCCATCGGCGGCATATCCAGTTTCCGGCAATTGCCTCCAACCCCCGCGGGGAGCCAGAGACTGCCAGATTTCGTGTACATACGCGTGTTTTGCTGCTGAACCGCCTTATCAATGGGATATAGCCATCACTGGACCCAGATTCGTTCCGGAGAAGATTTTGAATGGCAGCCCATCTGTAAAGACTTTCGGAAGATGATGGTGATCGCTCTACTGAGCAGCCCGCTCCCTATCCAACGCGAACGTGACAACGATGGACCTCCGTCGATTTCTGACCACGAAATCTCCTTCAGTGGAATTGGAAGAAATGGCTGCGAGACTATGGTGTTGCAACGCTTCGGCAGAGGCTTCCAATTCTGTAAGACTCTTCAATTGCCCTACGACCGAGTTGTAACTGCACTCTTCATCTTGGCCGAGTACCATGCACCGGGAGTTTGGCTCATTCATAGCGGAGACCCATCGGATTGGCAGGAAGGATTGGAACTTGCCCGCACTGTTCGACCTGATTGTGTTCTACCTCCGGGTGTTCGTTAATTGGAAGACCTTGCAGTGTGACCGTGCGCAATACATATGAGGTTTCCCTCCATGATGATGGACCTTGCGTCGTTTGTCGCCGGCATGGGAAGCAGTTTATGAAGGACCGGAGGTATTTTTCAGCCACACTCAAGGCAGATTCGGTGCAGTTCCTGACACAAAGTCCCTAAACGTGGTCCTCCACACAGCGATCGGTTTTGCTGCCCAAAGGGGGGCAAACGCTATGGCCAATTTGAGAGGAGCAGGGAAGGGAAGAGGGGGAAAAGGTGAAAGGGAAAGACGAGACGAGAACGAACGGAGAGAAAAGAGGGTTCAATGCCGGCCGCGCCCTGAACCACCACCACAACCACCACATCCTCCCCGGGGCCCCGCACAGGGGCGTCCCCGGCCGAGGGTCCGCATCGTGTAGGCGGAAGTAACAACGTTTCTCATTACACAGAATTCTCTCTGACAAAAAGAACACACCAAAAATTCCACCTCCGATGCTTGAGGGGGGAAAACGAAATCCTTGAGTCTCTTCTCGACTGTGATCTCTCGGTGGTTAGCCTCCCCTGCGCCCATGTTTAAATTTTCCGGCAGCGATTGCTTCGAATCCCCTGGGAACAAGCGGCCAAGATCTAGCATCGCGGAACCGCCTTTTCAGCGCAGCGCATCATGGGGTATAGTCACAACTGGACTCAGATCCGACCCGCAGAAATTTTTGAATGGCAGCCTATCTGTAAGGACTTTCGCAAGATGATTATGGTTTATGCACTACTGCGGGGTGTCCCACTCCGTATCCAACGTGATGAAGATGACGATAGACCTCCGACGATTTCTGACGACGAAATCTACTTCAATGGGATCGGAGAAGAGAGCCACGAACCCATGGTGTTCCGACGCAGCGGCAGCGGCGACCATTTCTGCAAGACTCAACACAAACCATATGACGGAGTGGTCACTGCACTCCTCATCCTGGCCGAGTACCATGCACCAGGAGTTTGGGTCGTTCAAGGCGGAGACCCATCGGAATGGCAGTATGGATGGGCACTTGCCCGCACTGTTCAACCTGATTGTGTTCTCCCCCCTGGTGTTGTTCTGTAATCGAAATACCTTTGTTAATACACGACGGTTTTCCCCCATTGTGGAACTTGCGGGGGTTGGTGACGGGACGGAAGGATTTTTTCAGTCACACTGGTTGGTCGGAGCGACGGGGGGTGTGTACAAAGGGCAGGGACGTAATCAACACAAAGCTGATGACTTGCTTACTAGGTATTCGGTCTTCACCGTCACTGGCCGTGCTCCTCGGGGTCGCTAGTCCCCCAGGGCCACGGAGGCGATGTCGGACATGAGACGTCCTCCATGTCGGGATTCCAGCCGTACATTTTGAAGAGCAGTCTGGCCGGAGCCGGAGGTGCTCAGCCCCATCCCGGAGACGTGCCGGCCAAGGGGGAACAGCAGGGTGTGCGTCCCGAGGGTTCGGGTACGAGGCGCTCGAGAGGGTCGTGTTGTCGCACCGTTTTTTTGACACGGGTGAGACCTCATGTTTGATCAAACACACTCAGAAAGGAGGACAATCAGAAAAACCCATCAAACCCACAACCCCCCCCCCCCCCCCCCCCCCCCCCCCCCCCCTAAAAAAAGGTCAAACCCAACCCACCGATATTACCGGGCAGGTGAACGCAGCAGCACCAGGGGCGTCGGGGCCTCGTCGGCCCGCAGGAATTGGCGAAGTATCGGGGCAGGTGCGTCCGGATCACCCCCGTGGATGATGACTGACGTCGGGCTGGTGGGCAACACCGGTCCCCAAATCGCCCCTGCGACGACTGCAGACAGCTTAGAAGCTCGGGCGAGAATACGGGGTTTTTCTCTGCCCGCTGACTGAACAGTTCCAAAAGGAGAATTTCTCGCTCGACCCTGCAGGTTCCACGGGCTCCTCTGACCCTTGGCGAGTCCTTGAGCCAAATCCGGATGTGGCTGCTCCACTGCGCGTAATTCTCACCTCAGACCACTCGGTGGCCAAGGAGATGAAGTCTCCATGCTGCCCCAACTACGGAAACCCATTTATGAAGAGCCGCTGACCTTGACTGCCCGAACACCACCACACGCCGACCTCAACAATGATTGGGGATGGTGAAAGCAATCGGACGCCGGGTCGCGATTAAAAATCAGGCAACTGAGCCGGCATTCGAAGGCTCTACCCGCATTCAATTCCTCCAGATCCTCCGCCCTGGGCCGGGGCGATCAATCTGGAATTCAAAAGACAGCATCTAGTGAATATCACCTTGTGAACAGAGACTTTCTTTCGTTGACAGAAAATCATGCCCGAAGCACTCGTAATTATTTTGGACGTGGGAAGGACCATGTCCGCCAAAGAACGGACCCCCACACATTTCGACGCTGCCAAAAAAGCAGTTACTCTCTTGATCCAGCAAAAGGTCTTTGTTTCGCGAATGCTTTGTTTCGATGGCTTTCCTCTCCTTTCAGATCATTTATAACCCAAAAGACGAGATCGGACTTCTCTTGGTCGGCACCGAGGGCACCGAGAATGACCTCTACGAAGAGGGCAGTGATCAATACGCTCACATTACCTTGGCGCGTGACATGGACACGTGCGACCTCGAGTTTCTCCGCAAACTTGAACGTCTGGAGGCCAGCGAACATCAAGGCGACCGTCTGTAGATTTCTTTTCGCACGCTTTTTACTGTGCATCTCCCGACGCAGTGCTCGACGCCATCATCGTGGCAATGGATCTGCTGATCAAGAAGGCAGGCAAACGCAAGTTGGACAAACGTCTCATGGTTATCACCGACGCGTCTGTCGGAGCACTCGTTTTTTTTAAAAAAAAATATCAATCTGGGTGATGCCTTGCAGAGCCTCCGAAATCGGCAACCCCGAGGATATCAAGGCGGTGGTCGCCCAGTTCAAATCGCGCGATGTTCGGTTCGACGTGATGTCTGTGTTATTCTGGTGTCTCTATCACCCACGGGTTCTTGATCGCCATTCAAATAGCGGCCTGGACTTTGTGGCCATCGAGGATGAGGACGAGGCGGACGAGGAGGCGGTGGTGAAACACGACGGGCCGGCGGCCGCTGCCGCCGGGGTGAAGCCACCTAAATTCCCCAAGGATGCCCCCCGGGAGGAGCAGACACGCTTCCTGATCGGGGCCCACCCCACGCTCAACCCCGTGAAGGTCCGGCACTCCTCAGCTCCGATTGCATCTGTCGATGGGCGTGATGGGTGAAGTGACGGGGCGGTCTCCAGCCGGATGGTGATGATGCGGGGCGGTACCCGCCAGGGGTGATAATGCGGGGTGATACCCACCAGTGGGTGGTTGATGCGGGGGTGTGTTGTGTTCACCCTCGGGTGGTGATGGGTGGATGTGAGGTGATACCCCTCGGTGATGATGACGCCACCAGCGGGTGATGACGTGGGGTGATATACACATTAGCGGATGATGACGTTGGGTGTTGCTCACCCTCGGGTGATTTAGACGTGGGGGGTGATACTCACCAGCGTGCGTGCGTGTGTGTGTGTGGTGGTGATGGTTTTGGCAGGTTGGCAATGAGCTGCTGCTTCGGGACATCGCCACGCAAGTGGGCGGATTCGTCATCCCGATCGGGTCTGCCCCCCCTCCCTGGTTTTCTGTGTGTCTGCAGGTGTCCCTTACCCACCTTCTGTATATTACCCTCCCCTATGTGTCCTGTGTGTATATTACCCTCCTGTCCTGTGTGTATATTACCCTCCTGTCCTGTGTGTATCTCGACCCCGCTTGTCCGATTGATCAGTCCTTTGCTTCACACACCACCATCATCATCATCATCATCATCATCATCATCATCATCATCATCATCATCATCATCATCATCACCATCATCATCATCATCATCATCATCATCATCATCATCATCATCATCATCATCATCATCATCATCATCATCATCATCATCATCATCATCATCATCCAAGCATCATCCATACATCATCATCATCATCCAATCATCATCATCCAATCATCATCATCCAATCATCATCATCGCCACATACCCCCCCACACACACACACACCCCACCCCCTCGCCATGAAGCTGATTGACTACCTGACGAAGAAGACCATCCTCTTTCATATCAATTGGTGTTGTGTCCATGACCCACACCCCGTGTACATCCCCCCTTCCGCAGGTGTGCCATGAAGCTGATTGCCTATCTGAAAGAAGACCATCCTGCATTGTTCTCAACATCATCCAATCATCATCATCATCATCCAACCATCATCATCATCCAATCATCATCATCATCCAATCATCATCATCATCATCATCATCATCATCATCATCATCATCATCATCATCATCATCATCATCCAATCATCATCATCATCATCATCATCCAATCATCATCCAATCATCATCCAATCATCATCCAATCATCATCCAATCATCATCCAATCATCATCATCATCATCATCATCACCACCGCCACACACACACACCCTGCAGTTGTGCCATGAAGCTGATTGCCTATCTGAAGAAGAAGACCATCTTGCAGCGACCCACCTTCAAGGGCGACCTGGACATTGGCGGGGTGGCCCTGATCCCCGTCCGTCATGCCGTCGCTCCCTCCCCGGTTATATCAGATGATGGAGGGCGACCTGGACATTGGCGGGGTTGGCCCGTCATGCCGTCACGTGGATAGATCAGGGAATGCCGGAAGAAGGGCTATCTCGACATTGGCGGGGTGAGCTCTGATCCTCATGGATCGCTCCCTCCCCGGGTCGATGATGTATGTGGTTGTTGTCATGGGCTCTGCCTCTGTGGCAACTGGTTTTTCCTTTTCAAATTAAAGTCTCGTCTGTGGGTGTGAGTTGCCAAGCAGTGGTCCTGATCCTCGCCCGTTCTGTTGTTGCTGCTCTTCCTGCTGCTCTCTTCGCCATCCAGGCACCGAAACCAGACAGGCGCGTCCACACTGTGTGTTGTTGCTGCTCTTCCTGCTGCTCTCTTCGCCATCCAGGCACCGAAACCGGACAGGCTCAGTGCTGAAGGAGGTGGGGATGATGAGGTGCGATGCCGTTTGAGCCGATGAGGTGAAGCCTATCGGGGGTGAGGTGAGGGGGGAATCGGGGGGATAAAACCTTTTGTGGCGATTTCTCTCTCGTGGTTCCTTCGTTAGCCTCACACGAAACCCGAGACAGGCGCGTTCACACTGTGTCATCCCTCACACGCGCGCACTGTGTGTGTCTTGTTGTTGCTTCTTTCGCCTCACACCTCATCCCTCACACACGCGCATTTGCCACCGGTATGGATGCACGACAGGTTGCTTGCTACGGGGCCACGATGGAGGTCAAGTTCCCCACGATGAAGAAGCTCTCCATGGTGGCATTGAAGGGTCCGTGCCCCCATCATCCGATCATCATCATCCAATCATCCAATCATCCAATCATCAGCATCAGCATCAGCATCATCCAATCAGCATCATCCAATCAGCATCATCCAATCAGCATCATCCAATCAGCATCATCCAATCAGCATCATCCAATCAGCATCATCCAATCATCATCAGCATCCACTCATCATCGTCCCTCGTCGTCGTCGTCGTCGTCGTCGTCGTCGTCGTCGTCGTCGTCAGCATCACCATCATCGGCATCATCATCATCATCATCATCATCATCATCATCATCATCATCATCATCATCATCATCATCATCATCATCATCATCATCATCATCATCATCATCATCATCATCATCATCATCATCATCATCATCATCATCATCATCATCATCATCATCATCATCATCATCATCATCATCATCATCATCATCATCATCATCATCATCATCATCACTATCATCATCATCATCATCATCATCATCATCATCATCATCATCATCATCATCCTCTTCATCCAATCATCATCAGCATCATCACCCAGTCATCATCACTATCCAATCATCATCATTTTCCTGCCCCCCTGCAGCCAAGCATGCCGAGTCGATTGATGTCAAGATGCAGCGGGTGTACTTCCGGCCGCCAGACATGGCCCACGAGGTGGAGACCGAGGAACGCCTCAAGGGCTACCGATATGGCAAGGACCTGGTCCGTGCACACTGATGATTGGATTTGGATGGTGACAATTGGATGACGATGATTAGATGTTGATGATGATTGTATGATGATGATGATTGTATGATGATGATGATTGGATGATGAATGATTTGATGATGAATGATTGGATGATAATGAGGATGATGATGATGGAGGATTGATGCGGATGCGGATGTGGATGTGACCGATCCACTTTTTGTCGTCGTCCTCGTATCATCATCATCATCCAGTCATCATCATCATCATCATCATCATCATCATCATCATCATCATCATCATCATCATCATCATCATCATCATCATCATCATCATCATCATCATCATCATCATCATCATCATCATCATCATCATCCAACCGTCATCCAACCATCATCCAACCATCATCATCATCATCATTCATCATCATCATCATCCAATCATCATCCAATCATCATCCAATCATCATCCACATCCACATCCACATCCACCCACCCACCACTTGCAGGTTTCGATGTCCAAGGCAGACGAGGACTTCCTGAAGGCCAAAAACAGGAGTGAGAAGTGCCTCCAGCTGATCGGCTTTGCCAAGCGCGAGGCCGTCCCACGTCCGTGCCCCTCCCCTGCCCCCAATCATCATCATCCGGTCATCATCATCCGATAATCACCATCAGCATCACCATTCAAGCATCCAAGCATCATCATGATCCAAGCACCATCATCATCATCATCATCATCATCATCATCATCATCATCATCATCATCATCATCATCGTCATCATCATCATCGTCACCCAATCATCATTCCAATCATCAGCAGCAGCATCCAAACATTATCACCACCCGATCATCATCATCAGTGAGCAGCAGCAGCAGCATTCCACCATCGACAATCACTTCACCACGGAATCGAGCCGGAAAGAAATCACTCAGCTCACCCCCATCCTCTCCCTCCCTTCCTGCTCCTCCCACAGGCAACCACTTCACCTCAAATGTGGAGCTCTGTGTTCACGATTCGAAGTCCTCGCAAAGCCCCCTGGCCCTGGAGGCCCTTGTACAGGCCCTCTTCGAGATGGACAGGGTCCGCGTGGTGGCTCTGGCTGGTATGGCTATCCCCCATGTCTGGTGGTCGTGGCTATCCCCCCATGTCTGGTGGTTCTGGTGGTCGTGGCTGTCCCCCCATGTCTGACCCCTTGTCTGGTGGCTCTGGCGGTCGTGGCTATCCCCCCCTTGTCTGACCCCTTGTCTGGTGGCTATACCCCCATGTCTGGTGGTGGCTATATCCATCCCCCCTTGTCATCCCCCCCCCCCCCTTGTCTGCCTACTCTGTCTTGGGTGGCTCTCCCCCCCTGTCTGCTGTCCGGTGGTGGCTATCCCCCTGTTGGTGGTGGGGTTCTGTATATTTCATTACTCTTTCGCCATCACCATCATCATCATCATCATCATCATCCATTCATCATCATCATCCATTCATCATCATCATCCAGTCATCATCATCCAGTCATCATCCATTCATCATCATCATCATCCATCATCATCATCCATTCACCATCATCCATTCACCATCATCCATTCACCATCATCATCCATTCATCATCCATTCATCATCATCATCGGGTTCTCATCAATTTCAATCACTTCGTCGTTTCTGTTGGTGGTGTGTTGCGTGTTGGGCGGGGGGGGCGCTCAATGACCAGGTTGCCATTGTGCGGTATATCAATCGCTTCATCTTGACTGTTGCTGTTCGTGTTGGGCGGGTGTGTGTTGTGATGATGTGATGACCAGGTTGCCATTGTGCGGTCTATCAATCGCTTCATCTTGACTGTTGGTGTGTTGGGCGGGGTGTGTGTTGTGATGATGTGATGACAGGTTGCCATTGTGCGGTATATCAAGCGAGCCGGGGCCGCCCCGCACCTTGCTTGCCTCATTCCACGTCTGTCTGAGGGGGCCGGGTGACAAGTGCGTGCACAGGATGTGGGGTCGGAGGGAACGGTGAAGGGCCGGGAGGTCCCCGATCTTCTTCCGCGTCGCCCCCCCCCCCCCCCCCCGAAGCTCTCTCGATGATTGGATGATGTTGTTGTTGTTGAGATGATGATGATGATGGCGGTGAGGATGATGTTGAGACGATGATGATTAGGTGGTGATGATGATGATATTGGCGTTGATGTGTTGATGATTTGATTGGCTGACGATGTTGATGGGTCATGGTGATGGTGATGGTGATGATGGTCATGGTCATGGTCATGGTCATGGTCATGGTCATGGTCATGGTGATGGTGATGATGATGATGGTCATGGTGATGGTGATGGTGATGGTGATGATGGTCATGGTCATGGTCATGGTCATGGTCATGGTCATGGTCATGGTCATGGTGATGGTGATGATGATGATGGTCATGGTCATGGTCATGGTCATGGTGATGATGGTCATGGTCATGGTCATGGTCATGGTGATGATGATGATGGTCATGGTCATGGTCATGGTCATGGTCATGGTCATGGTGATGGTGATGGTGATGATGGTCATGGTCATGGTCATGGTGATGGTGATGATGGTCATGGTCATGGTCATGGTCATGGTCATTGTCATGGTGATGATGATGATGGTCATGGTGATGGTCATGGTGATGGTCATGGTCATGGTCATGGTGATGATGGTCATGGTGATGGTGATGGTGATGATGGTCATGGTCATGGTCATGGTCATGGTCATGGTCATGGTCATGGTCATGGTCATGGTCATGGTCATGGTCATGGTGATGATGATGATGGTCATGGTCATGGTCATGGTCATGGTGATGATGGTCATGGTCATGGTCATGGTCATGGTCATGGTCATGGTCATGGTCATAGTGATGATGATGATGGTCATGGTGATGGTCATGGTGATGGTCATGGTGATGATGGTGATGGTGATGGTGATGGTGATGATGGTCATGGCCATGGTCATGGTCATGGTCATGGTCATGGTCATGGTCATGGTCATGGTGGTGATGATGATGATGATGGTCATATGGTCATGGTCATGGTCATGGTGATGGTGATGATGATGATGATGATGGTGATGATGATGATGGTCATGGTCATGGTCATGGTGATGGTGATGATGGTCATGGTCATGGTCATGGTCATGGTCATGGTCATGGTCATGGTCATTGTCATGGTGATGATGATGATGGTCATGGTGATGGTCATGGTGATGGTCATGGTCATGGTCATGGTGATGATGGTCATGGTGATGGTGATGGTGATGATGGTCATGGTCATGGTCATGGTCATGGTCATGGTCATGGTCATGGTCATGGTCATGGTCATGGTGATGATGATGATGGTCATGGTCATGGTCATGGTCATGGTCATGGTCATGGTCATGGTGATGATGATGATGGTCATGGTGATGGTCATGGTCATGGTGATGATGGTGATGGTGATGGTGATGGTGATGATGGTCATGGCCATGGTCATGGTCATGGTCATGGTCATGGTCATGGTCATGGTGGTGATGATGATGATGATGGTCATGGTCATATGGTCATGGTCATGGTCATGGTGATGGTGATGATGATGATGATGGTGATGATGATGATGGTCATGGTCATGGTCATGGTCATGGTCATTGTCATGGTGATGATGATGATGGTCATGGTCATGGTCATGGTCATGGTCATGATGATGATGATGATGATGATGATGATGATGATGATGATGATGATGATGATGGTCATGGTCATGGTCATGGTCATGGTCATGGTCATGGTCATGGTCATGGTGATGATGGTCATGGTCATGGTCATGGTCATGGTCATGATGATGATGATGATGATGATGATGATGATGATGATGATGATGATGATGATGATGATGATGATGATGATGATGATGGTCATGGTCATGGTCATGGTCATGGTCATGGTCATGGTCATGGTCATGGTCATGTCACCAGATTCCACATCTACTTCCGATCGACAATCACGTGCTCCTCCCGTCCAATTTCTTCCCTTTTGCCGCTGGGCGCAGATATCAAGTATGACTATCACGCCTTCCACATCGTCCAGCTGCCCTTTGCGGAGGACGTGCGGAATTACACGTCTGTTCGCCTGCGGCTCCCTCTGGTCCTTGTCTGATGGCGATGATGATTGGATGACGACTGGGTGCTGATGAAGAGGATGACGATGATGATGATGATGATGATGATGGTGGTGGTGATGATGATTGATGATGATGATGATGATGATGATGATGATGATGATGATGATGATGATGATGATGATGATGGCGACTGGATGATGATGATGATCGGATGATGGTTTTTGCCTGAGTCCAATCAGAAATTCATTCCGTCACATATCACCTTGTGTGTCTCTATGTCGTCGGCAGGTTCCCGTCATTCGCCTCGCTGAAGAAGCACCAGCCGACCCCCGCCCAGCTGGCGGCCGTAGACGAGGTCGCCCATCCCATCCCGTCATCCACCCTCCCTCCACGCCAGTTCATTTTTCCTGGTGCCTTTCTGGCCTGCCACCGCAGCTCCTGACCAAAATGGACCTGATGCAGGCAGCCCTCGACGAAGACGGGTTCGTAATCATGCATCATCCAATCATTATCATCCAATCATCATTATCAGCAGCAGCAGCAGCATCACCATCATCATCCAGTCATCATCATCCAGTCATCATCATCCAGTCATCATCATCCAATCATCATCATCCAATCATCATCACCCGACCCAATAGCCAACCGATGGAGGCCATTAAGCCGCGGTTCACCTACCATCCCGTGCTGCAGCACTTCTACCAGTGTCTCCAACAGCGTGCACTCCGCCCCGATGAGCCGCTGGCTGCCCTGGACCCGTTCATCGAACGGTCTGTGGTGGCTATCACCCATATGCTGCGTGCTGGCTCTCACCGGGATGGTGGCTATCACCAAGTTGGGCGGTGACTCTCACCGAGATGGTGGCTATCCCCGGGATGACCGTGGCTATCTCCGAGATGTGGTGGCTATCCCCGGAATGGTGGCTATCTCCGAGATGTGGTGGCTATCCCCAGGTTTCTCACCGATACGGCGGCTCTCACCGTAATCAGGTGGTGGCGACCACCGGGGGCTGGGTGGTGGCGATCACCGGATAGGATGGTGGCTATCACCGGGGGGTGGGAGGTGGCTATCACACCGGGGCGGGGGTGGCTATCGTCTCACTCTTTTTTTTCTCCACACTCCTGCCCTCCTGTTCTGCAGTTATGTCAACCCGGACTCGGAGGTGCTGCGGCGGGCTGAGGACGCCTTGAATGCATTCAAGGCGGCCTTCCCCCTGCATAAAGCAGGTCGGTATTGGGCACTGTCACGTGCCGCCATCATCATCATCGTTATCATCATCGTATCATCATCGTTATCATCATCGTTATCATCATCGTTATCATCCAATCATCATCATTCAATCATCATCATCCCATCGCCCCAAAATGGGTCATCATCGCCCAAACAAATGGTCGTCGTCACCCCAAAATGGGTCATCATCACCCCCAAAAATGGGTCATCAAAACAAATGTCACCCAAAATGGCATCATCACCCAACAATCATCTCCCTGCTGCCGGCACCCCCCAATGCAGAGGCCAAGGGTAAGCGTCGCTTCTGGCGCGAGGCTGCCGCCCCTGAAGTCCGGCTTGACTCGTACGGGCCCGCAACAGCAGCAGCAGCCGCGGCCGCTGCCGGAGTGGAAGTTCCGGATGGGATGAAAAAACCGCGGATGGATGACGAGCCCGCAATTCAGGTCTGGGTGTGTGTCTGTCTGTCTGTCTGTCTGTCTGTCTGTGTGTCTGTCTGTCTGTGTGTCTGTCTGTCTGTGTGTCTGTCTGTCTGTGTGTCTGTCTGTGTGTCTGTCTGTGTGTCTGTCTGTCTGTCTGTCTGTCTGTCTGTCTGTCTGTCTGTCTGTCTGTATGTCTGTCTGTCTGTCTGTATGTCTGTCTGTGTCTGTGTGTCTGTCTGTCTGTCTGTCTGTCTGTCTGTCTGTCTGTCTGTCTGTCTGTCTGTCTGTCTGTCTGTCTGTCTGTCTGTCTGTCTGTCTGTCTGTCTGTCTGTCTGTCTGTCTGTCTGTCTGTCTGTCTGTCTGTCTGTCTGTCTGTCTGTCTGTCTGTCTGTCTGTCTGTCTGTGTGTCTGTCTGTCTGTGTGTCTGTCTGTCTGTGTGTCTGTCTGTCTGTGTGTCTGTCTGTCTGTGTGTCTGTCTGTCTGTCTGTCTGTCTGTCTGTCTGTCTGTCTGTCTGTCTGTCTGTCTGTCTGTCTGTCTGTCTGTATGTCTGTCTGTATGTCTGTCTGTCTGTCTGTCTGTCTGTCTGTCTGTCTGTCTGTCTGTCTGTCTGTCTGTCTGTCTGTCTGTCTGTGTGTCTGTCTGTGTGTCTGTCTGTCTGTCTGTCTGTCTGTCTGTCTGTCTGTCTGTCTGTCTGTCTGTCTGTCTGTCTGTCTGTCTGTCTGTCTGTCTGTCTGTCTGTCTGTCTGTCTGTCTGTCTGTCTGTCTGTCTGTCTGTCTGTCTGTCTGTCTGTCTGTCTGTATGTCTGTCTGTGTCTGTCTGTCTGTCTGTCTGTCTGTCTGTCTGTATGTATGTCTGTCTGTCTGTCTGTCTGTGTCTGTCTGTGTCTGTCTGTGTCTGTCTGTGTCTGTCTGTGTCTGTCTGTGTCTGTCTGTATCTGTGTCTGTCTGTATCTGTCTGTCTGTGTCTGTGTCTGTCTGTGTCTGTCTGTCTGTCTGTCTGTCTGTCTGTCTGTCTGTCTGTCTGTGTCTGTCTGTCTGTCTGTGTCTGTCTGTGTCTGTCTGTGTCTGTCTGTATCTGTGTCTGTCTGTATCTGTGTCTGTCTGTGTCTGTGTCTGTCTGTGTCTGTGTCTGTCTGGCTGTCTGTCTGTCTGTCTGTCTGTCTGTCTGTGTCTGTCTGTCTGTCTGTGTCTGTCTGTCTGTGTCTGTCTGTCTGTGTCTGTCTGTCTGTCTGTCTGTCTGTGTGTCTGTGCGGATGGATGACGTGCCTGCAATTCAGGTCTGGCCGCCGACTGTAGGTGGCGTGGCGGGGTGGCTGACTGAATGGCGGACGGGGTGATTTGGCGGGGGCGGCTAACTGGATGGCTGGCGGGGTGGCTGACTGAATGGCGGACGGGGTGATTTGGCGGGGGCGGCTAACTGGATGGCTAGCGGGGTGGCTGACTGAATGGCGGACGGGGTGATTTGGCGGGGGCGGCTAACTGGATGGCTGGCGGGGTGGCTGACTGGGTGACGGGCGGGGCGGCGGGGTGGCTGACTGTCATCATCATCGCCCCTCAGTGTGTGCATTTGTGTGCAGATCGGCATGTCCACCGAGCGTATGTATGTGTGTCTCGATGTGTGTGCATTTGTGTGCAGATCGGTATGTCCACCGAGCGTATGTGTGTGTGCACTACTGTATATCCAACATCATATCTGTGTCTTGTGTCTCTCCCTGGGTGCATATGCAGATCGGTATGTCCACCGAGCGGGTGCGCGAGGTGCGTTCGGCCAACCCAGTGGCCGATTTCCGGGCCATGTGTGCACGCCGTGACGAGGACTTGGTCGAGCTGGGTTCGTACCCCTCCCGTTGTATCATTTGCCGTATGTGATGATGAGGACTTGGTCGAGTTGGGTGTGTTTGGCTGGATGAAGATGATATATATCGTGTGTGCCGTGACGAGGACTTGGTCGAGCTGGGTGTGTTTGGCTGGATGAAGATGACATATATCGTGTGTGCCGTGACGAGGACTTGGTCGAGTTGGGTGTGTTTGGCTGGATGAAGATGACATATATCGTGTGTGCCGTGACGAGGACTTGGTCGAGTTGGGTGTGTTTGGCTGGATGGAGATGATATATATCGTGTGTGCACTTGGTCGAGTTGGGTGTGTTTGGCTGGATGAAGATGACATATATCGTGTGTGCCGTGACGAGGACTTGGTCGAGTTGGGTGTGTTTGGCTGGATGAAGATGACATATATCGTGTGTGCCGTGACGAGGACTTGGTCGAGCTGGGTGTGTTTGGCTGGATGAAGATGACATATATCGTGTGTGCCGTGACGAGGACTTGGTCGAGCTGGGTCTGTGGGATGATCATATCTGATCTATCGTGGCTGTATGTATGCTTGGAGGTGATATATCTTGTGCCCTTCATTTCCACATTCTCATCCTTTTCACCCTGTTCTTCGACCCGACCGACCAGCCTTCACCCAAATGGCGGACATGGTGCATAAGCTGGTCACGGAGAGCATTCGGGGCAACTTCTACGGGCGCGCCTGCGAATGTGTGGCCGCCCTGCGGGAGGAGGCCATTAAGGTCTGGATGGCTCCCTATGATGATGATGATGATGATGATGATGATGATGATGATGATGATGATGATGATGATGGTGATGGTGATGATGATGATGATGATGATGATGACTGCGAGTGTGTGGCCGCCCTGCGGGAGGAGGCCATTAAGGTTTGGCCGTCATCATCATCATCATCATCATCATCATCATCATCATCATCATCATCATCCTCATCCTCATCATCATCATCATCATCATCATCATCATCATCATCATCATCATCATCATCCAATCAATCATCATCATCATTCAGCATCATCATTCAGCATCAGCATCATCGGCAATCATCATCATCTTCATCATCTTCATCAACGAACTTCTTTCTGAATCGTGTGTTCTGTGTGTTTTTGCAGTGTGACGAGACCACCCGGTTTAACAAGTTCTTACGGGATCTGAAACAGGCCTACGCGGGTCATGCCCTGGTCTGTATCACCCTCCTCCTCCTCCTCTCCTCTCCTCCCTCCCCCCCCCACCCCCCACACACACACTCAGCACAACACAATACGCACACCACACACCATCATCACACACCATCATCACACACCATCATCACACACCAACACCACACACCATCACACTCGCAGGCACACAACTACACCACCCGCTGCCTCTTTCTCCCCTTATGCCGCTTGCTCAACCTGCTGTGCACAGGCGTGCACCCGACTTGCAATCTTTCACAAAAGCCACCCCCACTCCTATCCCAACCACCGCCCAACCACAGCATGCCGACTTCTGGAAGCAGGTTATCGCCCAGAAGACCACCTTGATCACCCAGGAGGAATCCCAGGACAGCGCCGTCCCTGCCGCAGAAGCCACTCAGGTCCGTATCGCCACGCCCTCTTTTTCCATGGGATCGGTGCAACGGTGAATGTGTGGTGGTTAAAGAATCATCGGACTGTTATTTCTTGAAATTTCATCGGCTCAAACAGGGCGAAATTTATATGTCCAGTAGCTCACTCTTTTTTCTTT
This sequence comes from Paratrimastix pyriformis, assembly GCA_027972325.1. Lineage (NCBI taxonomy): Eukaryota > Preaxostyla > Paratrimastigidae > Paratrimastix > Paratrimastix pyriformis. Next base: position 250,858 of record JAPMOS010000043.1, on the reverse strand, counting down.
GTGTTTTTTCATTGTTTTCGCGCAGTTCCTGTCTGAGGCGGAGGCCCCCGGTGCGGCTGCCGCCGCGGGCAGCGGGGAGAAGCCGCCTGAGGGAGGTGCCCCGGCCGAGGATGCGGACGATCTGCTGGCCCTCATGTAAGTTTAAAATAGCTGATCCTCAAATAAGGAGTGGTGAAACCCGCAACAAGAGCGTGATCTGGAGGAATCGTGGGGCATGAAAAAAACTGGGGTCTCGGGAAATGAGGATGAAGGAGAATCAATAATTGTTAGCCCCGGCCGCACAAAGAAAAATACTCCAATGGCCCGGGGACTAGCGATTGCCGGAGATGGACCAGACAGACAAGGCAGTTCTTGCTCTTCTCTTCAAAGCAAGATCACAGCAACTCGGAGCCGCATCCTCTCGTCCAGATCGTGGCCCCTCCATAATTGTCCACGAGACAACGGAGGAATTGTTGGGCACGATGAGTGGCGACCAGGCGCGTCTCCTCGCAGAAAAGGAAAAACTCGATCTCCAGAACCAGGAAGAGGCCTTCCGCGCCCAGGTGGTCCGAGTCGAGGATCTCCAACGGGAACGCGAGAAGCGATTCGACATGTCGGATAACATCATCACCGTGAATGTGGGCGGACGGCTGTTCACGACCTACAAAAGGATTCTCAACTCCCAGGATGACAGCATGCTTGCAGCTATGTTTAGGTCTGCGAAATCAGATGCTAGGTTTCGACAGGGACTTTTTTGGGGGTAGTGGCCGCCATCCACTATCGAAAGGTCCCGATGGTGTGCCCTTCATCGACCGAAACCCGGAGATTTTCGAGAAAATGTCCGCGACTCCTCATCACCGCCCCACGCTTTCCTTCAATGAAAGTCTGGACTTCCTCCGGACGGGGCATCCTCCTCGTTGGTGGGCCCACCCCGAGGAGTGCATGGACTTCCTCGAAGACCTGGCCTACTTCGGCCTCAATCTGCGTCTGCTCCTTCCTGGCGTCGCTTGGAGTCCTCGACGTCTCCTTGCTCACAGCCCATGCGGCAGGTAGTTCGATCATGACCCCGGATGAATGCGGGAAAGTTCTCGTCGCTTGACCTTCTGTACCGCGGGACCCGGGATGGTTTCCAGGCGGCCACCTTTCACAGGTTCTGCGACGGACCGCCACACACTGTGACGGTCATCCACACCACAGATGGCGACGTCTTCGGGGGTTACACCGCCGGCATGTGGAACCAGATCAGCGGCTACTGCGTCGACAGCCAGGCCTTCCTGTTCTCCCTCCGGGGGGCCTCAACGAGCCCCATCAAATTGTCCAACGCTCCTTTGCGGATTTACTGCGGCCCCGTCCATGGACCCACTTGGAGCGGCGGCGAGTACGAATTATATGTGGCCGTGGAAGCAACACGAGTTCGAACAGTTTTCTCGATCTTGGATGGACCTACGTCTTGCCCGATGGGAGGCGCTTTTCGACCGGGGGCACTTTCCAGGTTGCCGAGCTGGAGGTGTTCGTCTGCGTATGACCATCTGGATTCTTCAAGTCCTCCCCCGATTCATTTCTTGAGAAAGAAGAGGGCCGTCTCCGTGCTGTCTTTTCCCAAAGAGGAAAGAACCACGAATCCAGCAGAGCGGCCACCAGAACGAGGCCTCCACAAGCAATCGACCGAACCCCTCTCCCTTGCGGGTGGACGACGGCAGCGTCAGGCTCGCCGGGTGGGCTCGTCCTCAAAACCTGCGGGGAGGAGGGAGAAGTCTTAGCGTCGCTCTTTTTCTCTTCCTGTCTTGCTTTCGGGCGACCTAGGATGGTGGCATACCGACCAAGCGCAACCACGAGGCCGAGGCTCACCTGCCGGCTCGGAGGAGGTGGGGGTGATGAGATGTGATGCCTTTTGAGCCGAAGCCGATCGGGGGTGATGAGGTGACGGGGTAATTGGGGGATAAAACCTTTTGCGATTTCTTTCTCATGGCTCCTTAGTGAGCCTCACACGAGGCTGCATTAACACGAGACTGACTGACTGAAAACCCCCGGCGCAACGTCTGTTAAAGTCTCATTCACCAGGGCAAGCGTGTCTGGGCCCGAGTTCAAACGAGGGACTCTGTTCCCAGGCACTCCGCCCATTTCAGCGCCGATGGATTACCGGGCTCGGAGTGGAATTTCTCCATCTATGACAGATTTTGCATGGCAGTCCCGTTTTGAGTCTTCAACTCCCTCATCCACCCCTTCGAGCGCCTCTGCTCCTGCGATTCGACCCTTAACTCGTCCATCGGTTCCCATGTATCCAAAAACCTCTTCTCAAGCTTCACTTCGGACGACTTCCACTTACCAAATCGGGCCCCGCAATAACAAGATCCATCCTGTCGGGGTCGAGCCCGAGACCGAGCCAGGGACGCCGCCCTCTGACGGGGAGCATCCAACTCACACCGTGGGATTTTTCCGCGCTGCTCCCGAATCCACTGCGTCGGTCACCCGAAAATCATCGACATCTCCTCCCAGTTTCGTGACCACCAACACCACTCCTTCCTCCTCCTCTGTCTATCAATCCACCACTCTTCGGTCATTCCGCCCAGCGTCTACATCGCCGCCCTCGGGACCATATCAAACTTCTGCATCGCTGGTATCCCCCCGGTCAAGTCGACCCATCAACAATCTGGGGCTCTCCCCCTTTGGCCCGCCTCCTTCGACTGCCACCGCCCCCGCCGCCCATGAGGCTGCCTCACCCGCGAGCTTCAGCAAGGCAACCGAACTCTCGGTCAGAGGTCTGTCTGCCCCCCCGTCCCTCTCCTCCTTCAAAAAATGATTTCCGTGTCTCTTCCTCCACAGGCGCCCTCCTTCGCTCCTCCTCCCCGCCCTCCTCCTCCTCCTCGGCCGGCGCATCACGCTACCCGCCGCCGCCCACCTCCGCCCCGCCGCCTCCGCCACCCCCGTCCCCATCCACCACCCCGCCCCGCCCCTCGGGACCCACCTCCGCCCCGCCCCCCCGCGACCGGGCCGCCAGCGAACTTGCCGCCCGCGTGGCCGCCCTCCGCGCCACAACAGCCCTGCTCACGGCCGTCTCCCCGCGTGCCCTCCGGGTCCCAGCGACCGACCCCAAACCAGCGTCTGGGGGCTGGATGGCCGGGCCACCACACGGGCCCGCTCCCTCCCCGCCAACCTCACCCCTGCGCGCCTCCTTTGGGGGGGGAGGTCAGATGACCCCCAGGGGGATAGCCACATCCACCCCATCCACGACAACGGCACGGGGGGTATATACCCCGCGCGCCACCACCACCATCGCCACCCCCTCAGCATCACCCCGGGTGGTGATGATGACCCCGCGGGCAGTCGCCACCATTGCTGCGCTCCCTGCCCCGTCTCCCATCCCCACCCCTCCGGCGGCACCCGCCGTGGTGCCCATCCGCTCGTACTCGCCGCCACCCCGTGTACCCCCCAACTATCCATCATTCACATATGGGATGCCCACCAGCACCAGCATCACAACCACCACCACCACCACCACCGACCATCATCATCTGGCAGGCACCTTCCCCCCGGTGGGCCCCATCTCGACAACCGGGATGGTGTCCCAGAGCGGCTATCCCCCCGGCACGGCACTCTCGTCCCCTGGCCCCTCGCCATCCCCCTGGTTGCCTCCTGCCGCCACACCCCAATCGCATTATGTCGGTCCAACCCCAGGGCTCCCCACCACCACCACCACCACCACGAAAATCAGCACAGCACCCCACATCACCCCGGCCACTACGGCCACCGCCGGCCCGAATTTCCACGTCCTGACGCCCGTGATGGGAGGCCGGCTGTCGGGCGGCATGATGATGTCGACACCCCCCGGGTCGTTGACCCCTTCCCATCTCCACCCCCCCGCCGCCCTCACCACCCCGGCACTGTCGACCCCCACCGCCATCACCACCCCGGGGGTCTACCGCTTCTCCCCAACAACCCGGACCCCCCTGACCCTGTCCGTGGGTATCTCACCCCAGGGCACTAGCCACAGTCCCGTCCGGTGGACATCACCCCAACAACCACCCGTCGGGTCCCTGAGCTCAACAGCTGCAGCGTTGCTCTCACCCCGGGGAGGCCCGGGGCCCCTCGTGCCTGCGGCAAGCGGTGGGGACAGACGCGAAACGACGACAGGGCGTCGGGCCGTCTCGGGTCGGTGTGACCATCATCATCATCATCATCATCATCATCATCATCATCATCATCAGCATCATCATCATCATCATCATCATCATCATCATCATCATCATCATCATCATCATCATCATCATCATCATCATCATCATCATCATCATCCAATCTTCATTCCAATCTTCATTCCGGTCTTCATTCCAATCTTCATTCCAATCTTCATTCCAATCATCATCATCCAAAGCATCATCATCCAATCATCATCACCCAATCATCACCCAGTCCCGCACTTCCTCACGCTCACATCCACATTCTTCATCCGCCGCCCCGTCCCCCAGTCCCCCGCCTGGCCGCTCCCTCCGCCGCCTCCGTCGACATCCCCCCAACATCCCCCAGCCGCCCCGCCCACACCCTCGCCTCCGCTCCCGCCCCGCCCACGCCACTCTTCCCCCGGATGGACCCGACCCTCCCCGCCCTGGCCAACTACCGCCAGGGCCGCCTGGCAGAGCACCTGATCCGATCGGGCCCATTACGCGTGTCCCCGGCCGCCCTGCTGCCCCCCGTCCGACCAGCCCCCGGGGTCCCGGATGAGGACGATGTTATCATCATCACCGGGGGACCAGCCATCAGTACCGGGGGGGTACTAGCCACAGCATCCCGTTCCGGTCTCCGTGACCCGGAACCCCCATCACCATGGGCACCAGCCGCATCTGCGCACATCACCCCGGGAATAGCCACCACCCCCACCACCACGACCGGGGTTAGGCAGGCCTGGCCGCTATCACAGGATGGGTCCCTCCTTGAGGATGATGACATGACGACCGGGGCACCATCCACATTCCCCACTGGGGCACCATCCACCCTCCACACTGGGGCACCATCCACATTCCCCACTGGGGCACCATCCACCCTCCACACTGGGGCACCATCCACATTCCCCACTGGGGCACCATCCACCCGGGGACCGCTCGACGCCCCACCAGAGGACGACGTCACGGTGCTGCCGCCCACCCGCGCCGCCCCCGCCACCCCCACCACCCGGGCGATGTCGACCTCAGACACTGCGGCTCTCACCCCGGCCGCACCATCGCCTGCCTCCCCCGAACAACAACAGCAGCGCGTCCTCTCCTCATTACCGCTGCCTCCGCTGCCCCCGACCGCCACCACCCCGCTCCGGTCGACATCCCCCCCACGGCGGACATCGCCATCACCACCCCGGCATCAGGGTGCGGGGGATGGGGGTGATGATGACCTGGACTACATCCCCCCGCCGACTCCACCCCGCCGGTCGCCCCGGCCCGCCTCCCCGATCACCACCACCCCCACCACCCCCGTCGCCTCCGCTGGCCCCCAGCTGGTGGACGAGGGCGTCCAATGGGAGGACGACCAGCCCGTGGAGCAGCAGCAGCAGCAGCAGCAGCAGCAGCAGCAACGGCAACAGCAGCAGCAGCAGCAGCAGCAGCAGCAGCAGCAACAACAACAACAACAACAACAGCAGCAGCAGCAGCAGCAGCAGCAGCAGCAGCAGCAGCAATGGGTTGATGACGTCAACGAACAGCAGCAACAGCAGGAGCGGCAGCCGCCCTCCCCGGCCCCGTCCTCCCTGTCCTACCTGCCTACTCCCGTCTGCTCACCCGTTGCCATCCTGCCCCCGTCTCCCGCCCCCCACCCGGGTCCCCAGGATGACGATGTCGATGAGAATGAGGTGGTGGCTCCCTCCGGCCTACTTCCCTCCCTCGATTTTCCAAACCTGGAGCGCCTCAAGGCCCGGAACAGCAGCAGCCCGCCCCGTGATCGTGACCAGACCGTTGTCGTTCTCCCGCCGCGCCGTCCCGCCCCGTCCCCGCCCATCACCACACCAACCCAACCGACAGCATCCCCCAGGCCGCCCCTCCACCCCGGCCTCACATCGGGGACATCCACCCGGGCTGTCCTCCCGCCTATCCCGCCTATGCCCACCGCCGCCACGATGATGATGATCCAGTCGACGTCACCCCCAACACCCGAAACTGCGCCGATTCCCGGGGGCAGAGCCACCATCCCCCCGGACATGCCCACCACCGCCACCGCCACCACTGCCGGGGGCAGAGCCACCATCCCCCCGGACACCGAGACGATCCCCGGGGGCAGAGCCACCACCACCGCCAACATCACCCCCAACAGCAGCTTCAACATGGCCGATGCCAGTATGACCGGGGGCAGAGCCACCATCACGGACACCAGCCTCGAGATGGCCCTGGCGGCGGCGGGTATGGCCGGGGGTCGATCCGACACGAGTATCGACATGGCCATGACCGCCACGGGGGTCAGGGTAACATCCGCTTCCGCCTCTGCCACCCCAACCTGGCCGGCATCACCCCCGGCGCCCGCGCGTCGACCCGGCCGGTCGTCGTCACCGTCACCATCACCCCAGGATGCCCCCGGTGAGTTTGACTTTGCACGGGAGCTGGCCGACGCCTCGGCCGCCTCGTCCGTCGGCCTCTCCTCCCCCGTCGTCCCCGCCACCCGCGTCCCCACCGGCCCCGCCCGGTCCCCCTCGCCCAACCCCACCGCCCTCCCCGTCGCTGCTGCGCCCAGCACCCCTCGGATCATCCAGCCGTCCACCCCGGGCAACAACGAGCCTGCCAACCTGTTCAACCTGCCCCGGTTGGCCACCAGCCCCCCTGGCTGCCTCACCCTCCCCGCCCGCAGCCGACCTCACCCCGGCAGCAGCAGCAGCAGCAGCAGCCTCGTTCGGCACCATCCCGGCCACCCCCACCACCCCGTCCCGTGTCACCCCGCCGGCCGCGCCCACCACCACCACCACCACCACCACCACCAGCCTGCCTCCCATCGGGATCGTGGTCCCCCCCATGCCCACGGCCGCGAACCCGGTTGGCCCACAGCCCCGGCCCACCCCCGGCGGCAATGACCCCATCATCATCATCAACACCCGTGGTGGCTAGCCCCCCGGAGGATGACACCGCGGGTTACGGGCCGGCCGCGCTGGGACTCGGCCTTGAAGAGCCGCCAGCTGCCGCCGCCTCCTCGCTCCATCCGCTGCCGCCCCCGCGAACCCCCGCCACCCCCGCCACCCTCGCACCCACACCTGTTCCTGTCGCCACCGGGCCGCCCGCAGGGGACGGCTCGATACTCTTCCAGCGCCGCCCCTCGGCGTCCCGGTTGGCCGCCGTGCAGCCTGCCGCCGCCACCACCCAACAGCCAACTCAACCCCAGGTTATGTCGACCACCACCCCCGCTCCCCAACCACCACAGCAGCAGCAGCAACAACAACAACAACAACAACAACAACAACAACAACAGCAGCAGCAACCCACGGCCCCCGTCGCGCGGATGTGGTCACGGATCGAGGACGCGGGGGGTGCGGCTCCCACCCCGGCCGCATCCGACCCCGAGGCCCTGTTCCAGTCCTTCATGGCCGCCTCCGGGGTCCCAATGCAGCTGGTCACACCCCGGGCAACATCCACTACCGCCGCCGCCGGTACTTTGTTTGCACAGCCGCGTGGACAGAACCCGGCGGTAGCCACCGCCCCAGACCAGCAGCAGCAAGATTTCGACGTCCCCTTGGCAGGGCCGATGCCTTCACGCCGCCCAACCCCGCAGCCGCTGCCCGAACTGCCGGCATCGCTGCCTCCCATGCCCGCGGGGGATGTTGCCGCGCCGCAGCCGCAGTCTCCGTCGGCCCCCGAGAAGTCGGCACAGCAGCAGGCGGGCCCGCATCGGTTCAACCGGTTCTTCAGGAGGCCTCGGTGAGCATCCGGGCATCATGAGATTGCATCTCGGCTTGTCTTCACGCCTTTGCGCATTTTATTCCTTGTTTATGATGTTTTCCCTTTCTCTAAATCTGTGTTTCCCCTGGGGTGGCTGTTCTTCGTCTCTGTTGTTTCGCAGTGCGTTCGGTGTTTGGAGTTGTCCCCCGGGGGACCTTTCACAAAAGCGACAATCCCGTCCCCTTCGCATGCAAGGACCTGTACTCAGCGATTGGGTTCGTCACGAGGTTATCGGGGACAAGGTCAGAATGCCCAGGATTCGTCGTCGTTCTATCGTTTCCAGGTATATAAAGTATCAATTGCACAAATCCCGGGAATGTTCTTCGCAATTAAGACTTTCCCTGACCATTACGATGCCGAGGTGATCAGACAACAAAGTCTATTTCTGTTTCACACCATGAAACTCCCACCTTCTCCAACCCACAGTCGAGTTGGAGATGGCCATAAACTCAGAGAATGTCCGTTCTGTGCGAAAATGACTCTTCTCGTTGTTCGACCTTCACCGCCAGATTGTTAAAACGTATCTCTTCTACGAGCCCAGGGGAAGTCCGCCGCAAGTGGTCATGGAGCTTTGCGAGAAGGGCAGTTTATTCCAGATGGTGGCCACTCCCGTCTGTTTCTCCATCGTTATGCTCGACCGACGCTTCGGGGTGTGAACAGGAACTGGGCGACCTCCCCCTCCGGCAGGTGGGGTTTTATTTCCGACAGCTCTGCTCGGCCTTGCTTGAAATGGACGCACACCATATGATTCACCGCAACCTCAAACTGGAGAAGCTGTTGCTCGACTCACATTATTCACTCAAGGTCCAAACTGCTCATACCTCGGATTGAACATTCATCATCGGCCTACTTCAGGTGGCAGTTTCTGGGATGGCGAAAAAAATCGTGGGCGGGGTCACATCCACCTTTTGCGGGTCCCCCCAATACCTGGCTCCCGAGGTCTGCAGCAGCACACTCTTCACTTCTTCACAACCGTCTCATTATGCGCACTTTGTTCAGGTGTGTCTCCACCAGCCATACACATCCAAGGCCGACATCTGGGCTGCCGGCGTCTCACTCTACGTGCTTCTCATGCGCCAGTACCCATTCACAGACCCGTTCAGCACCTTCACGGCGCTTCCCCAAGCCGCTGCGGTCGTGGCCGGGTTGCCCTGGGCCGATCTAGAGGGGCGGGCGGGACCTGGCCCGCGACGCCTGCTGGAGGGGATGCTACGAGTCGACCCAACCCAGCGGTTGACCATCCAGCAGGTGGTTCAGGACCCCTGGGTTCAGAGCGTCCCCGAACCCGGCCAGCCGGGCTACGAGGAGCTGGTCGCGGAGAGCCGTCGGGTCATGGCCGCACGCGAAGCCAGACGGTCTCACCACCTGCTGCTGAGAGAAAGGAGGCAGGCGCCAGATGTCTACAGGTAATGATGATGGGTTTCTGAACGAATTGGCCCAACGCCCGCCGAGAGAGAAGAAGATTCGGCTGGCTGTCTACATCGAACAGCCGGCCGGCGTGACTGACTTCACTTCTGGCACCGGCCTGGTGGGCTCCTTCCGGCGTGCGTGGATAGCTCGCAGGGCGGGATGGAAGGAGAAGTCCAAATCATCCGAACCATCTCAGGATGTCGGGACCTGGGACAACGAGTCAATCTTGTGTGGATTGCCTCTCCGTGGGAAATTCCACAGTTTTGAGAAATTCACGGGGCATTGAGGGAGCGTATCAATAATGACAGCCAGTGGCGGAGCAGAACTTGGGAGGAGCATACGAATCGACCACAGCAATAAATACAAGGGGAGGAGGAGAACAGAATGGGTGATTCACCCAACAGCAGCGCACCCATACAGGGATGAATGGGCCAATAACACGCGCAGAGAGGGCGCAGTGGCGATTGGTCCATCACCCAGGCAGCGCAGCCAAAAAAAAAATTGACCATTGAGTGACAGTGTGTGTGTGTGTGTGGGGGGGGGGGGGGGGCGAATAGGGAAGAAACGCCAAACAGAAACACCGTCAGATTACATCAAAATGGGCGGTCCGTACGAGCGGCGAGGTGAAGGGGGCGATGGCGGGGGTGATGACGGCCGAACGTCCCCAACCAACCAGGGGGCGAGTACGCTCTCTCGGAGATCCATCAGGGTCCGCCCGAAGGCGAACCCGTCACCACTGATCCGATCGATCAGCAGTTTGGCCACCTGTGGATCGTCGTTGTCACGATACAGCCGAAGGAGCAGGCCCAGGGGCGACGGGGAGATTCGGGTGGCCTCCAGGGCCATATCGCGCCACCCTTCTGCCGGTTCGCCGGCCCACAAGTAGATGCGTTCCTGAATCTCCGGCACCGAGGGGCCCTTGAGCCGGAAGCATGCCAGGGGGTAGGCATCCTCAGGCAGCGGAGACAGGGCAGAGTACGGAGAGGGCGGAACTGGAAAGTGCGAGCGTGAGCAAAAAAAAAAAAAAATTGCAAAAAGACGGGAAAAAATGGGTTGATGTTGGGTACAATTGGTGCTTGTAGGACAACCTGGGCACATGCATGGGAGCAGGTACGAGCCGCAAACAATCCACAGAATCAGGCGGACCTTCGGCAGGCATGAAGACGGGGTTGGGGTCCGGTCTGCGCTCTGATGGTCCAGGCTCTGGCCTGGGCTCTGGCCTGGGCTCTGGCCTGGGCTCTGGCCTGGGCTCTGGCCTGGGCTCTGGCCTGGGCTCGGCAGGCATGAAGACGGGGTTGGGTTCCGGCCTGGGGTCTGATGGCCTGGGCTCTGATGGCCTGGGCTCTGATGGCCTGGGCTCGGCAGGCATGAAAACGGGGTTGGGGTCCGGTCTGGGTTCCGGCCTGGGCTCCGGGCTGGGCCCGGCGGGCATGAAGATGGGGTTGGGCTGAGCCGGTCGAGGCGGTCTGGGCGCCGGTCTGGGCCCCGGTCTGGGCCCCGGTCGACCCAGCATTCTGAAACGTCTGACCTCGCGTGCGTCCATGATGCGCCGGGTCTCCACAGCCAGCTCATCGAACCCCGGCTGGCCGTCTGTGGGGATGCCTCGGACCCATGGGTCCTGAACCACCTGCTGGATGGTCAACCGCTGGGTGGGATCGACTTGAAGCATCCCCTCCAAAAGATTCCGGAGGTCAGTGCCCTCTCGTCGCTCCAACTCGGCCCAGGGCAACCCGGCCACGGCCGCGATGGCTTGGGGAAGCGAGGTGAAGGGCGCGTTGAAGGGGTATCGACGCATGATCATCACGTAGAGGACCACCCCAGCCGACCACACATCAACCCGGGAGGTGTATGGCTGGCCGAGAAAGACTTCAGGGGCCATGTACTCGGGGGATCCACAGATGGTGCTGTCCGTTTGCCCGGGCGCCAGCGTGGTGACCATGGTCAGGCCTCCGACCTTGGGGTAGAATGCTCAATTAAAGGTGGGTGATCCCCTTGGACAACTGACTTTGAGCTCGAAATTGGAATCGAGAAGAAGATGTTCCAGTTTTAAATCGCGGTGGACAAGGTTCTTCGCGTCCATTGCGAGCAGGGCCGAACAGAGCTGCCGGAAATAGAACCCCACCTGTCGGGCAGGCAGATCACCCAGCTCCTGGTGGTGTCGTGGTGGGTGAGTGTGGGATGGATATGTCGAAAGGACAGACAGAAATATAAAAAAAAGGTCCCATGTCGCCCTTTTCGCACAATTCGAGAATCATGGTCGGAGGATTTTCATAGAGGATGTAAGCTTGAGCGACCTGGAAACAAGAGAGCTCCCGTTGTCCTGTTACTTCCATGATGGTGGCAGACATTCCGAACATCAGTGAGTTTTAAGTGGGCTTCAACAACTGAAAAGAAGATGTGTTGATCGAAACGAGGGAATGATAGAGACATTCGTGTCGGAAGTCGGCACCGGTGCGGGCGGAGGATTTTTTCATCGCAAAAAAAGTTTTTGTGATGCGGGGACATGAAACTTTGAAAACCTGAACAAGGAAAGAGGAATCACGAAGAAACTGAAACTTAAAAGACCTCCCCAAATGACCCCTTACCAATTTGATGATGAATTTTAAATTCCGAGAGCAGCGGGATTCTCGGTTGGATTTCAGCTGTCATCGGGGGAACGGTGTTGGCCCGGGGACAACGGGGCAGTTGCCGGAGAAGAGGTCATCTTACGCCCAATGTGCTTTTACATTCGCGCTCTGCCAACCCTGGGCCCATCTAGCCTTCAGCCCGAAATCTTCTTTTATTTTTCGTGGGTCGCCCTTGCGTCTTTTCCGGCAACTGCCTGACATCCCCCGGCTTTCTACGCAGCCTTTGAAGATGTCCGACACCGCAGTCGTGCTCTCGGAGTGGCAAATCCGGCATCAACTTGGCAAGGGAACATTTGGGAAGGTATTTTGTCGTTACACTTCTTCGGATCATCTTTTCCTCCGATCAGGTTTATAAAGTTTCATGTCCTCGCATCCCAGGATCTTTCTTTGCGCTGAAAAAATCCCTCCGCACGGACGCAGCTGTTGAATTCCGACACGAATGTCTCTTTCTTTTCTGCGCCATTCAGTCAACAAACATCCTTCCTTTTAGTTGAAACCCACGTGAAACTTGCCGAAGCTCGGACTGTCTGCCCTCATGGGGAAAACAGGAAAATGCTTTTGTTTCTAGGTCGTGCAAGCTTACCTCCTCTATGAAAATCCTCTGGCCATGATCCTCGAATTGTGCGAAAAGGGTGATATGGGGAGGTTTTTTTATATGCCTGTCTGTGAGACTTCGATCCCCCACGCCCACCACAACACGACCACTAGGAGTTGGGTGATTTGCCAGCGCGCCAGGTGGGTTTCTATTTCCGGACGCTCTGTTCGGCCCTGCTCGCAATGGACGCCCAGAATCTTGCACACCGCGATTTAAAACTGGAAAATCTGTTCATCTCCTCGGATTTCGAGATGAAGGTCGGCGCAACACGGACGCATTGGAATTTCGCAACATTTGAACAACCCAGGTTGCTGACTTCGGAATGGCCATCACGCTGCCGCCCGGGCAAACGGATTGCGCCTACTGTGGCTCCCCCGAGTACATGGCCCCTGAAGTCGCCCTCCGCCAGCCATACACACCCAAGATTGACGTGTGGTCGGCTGGGGTGGTCCTCTACGTGATGATCATGCGTCGATACCCCTTCAACGCGCCGTTCACCTCGCTTCCCCAAGCCACCGCGCTCGTGGCCGGGTTGCCCTGGGCCGAGGTGGAGCGGCGGGCGGGACCTGGCCCGCGGCGCCTGCTGGAGGGAATGCTACGAGTCGACCCAACCCAGCGGTTGACCATCCAGCAGGTGGTTCAGGACCCATGGGTCCAGAGCGTCCCCACCTACGGCCAGCCGGGCTACGAGGAGCTGGCCGCGGAGAGCCGTCTGGTCATGGCCGCACGCGAGGCCAAGTGTCTTGGTGATTTGAACACACCGCCGCCGAGCGTACAGAGTGCCCGATGTGAATCGAGTCCTGTTTTCATGGGACCGGCCGATGTCCACGGTCTGCTGTGTGTCAATGTGGTGTGGTGCGATCCGGTGTGTACAGGGGCGTCTGGCAGACGTGTACATGCTGCCATCCATGTTGTCACGCATGACACACACATGACACACATGATGACACACACATGATGACACACACATGATGACACACACATGATGACACACATGATGACACACATGATTCACACATGATTCACACACACATGACAGAGATTCACACATCATCCTCCCACCACGCTCCCTCCTCCCTCCTCCACCCACCCCCACCCACCCACCCACCCACCCAGTTGCGGACTACTCCGCACTGCCCCTGCTCCCCGCGGATGCCCGCCCCGTGACCTACTTCCTGCTCAAGGGCCCCTCCGTCCTGGAGATTCAACAGCAGCTGCGCAAATGGGCCGGCGCGGCCGGCGCGCCCGCAGAAGGCTGGCGCGATGGGGCCCTGGAGGCCACCCTGACTGCCCCGGCCCCTCTGGGCCTGCTCCTCCGGCTGTACCGCAGCCCGAAGGACCACCGGGTGGTCCAACTGTTGGTCGATCGGACCAGCGGGGATTCGTTCGCCTTTGGGCGGGCCCTGATGGATCTCCGCGAGAAGGTGCTCGCCGAGTGGCTGGTTGGGTTGCTGGAATGAAAACGAGCAAAGAGTTTCACGCGCGCACACACACGCACGTCCGTGGCCAATGTGTGTGTCTGTGTGTGTGTCTGTGTGTCGTCCGTGTGTGTGTGTCTGTCTGTCTGTCTGTCTGTCTGTCTGTCTGTCTGTCTGTCTGTCTGTCTGTCTGTCTGTCTGTGTCCGTGTGTCCGTGTGTCCGTGTGTCCGTGTGTCCGTGTGTCCCTTGGTTGACTTGGTCCTCTTCCCTCTCTGACCTCTCCCCCCCCCGTCATTGTGGACGGCCAGCGGCACGTCCGGTTGGGGGGAATGTGCTTTTGTGTGATCCACTGCTCCCACCCCTGCCTTTGCCCTCATTTCTGTTCCCCGTCGTGATTTCTGCCCTCCCTGGATCGCGTTCCTCCCGTGAGATGCCCGTGCTGCTCTCCGAGGCCGATTGTCTCTTCCCTTCCCCCCCCCCCCCCCCCCCCCCCGCCCCCTCATGATGATGATGAATGGCGCGTTTCGGATTTTTCGGTTCGTTTTCTCGACTCGTCACACCGAAGGTGAAGAACTCGACTTTGCGGTTCGGCAGGCGCCGCCATGTGGTGATGGTGATGGTGATGATGATGGTGATGGTGATGATGATAACAAGAAGCACATCCATCAGAAACAGCCCGAATTCGAACGAGTCTCCGTCGGTCCGGTCGACCAGCAATTGGACCACCTGGCGGTCCTTCGGGCTGCGGTACAGCCGGAGGAGCAGGCCCAGAGGGCGCGAGACGGTCCGGGTGGCCTCCAGGACCCCATCGCGCCAGCCGTCTGCGGGCGCGCCAGCAGCCAAACCCAGCCGTTGTTGGATCTCCAGGACGGAGGGGCCCTTGAGCAGGAAGTAGGTTGTGGGGCAGGCATCCGCGGGCAGGAGGGGCAGTTCGGAGTAGTCCGCAACTGGGCTGGGGTGGGAGTCTGTGTGTGCGTGTGTGTCTGTGTTGGACGTGAGGATGGGTTGGACATGTGTCATGTGTGTGTGTCATGCGTGTGTGTCATGTGTGTGTCATGTGTATGTGTCATGTGTATGTGTCATGCGTGTGTGTCATGCGTGTGTGTCATGTCTGTGTGTCATGTGTCATGTGTATGTGTCATGTGTGTGTGTGTCATGCGTGTGTGTCATGTGTATGTGTCATGTGTCATGTGTCATGTATGTGTGTCATGTGTCATGTGCGTCATGTGTGTGTGTGTCATGCGTGTGTGTCATGTGTATGTGTCATGTGTCATGTGTCATGTGTATGTGTCATGTGTCATGTGTCATGTATGTGCGTCATGTATGTGCGTCATGTGTCATGTGTCATGTATGTGCGTCATGTGTGGGGCCACGACAGCGCGAGAGGAGTGCCATGCGTGCGTGCATGTCCGTGACACGTGTGACGATTGGCGACGCAGAGCCTTCCGTTCCACCTGAGATCCACGCGCCCGCACACACGGGCATGTCGCAGACCGTGGACATCGGCCTCTCCCATGAACACAGGGGCCCCAGAAACACGGGGACCCTGCGCGTTGATGTACAGCGATGGCCTGTCCAAGTGGGTGATCCCCATGGCCATGATAACAGGAGGACTCAGTTCCCATCGAAAAAAAAGGAGTGCGCTCGGCGACGGTGTGTTCAGAGCGCCGAGACGCTTGGCTTCGCGTGCGGCCATAACCCGACGGCTCTCCGCAGCCAGCTCCTCGGAGCCCGGCTGGCCGTAGGTGGGGATGCTCTGGACCCAGGGGTCCTGAACCACCTGCTGGATGGTCAACCGCTGGGTTGGGTCGACTCGGAGCATCCCCTCCAGCAGGCGCCGCGGGCCAGGTCCCGCCCGCCGCTCCACCTCGGCCCAGGGCAGCCCGGCCACGGCCGCAGTGGCCAGGCCCTGTCGCGGCTGACACCGGCCGACCCCCCTGCCGCGCGAACTGACCTCCAGCGGGCCCTCTCCTCCGTCTCGACCTCCTGGTTCGGGACGCCCTTGCGCTCATGACCATGCGCAACGGCGCTGCTGCCGCGGCGGGCCCCGCGCCCTGGCCACGCCGTAGCGGCCGCCCAGGGCCCACGACCCGCCCCACCCGCCCTGAGCACCCCTCCCCATCACCCACACCCATCACTGGGCGGCCCCGCCACCAGGCGGGCCCCCGGCCGGGAGGAGCCACCATACGGGTCATTTGGCCCGGCCCCCCCCCCGGAGTGTAACGCATGGCGCGAAGGCGCGAGTAACTTTTCTTCTTGAACTTGTCGCCTGCGCCCTCGCAAATACACAGCATGTTCTCTCTGGCCTGGGGAAGCGAGACGAACCGCTTGTCGGTGGAGGGGTATCGACGCATGATCATCACGTAGAGAATCACACCAGCCGACCACACGTCGACCCGGGGCGTGTATGGCTGGTGGCCGACTTCGGGGGCCATGTACTCGGAGGACCCACAGTAGGTGCGATCCGTTCGGCCGGGCGGCAGCGTGATGGCCATTCCGAAGTTACCAACCTGAATAGTTCAAATGTTGTGAAATTCCAAAAATGTGTGTCGCCCGTGTGTGCGCCGACCTTCATCTCGAAATTCGAGGAGATGAACAGATTTTCCAGTTTTAAATCGCGGTGTGCAAGATTCTGGGCGTCCATTGCGAGCAGGGCCGAACAGAGCTGCCGGAAATAGAACCCCACCTGGCGCACTGGCAAATCACCCAGCTCCTAGTGGTCGTGTTGTGGTGGGCGGATGGACGTCTCAAAGAAAAGACAGACAGGCATATCAATAAACCTCCCTAAATCACATTTCGAGGATCATGGCGGCGGCCAGAGCATCGTCGTAGAGGTGGTAAGCCTGCACGATCTGAAAACAAGAAAGAACATGTCATTTTCCCCGTTTTCTCATGAGGTCAGACAGTCCGAGTTCCGATAAGTTTCCTTTGGGCTACAACTGAAAAGAAGGCTGTGATCGAAAAGCGCAGAAAAGAAAGAGACATTCAAGTCGGAAGTCAACAGCTGCGAACGGGCGGAGAGATTTTTTCATTGCGAAGAAAGATCCTGGGATGCGAGGACATGAAACTTTATAAACCTGATTGGAGGAAAAAAGATGAATCATCCGAAAAACTATACCGACAAAAAGACCTCCCCATTGGTTCCCCCAAGTCGATGCCCTAGATGCCACTCCGAGAAGAGCACGGCTGTGTCGGACATCTGTGCACTGTTCCGAGTGGACCCATCTGCACACTGGGAGCGCATTCTTTTGAGTGATGAGGTGATGATAAACGTGTTGGCCCGGGGAATAGGAACATAAGCCGGAGAGAAAACTGTATGTGTGCGGCCCAGCTCTCAAACGGCTTTCACTTGCTCGGGTTTCGCTCTTACAAATTCACCAAAATTGCCACAGCTATTTGACTGCGTCGTTGGTTCTTGACGGGTCACCTCTGCTTTTCACATCATCCGCGAATTGGGGATAAAACCTTTTGTGATTCTTTCTCATGGCTCCTTAGTTAGCCTCACCCGAGGCTCAATTAACACGAGACTGCAAAGAATCCGAGCGAAATCGGGCTTCCGCAAAATTTCCGACTTGTTAACATTCAGAAGAATCAGAAGGTGGGCTTCAAAAGAACAAAAATTGAAAGATGTTTCCAGTTGGAACTAATTTTGCAGGAACCCCGCATCAAAGACTCCATCCCAATCATCCCCCCCCACCGGGCGGATAATCACCCCATCCATCAAGGCGGGACCCCCTCTCCATCACCCCCCATCACCGGGCGGATATCCCCCCAGTCCATCGTCTCCTGTTATAGCACCCGGCATCCCCCCCCGCTCCCATAGCGCTAATGATGATGATCGGGTTTGAACCACAATCTTGGTCCGCAGCAGCATCGCAAGCCAGGCGGAGGGGGATGGAGTGGTCGTGTGTGAAATGGTGTGTGGTTGGTATGTGTGGGTGTGGAGGAACTCCTCAGCATGACAGGTATGAAATGGGTGGGTGTGGGTGGGTGTGGGTGTGTATGTTAAAAGAGGACTCCTTGGCATGACAGTTGTGAAATGGGTGTCTGTGTGTGTGCGCGCGCGTGTCCCATGTGTTAAAAGAGGAATTCCTCTGCATGGAAATTGTCCAAGTTGAGAAGCAGCTCTCCGCCGTCCTCCTCCGCCTGCTGCTGTGGTTGCTGCTGCTGCTGCGGCTGTTGTGGTGGTTGCTGCTGCAGCTGGGGCTGAGGTGGGGGTTGGGCTGGCAGGGATGATGGTGGTACAGGGGAGGGAGCCGCAGAAGCAGCAGCATACAATTGTTGTTGTTGCTGTTGTTGCTGTTGTTGAAATTGCTGCTGTTGCTGTTGAAATTGCTGCTGTTGAAACTGTTGCTGTTGAAATTGCTGCTGCTGCTGTTGAAGTTGCTGCTGCTGTTGTTGTTGCTGTTGCTGCTGCTGCTGTTGAAGTTGCTGTTGTTGTTGAAGTTGCTGCTGTTGCTGCTGCAGTTGCATCTGGGGTGGGTATCCCCCGGCGGGATGTGGCGGTGGGGGTGATGGCGCCGGGATCGCGTGCTGCTGATAGTATTGCACGGGTGGTTGGTGTTGGGGAGGGGGTGAGGGTGATGGTGCGGGGGTATAGTACCCGGGTGTGGATGGGTATGGCTGTGGGGTCTGCGGGGGGTATACATGCTGTCCGTAGACCTGTTGTGCCTGTGGAGGATATCCCCCCACTGGGGTTCCATACCCCGTGGGTGTGGGAGATGCCGAGGGGTATGTCGACTGGGGATAGTACCCATGGGAGGGTTGATGTGGGGTCCCGGGGTACATTGGGGGGAGGGAGGCCGCGTGGTGCATGGTGGGAGGGGGTGTTGCCGGGGTGGGATACCCCATCTCGGCCTCCCGGCCCGTGGGATAGCCGGTCGTGGAACGGGTGAGGCCGGGTTGGCCCACGGGGAGAAAGCCACCGCCGGCCTGTCCGGGTGTCATGTACCCGTAAGTGGCCTGCTGCTGGGCAGCGGATGGCCCCCCGGGTCCCGTCACTATCATCATGGGCATCTGGGCCGCGGCGGCGGCGGCGGCGGCCTGCTGGGCGGCAATCGCCATCATCTGCTGCTGGAAGTAGTGCTGCTGCTGCTGCATATATAACCTCTGGTGCATCTGCATATTGGTCTGCGAGATGGCCGTGTTGGTCTGGCTGATGCGGTGCTTGATCTCCGCCATCCGCGCGCGGCACTCCGTCATCACCCCCTGGTGGGATAGCTGCAACTGCCGGAGTTGTTCCCGCAGCCGGTCGACTTGCTGGCGGGTCTGCTCGGCCTCCTGACGAGATCGATCGAGCCGGACCCGCTGTTCGGCAACCTGGGTCTGCAGAGACTTGGTGGCATCGACAATGGAGGCTAACACCAACCCGGAGAAGATTCAAATGAGATGCATGATGAGCATGCAAAGTTGTGATTGTGACTCGTGGTTGGGTTTCAGTGAGACAGACTTAATTTTTGACGCTCCTGTTGGGAGTCTTCCGCCAAAAGGGTCATCCAACCGAGCGTATCCACAGTATTCTCCCCAACTTTTTGAGATGCTCGGAGAAGCTTTTCCCGTTGGCGAGCAAGTGCTTGATAGCATGACCCCACCTTTTGAGTGAGTGTTTCCTTCCCTAAGATGGCAGGAGAAGCAGTGGAATCCTCCTGAGAGCTCTTGCCCAGACATTGATCGATGTGGACGGAATCCGGGCGTGCCTCGAAAACATGAAGCGGAGAAAGCCTCCTCCATGCGTCTTCGCGGTCTTTGAATGGCGTCAGATAGTCCAAATTGCAGGCATTCTGAGCGTCGCGGGTTATCACCTCGGCACTAGGGGGGATCGGCGCAAGAAAATCGGTCTATTTTGTAGAAAATGGCAGACAGTGAGACAGTCGGCGGCTTTGGACGCGGTGGGGCCCCGTGGGGCCCCGTGGGAATTGCCGGATGCATCAAACGAATTTATGGTCTTGCACCCCGGCGTAACCGATAATCCGCCGGGCTTTTTCGGGAGGAATGTTGTGATGTTTGAGAGGTTTTTGGCCGGGAAAAGCACACTGTGAATGGACATTCCGATAGATATATGGTCTTGTCCTGCGACTAATGATTCCTTGAGGCAAGATTCGCAACCCGCCCGTCTTATCGCAAGCTGGAGCTTCCCTTCACACCCATTTTTACGGCCCGTTGCGTTTTCGAGGAGAGAGCAGTTGGAGACCCAGCCCCCAAGCGGCGGACATCACAACCTCACTCCATCCTCCGCACCGCACGCGCACTGCCTCCACTGCCGATACCAACCCCAAGGTCCGCCACTCGGCACCCCAATTTGCCCAATACACAGCTTGTTGATGGCAGCCCCAACCACCCGCGGATCGGTCCCTATTTTGCCCGAAAACAACAACAAGGAATTAAGACAACGAAGAAAATACAACACTGCACACCACAACCACAACCACAACATCACCACCAAATACGGAGAAGAGAAAGAGCCAGCGCCACACGACCCGGTGGGGCCACCGGGGGTGTGTGGGGTGTGTGTGGGGGTGGAGGGGGGGGGGGGGTGGGAAGGCATTCCGAGGGGTTTAGCCCCCTGGGGTGAAGTCGACTCCCGCTCGAGCGAGGCACAAGTGCCAAGCATCATCATCATCATCACCACCCAATCATCATCATCATCACCCAATCATCATATCGTCGGGGCCTGGGCCAGGAATGTGGCCAAGTCGAACGACGGATCGCCGTTGCGCATCCGCATGACGATTTCCTGGGGGGAGGGGGAGGGGGGAGGGGAGGGGAGGGGAGGCGTGGTGGATAGAACACAGGGTGGTGGTGGTGGGAGGTGCGAGGTGATGAACGGGAGCCCGAGTAGATCGTGGTTGTTTCGAGGGGGGGGGGGTGGACAGTACCCATGGTCAGCGTGGCGACAAGGTGGCAGGTTGTGTCAGGATTTAATTGCGTTTTGCGTGCCAATGACACCAAGTGTGTGTTCAACGTGGGCAGTGCGCGGGCGCCAAATGTGCGTGACTTCATCACATCGTGATGATGCGGCTCCAACCCCAAGCGGCTCCAACCCCCAGGCGGCCCAAGCGGCTCCAACCCCCCAGGCGGCTCCAACCAACCCACACGGGGGGGGGGGGATAATGCAGACCTCAGCGAGTTGGGGCGGTTTGCGGGCCAGTGTCAGCAGGAGGGCCATCTCCTGCTGGGTGATGATGGCCGCATCGGGGCGCGGGACCGAGGTGGACAGGAAGGGGTGGCTCAGCAGGGCGTCCATGGTGATGCGGCTGTGTGGTGGGCGATGAGGGGAGGATGTTAAATTAAGGTGGATGATGATGATGATGATGATGATGATGATGATGATGATGATGATGATGATGATGATGATGATGATGATGATGACTGGATGATGATGACTGGATGATGATGATGATGATGATGATGACTGGATGATGATGACTGGATGATGATGACTGGATGATGATGACTGGATGATGATGGATGATTGGATGATGATGATTGGATGGTGATGATGACTGGATGATGATGATAATGATGATGATGATGCTGATGATGATGATGAAAAACGGATGGTTATCATTCAACACGCAGACGGCAGAACGGACCGCTTCGGGTCGCGCACCAGGCACCACCGCATGACGTCCAGAACAAAGTTGTTGTGCTCGGGCGGTTCGGGAAACTCGATTTCATATGTGGTGTCGATGATGCGGCTGTAGGGGGACAACGGGGCGGGACGGGGGGGGGGGGGGGAGGGAGGGAGGGAGGGAGGGAGGGGGGGGGGATATCGATGAGCGGGAGGTCGAATGGTGAATTGGGTTTGGATATCGGACGGTGGTTGGACGATGGTTGAATGATTGGATGATGATGATGATGCGATGATGATGATGCCTGGATGATGATGTTGATGACGATCGGACGATGTGCTGAGAGATGATGATGCTGATTGGATGATGCTGATTGGATGATGATGATTGGATGATGATGATTGGATGATGATGATTGGATGATTGGATGATGATGATGATGATGATGATGATGATGATGATGATGATGATGATGATGATGATGATGATGATGATGATGATGATGATGATGATGGGGGTGCTGGGACGGGTGTGATGAATGACGATGGATGGGATGGAGGGATGGGGATGGGATGAGCGGACTTGATCTTCAGGATGGTGTTTGCAAACCGGTCGAACGGGGGCCGGCCATAGATAATCTGCCAAAGGAGTCACAAGGGGTGTGTGAGGTGAGGTATGGTGGTGGCGATCGAACGGGGGCCGGCCATAGATAATCTTCTGCAAAAGGAGTCACAAGGGGTGTGTGAGGTGAGGTATAGCGGTGACGATCGAACGGGGGCCGGCCATAGATAATCTGCACAGGAGCCGCAATATGTGAGATCACGCGGGGTATCGGGGTGGCGACGAGTGGATGGGATGATGTGCCTTGCCGTGCCGTGCCGTGCCGTGTGCTGAGCTGAGCTGAGCTGTGCAGGGGCAGGGGGAGGGGCAGGGGCAGGGGCAGGGCAGGTGGGCTGGATGGTGGCCCTGCTGCTGGTGGTCATTGCGGGTGGTGGTGGTGGGGGTGATGCAGACCTGGTAGAGGATGCACCCCAGGGACCAGATGTCAGCCGGTCGGCCCATCTTGAAGGTGCTGTCCGTGCCTGGGGTGAAGAAGTGTGCGAATATCAATGCAATAATCCAGTTCAAAGTCTCAGGGGGGCCACGTCATTCAGTGTGTCATACGGCCCCACGCAGCCCGCCACACCACCCAAAGGACTGGCATGGTCATGGTTCAAGTCCCCACGTTTAGAATCCCACATCATCATACACATCACACACATCACACACCCCACCACCAAACGGACTGGCATGGTTCACGTTCAGAATCTCACATCCACACACATCGCACACCCCACCACCAAACGGACTGGATCATCGCGGGTGCCGTACAACTCGGGGTCACCCACATGTATAGAATCCCACAACCGGGAGCAACGGAATTCGGGGCCCCCCACGCATCGAAGCAAATCATCATCATCCTGCCATCATCATCATCATCATCATCATCATCATCATCATCATCATCCAATCATCATCATCATCCAATCATCATCATCATCATCATCATCATCATCATCATCATCATCATCATCATTCGATCATCATCATCCAATCATCATCATCCGATCATCATCAACAACATCAACATCAAGGCACATCACCAAAACCCACGGACTGGCATGATTCAAGGTCTCAGGGGCCATATAATTCGGGGTGCCCGCCCAGTCGGTCCGATGAATATGCGTCGTGCCATCCTGCATCCGCTGGGCAATCCCAAAGTCAATCAGCTTCAAGCTGCCCTGGACCAGCAGGAAATTGGCCGGTTTCAGATCCCCGTGCACGATGCCGTGCTGGTGGATGACAGCAACTGCCTCGAGCATCTGTTGCCAGTAAAGACGCACGGAGTTCATGGGGAGCAGCGGGCGCCGGTCGGTGGGGTCGCCGGGGCCGGGCGGCGGGGCGCTGGGGGACGTCTGGGGAGGGGCACGGCGGATAACAGATGGAGATGAGAATGAGCGGCGGTGGTGGCTGATGGCTGGGGGCGGCGGAGATGATTGGGTGATGATGATGATGATGATGATGATGATTGGGTGATGATGATGATGATGATGATGATGATGATGATGATGATGATGATGATGATGATGATGATGATGATGATGATGATGATGATGATGATGATGATGATGATGATGATGATGATGACTGGGCGATGATGATGATGATGATGATGTGTGAAGCAAAGGACTGATCAATCGGACAAGCGGGGTCGATCAAATGATGCACGGCTGAATCGGGTGGGCGCACGATGATGGAGTTGGATGATGGAGTTGGGTGAAGATTTTGGGTCAGGCCAGGCCTCGTAATGAGTTTCGGCGCGGAGAGCACGGTCATTAGAAAGAGGACAGGGAGGGGCACACAACCCGAGCTCAGAGACAGCAAGCGTCCCCCCAGATGGAAAAGGCAAACAGGGCTCCCAGACGATGGTGACAGACCTAGGGATCCGATGGGTTGGAGGCGCGACCAAGCAGTAGCAGAGCACCCGGCCAGCGGAGGGGACCAGCCATCGTCAGAGCCGCCATACAAACACAACCCAAAGGAGAGCCCCCGGTCTTTATCACCACCGTCTGAAGGTCCCGCAGCCTCCCCCATCCCAAAACGCTCGCCGACCCCGAACCCAAGTTATGGCAGGAGAGAGATTGATGCAGAGTCAGAGAGAAGGAAGAAAGAGACAGGACGAAAGAAAGAGGGTGCAGAAGAAGATAGAAGGGGGTAGCGTGTGGAGATGATGATGATGATGATGATGATGATGATGACTGGATGATGATGACTGGATGATGATGACTGGATGATGATGACTGGATGATGATGACTGGATGGATGATGATGATGACTGGATGATGATGATGACTGGATGATGATGATGATGATGACTGGATGGATGATGATGATGATGACTGGATGGATGATGATTATTGGATGGATGATGATGACTGGATGATGATGATTTGGATGATGATGATGATGATGATGATGATGATGATGATTGGATGATTGGATGGTGATGACGATGCCGGCCAGGATCGCGACCTTCTGTCGTTGCTGGTGCAGGTACTTGTTAAAATCACATTCGCCCAGCTCCATCACCATGTACAGGTGCGCGCACTCGGGTGATGATGATGATGACTGGATGATGACTGGATGATGACTGGATGATGACTGGATGATGACTGGATGATGACTGGATGATGACTGGATGATGACTGGATGATGACTGGATGATGACTGGATGATGACTGGATGATGACTGGATGATGATGATGATGATGATGATGATGATGATGATGATGATGATGATGATGATGATGATGATGACTGGATGATGATGATGACTGGATGATGATGATGATGATGATGATGATGATGACTGGATGATGCTGGATGATGATGATGACTGGATGATGATGATGACTGGATGATGATGATGATGACGACTGGATGATGATGATGACTGGATGATGATGATGATGATGACTGGATGATGATGATGACGACGACTGGATGATGATGATGACTGGATGATGATGATGATGATGACTGGATGATGATGATGACTGGATGATGATGATGACTGGATGATGATGATGATGATGACTGGATGATGATGATGATGACTGGATGATGATGATGACGACTGGATGATGATGATGACTGGATGATGATGATGACTGGATGATGATGATGATGACGACTGGATGATGATGATGACTGGATGATGATGATGATGATGACTGGATGATGATGATGACTGGATGATGATGATGACTGGATGATGATGATGACTGGATGATGATGATGACTGGATGATGACTGGATGATGACTGGATGATGATGATGATGATGATGATTGGATGATGATGATGATGATGATGATGATGATGATGATGATGATGATGATGATGATGATGATGATGATGATGATGATGATGACAAGTCAGGCGAGCTCGCTTCGTTACGCTTTCAATCTGGTGGCTATCTACCCGGGGAAGGGTTGACCTGGAGTCGACCGCGACCATCCTGCGGTGATATGGCAGGGTGGTCCGAACGACTGGTGAGGTCGCCGTCCTTCCCCGACCCGTTTGAAATTTCGACCTTGGTGGCTATCCCCCCGGGGAAGGGTCGATCGGCGGGCAACCTCGACCACGGTTCGATTTATGGGTCCCCCCAGCGAACGGTGAGGTCGCCGGCCTTTGCCAACCACTCCGAAATTTCGACCTTGGTGGCTATCCCCCCGGGGAAGGGTTGATCGGCGGGCTACCTCGACCACAGTTCGGTGGATTTATGGATCCCTCCAGCGAACGGTGAGGTCGCCGTGCTTCCCCGACCTGTTTGAAATTTTGACCTTGGTGGCTATCCCCCCGGGGAAGGGTTGATCGGCGGCCGGTCCCGACCACGGTTCGCTGGATTTATGGGTCCCTCCATCGAACGGTGAGGTCGCCGGCCTTTGCCGACCACTTTGAAATTTCGACCTTGGTGGCTATCCCCCCGGGGAAGTGTTGCCCTGGAGTCGATCGCGACCACCCTGCGATGATAGGGCAAGGTGGCCCGAACGACTGGTGAGGTCGCCATCCTTCCCCGACCCGTCTGAGCCTATTTGAATTTTCGACCTTGGTGGCTATCCCCCCGGGGAAGGGTTGACCTGGGGGCCACCACGACCACGGTTTGGTGGATTTATGGGTCCCTCCAGCGAACGGTGAGGTCGCCGACCCTCTTCGGTCATTTGAATTTTTTGGACTCACTGTGGCCTGTGGACGTCCCCGCAGTGCTGCGGTAAGCCGGTCCCGAACACATAGGGTGTGATGACGGCTGCACTCTCCCCCTGGCAAATGGCGTGTTGCCCCTAAGTTGGCAAAAGTCCGACGGCATGAGGACTAAAAATACCAACTGCCGTAGGGTCGGGTCGGTGCCGGGGGGAGAGCCCTGGGATTTTACAGATTTTTGGAAGGCCACCCTCAGTTCCTTCCCCCGAAAAGTCGTCCCTGTTTTTCGGTATTTATATATGTAGAATGATGATGATGATGATGATGATGATTGGATGATTGGATGATTGGATGATGCCGGCCGGGATCGCGACCTTCTGTCGTTGCTGGTGCAGGTACTTGTTAAAATCGCATTCGCCCAGCTCCATCACCATGTACAGGTGTGCGCACTCGGGGGTGAGCGGCTGCGGCCCCCAGTCGACCAGCGTCACAATCTGTTTGCTGCCCCGCAGCCGCACCAGAAGGTCGATCTCGTTGCGGTAGGCCTCCAGGCTCGGGACCTGAGCGTGGATGTGTCGAGATGAGTGTGCGTGTGTGTGTGTTGGACAGAAAGGTCGATCTCGTTAGCCCCGTGATGATGATGATGATGATTGGATGATTGGATGATGATGATGATGATGATGATGATGATGATGATGATGATGATGATGACTGGATGATGATGATGATGATGATGATGATGATGATTGGATGATGATGATGATTGGATGATGATGAAGATGATGATGATTGGATGATGATTGGATGATGATGACGACGACGACGACGACGACGATGCTGATGCTGATGCTGATGCTGATGCTGATGATGGATCAGGCAGACCTCTGCAGTCTGGGAGATTTTCTTCATGGCGTAGAGGCGCTTGTCATTCCAGCAGAGCACCCGCCACACCTTGCCGCTGCCCCCCGAGCCGATCAGCTCCAGCTTGTGGTACCACCGGTCGGCCACCTGCGTGTGTGTGTGTGTGTGGGAAATGAGATGACGATGACTGGATGACGGCTGAATGATGGTGATGATGATGATGATGATGATGATGATGATGATGATGATGATGATGATGATGATGATGATGATGATGATGATGATGATGATGATGATGATGATGATGATGATGATGATGATGATGATGATGATGATGATGATGATGATGATGATGATGATGATGATGATGATGATGATGATGATGATGATGATGATGATGATGATGATTGGATTGATGATCGGATGCTGATCGGATGCTGATCGGATGCTGATCGGATGCTGATCGGATGCTGATCGGATGCTGATCGGATGATGCTTGGATGTGATTGGATTGGATTGGAATGGAATGGAATGGAATGGATTGGATTGGATTGGATGATGATGATGATGATGATGATGATGATGATGATGATGATTGGATGATGATTGGATGATGATTGGATGATGATTGGATGATGATGTTTGGATTGATGATGATGATGATGATGATGATGATGATGATGATGATGATGATGATGATGATGATGATGATGATGATGATGATGATGATGATGATGATGATGATGATGATGATGATGATGATGATGATGATGATTGGATGATGATTGGATGATATATACAGTACCTCTCATAAATAGCGGCGGAAAACAAAGTGCCCCCCTCCCCGATCCCAGTGCGCGCCCGGGCTGGGGCTGACTGCAGGGTGCAGAGAAGTGACCAACATTTTGAGATCCCATAATTTTGTTGCTGGCCTGTGGCTTCAAGGGGCGGCTCGGTGGGGGGGAAGAATGACCAAGAAAATGGACGAGCAAACCCGCCTCCTCAGACGCCAAGGCAAGACCACCAGCCGGATTGCCCGGCTGCAGCACCGCAGTCAGACATCTGTTCGTCGGGCACTGAGCCGCTCCCCATCCGCCAAACCGGGAGCCCGGGGGAGACCACGAAAGCATTCTCGCCCGGACGACCAGGCCATCATCCGACGTGCAAAGCGCCACAGAACGGAGAGTCTGCCCAAATTGGCCCGCTGGGCACGCAAGAAGAGGACCATCCGCATCAGC
Organism: Paratrimastix pyriformis; assembly: GCA_027972325.1. Classification (NCBI taxonomy): domain Eukaryota; phylum Preaxostyla; family Paratrimastigidae; genus Paratrimastix; species Paratrimastix pyriformis. The sequence continues at coordinate 222,518 of JAPMOS010000043.1, read as the reverse complement.
CCACAGACAGTCTCGCGCATCCTCCTGCGGGCTGGCCTGCAATCGAAGTGGCAAACCAAAAACCCCTCCTCACCGAGGCCCACCGACAAAACGTCTCGCGTTTGCCCGAACCGAGAAGGATCGCGACTGGTCCAAGGTGGTCTTCCTGGACGAGACAACCTTCACCACAGGCCCACGCAAACACCGTGTCCGTGCGGGCCGGAACGAGTTCGTGCCACTGCCCACCATCAAGCATCCCCCCAAAGTCCAGGTCTGGGGCGGGGTCAGTGCCAAGGGGAAAACGAAGGTGTTCATCTTCACCGAAAACCTGGACGCCGCCCTCTACGCGCATCCTGAACGAGGCCTTGCTCCCCTCGCCTGTGTCGGGGTGCCGGGCCCATCCAGCAGGACAACGATCCGAAGCACAATGCAAAAGTGTGTCTGAAAGTGCTGACCGACCATCACATCAGCCGTGTGCTTCAGCCACCCCAGAGCCCCGACCTCAACCCACTGGAGAACGTCTGGAACACCCTCAAGGACCGTGTGGCAGAGCACAACCCCGGATCTGCCCAGCAGCTGCGGAGGTGGATCCAATTTGAGTGGGACAAAATGCGAAATGCCGATTTTCTGTCATCGGTTTTGAGTATGCCCCAAAGATGTCAAGCGGTCATCGACGCCCAGGGCGGCCCCACCCGATATTAATCCATATGAGTAAATGTCAGTGAATTCTCCGAACACGGTGCCATGGGGCTTCCCCCCCCGACGGTTCCTTGGGGGTCAAACGGGACTGGGTTTTCCGCCGCTATTTATGAGAGGTACTGTATATGATGATGATGATGATTGGATGGTGGTGGTGGTGGTGACAGCCACCCCAGACAGCCAGACACACAGACACACACAGACTTGAATATCAAGCGACTTGCCCGGTCGTGAGAAGCCCTCTGGGGGTGCGGGGATATCCACCCTCTGTGGGGGCATATCCACCCTCTGTGGGGGCATATCCACCCTCTGTGGGGGCATATCCACCCTCTGCGGGGGCATATCCACCCGAGGCACCAGCGGTCCAACCACCGGTGCTGCTTGGGGGGTGATCGCCACCATCATCGGGATGGGGGGCGAGGGTACGGGCGCGAGAAGTGGGGACGGGGCCGGGATGATGGGCGCGGGGCCCGCCGGCGGGGAGCTGTAGACGGGTCCGGGTGTTGGGGGGATAGCCACCGGGGGCCGGAGGTGTGGATGGTACGGGGTGGGAGCGACCACGGGGGGCGGTGAGATGACAGGTGGGGGGGCGGATGATACCACAGGGGGGGTATCCACCACCACCACAGGAGACCCCCCGCCGCTGCTGCCGGTGCGAACCAGGGCGGCTGGCGGGGGCTGCTGAGGCAGTGGCGGCGACGGGGTGGGGGCGGTGGCGGGTGGTGAACTGGACCCGGGCAGGGCAGTGGGCTTGGGGGCCGTCCGGGCATGACGCGGCATGGTTGGGGAGCGGCCCTCGGGTGGTGCGACTGTGACAGGGGCCGGGGCCGGGGCCGGGGCGGGATCAGAGGCGGATCGTGCAGAGCGCAGCGGAGGAGTGGTCTGATGCTGCGGCTGTGGCTGGTGGTGATGATGGCTGGCTGTTGGTGGTGCTGGCGGTGGCGGCGATGCTGGTGGTGCGGGATGTTGTTGCTGCTGCCTGGCCGATGTGATTTTGGGTGCGGGGACGGAGGCTGACAGGGGGCGCGGGGCAGGTGTGGCTGGAACCCCAGGGGGACTGCCGCCGGCGGCACCCGCATGGTGGTGATGACCCCGCGGACCTGACCCGATGGGGGGTGAGGTACACCCCTCGGCCATGGGTAGTGCGTGGCTATTACCGGTCCGGACTTGGGTCTGGGTCTGGGTCATAGCCACGGGTGCGGGTGACAGTGGGGAGAGGGCCCCCAGGTAGGACAGGGTGATGGTAGAACTACCCCCGGTCAAACTCGACCCGCCGCTCTTGCGGTCTGACGAGCCCGGGGGTGTGGTTGGCGGCTGCTGGGGGACGAGCGGCACGGCCGTGTCGACACTGCCCAGGCTGGCGGCCCGCTTGACCCGGGAGAGGGGCACCAGGTCGGCTGTGGGGAGGGGCGGGGTGGTGGGGAGAATGTGGAGGAGAGGTTAGCAAAAACGGACACAAGGACATAAATTTTGAATGACACCACAGACGCCCATCCACACGTGCGGATCCGCCCGCGACGAGATTTCTCATTCAAACGCCATCAACACAGACGCACATGAAGGGGGGAGCCTGGGCTGTGGGGGCCGGGGGGTGAGGAACGGGCCCACAGAAACACAGACACACGCATGCGGGGGGGAGCCTGGGACCCAGGGGTGGAGCAGACCTGCCAGGCCGCCCGTGGGTGAGTTGTGATTGCCGTTGCTGCTGGACAAGACGGGTGGCGGTGAGGCTAACCGGGGTACCTGTTGCTGCTGCTCGCCACCGCTGCCCCGCCGCCGCACGGACGCCGGTTCAAAGTCGCGGAATGTCAACCGGGGGCGGATACCCGCTGTGGGGGTCGGGCCAGGGGTGGTCGGGATCAGGGCGACTTTGCCGGACACCCCGGTGGTGGTGGTGGTGGTGGTGGTGGTGATGCTGGATGGCGCATAGGTTCGGCTGGGATGGACGTGGTGGCTAGGACCAGTGCCGCCACCCGAGGTGGGTCGCACCTGGGGTACGGCAGACGCTGTTGCCGGCGGGAAGGAGAACGCGGTCTCGAGTGGCGAGGCGGCTGTGGGTGGGAACATCACCTGGGCAGGAGTCGCTTGAACGGGACGGGGTGGGAGCCACGCAGGGGTGGGTGCCACTACCATGGCCGGAGGCGGAACGACAGGCGTGGGCTGGGGGAGGTCACCCAGGGGGTGATCGAGATCCATCGAAACGGGACTTGCCGGATTCGATCTTGCCGATGTTATGGAAGCAGCAGCACCTTGTTCGGGGGGTGACGAGGGCGAGGTGGGCGACGGGGTTGGAGCGGCCGCCTCGACCAATTCTGGATTTCCCAAAACAAAAGTTCGCTTCCAGTCAAACCGCCTGGGAAAACAAATTCAGAAATCCTACTGAACTACAAGATGGCAAAGACCTTTTCCGGACAGTGGGGGCTGGAAATGAAACCATTCAAGTATTAAAAAACAAAACCGAATGTGAAATCGAGGGCAGACCTACACTGGCCGTCGCCGTGCTTTCTGCGATCGGCGGTTTGACATCCCTAGCCATGAAAAAGTTGTGTGGGATGGCGGAAATTCGGAGTCGAGGCGGACATCAATTAATGCGGATAGTCTATTATTCCCAATGGATGGAATGGCTGAGATCATTTCTCGTCATTTCTTTCCTACCCGTCCTCCGGGCGTCGGGACGTCCCCTCCTTCTATTTGGGCTGCATTCGATCAACTGAAGGAGTCCGATACACCCTTGTTATTTGAACGTGGCACGAATCATCAGTTCAGTTGCTCCCCTCCGCAGTCGCAGTCGCAGTCGCAGTCGCAGTCGCAGTCGCCGCAGCTATCGCTGGCACTTCCAGGCCCAATGATGCGTTGACACAAACGGGACACAGGCACCCAGCATATCCAACGGGGGGACACGACGCCCGCGGCGGGACCCTGTCGCCTGGCCGGGTAGCGTACCTGCCGCCGTGAGTCGAGTGAGAGAGATGGTCGAGAGGGTCAGATCGTCTGGAAACTGACACATCACACAGACGGATGCAATTGGGCCTGAAGATAGTTCAACCGGCGTTGAGGGTCTCGTTCCAGGAGTCCCGTGAGGAGTTCATGGAGTGAGGGATCGATGGAATCCGGGATCACAATTCTACAGAGAGAAGGGGATGAGAACCGGGGTTGTGGAGATCAAGAGGTGGTATCGTCATCATCATCATCGTCATCCAGTTCTCATCATCCAATCATCACCATCATCTTCATCATTCAGTCATCATCCAATCATCATCATTCAGTCATCCATCATCATCATCACGGTAAACGGACTGTTTCTCGCCAATGTCCCGCAGTAGCTGGACATATGTGATGCCGGGACTGTGGAATGGCAGGTGGCCGGCAATCATCTGGTACTGCGAACGGAAGGTGTGTTTGAGTGCTGGAAGTACCCGGGGGGGATACAGACGATGCAACACCCAACGGCCCACATGTCCGCCTGAAAACCGCAGTAGGGCCTCCCTGGGGGGAGCAAGACAAAGACAAGGACAGGGGAGGGTGAACAAGAATTCAACCTGCATGCACGTACCGAAACAGGCACGGATATGAAGAGTTTGTTGTGTGTGTGTGTGGGGGGCGGGGGAATGCGGACGGACCTCCAATGGCCTCCGGAGCCAATATCACCGGGGTAGTATTCCCCGAGCCGTTGCACAATTGTCTGTGGGGTGCGATGTGATGCAAAGAGACCGAGGTTGTATTCCGGGGTGTGAAAAGGGGAATTCTGGGGGTGGCTGTGGTGGCTGTGGGCGGTGGATGGTTTTAATGGGCTGAGCAAGTGGTGCCGACAGAAGTCGGAGTGGTGGAGGAGGTGAGGGGTGGTGGCTTCAACCCATGGCTCACGAGCCCCGGTTTGACTTTCCATGGCCAGATCAAAGTGGCTGGTTATGGTGGGGCGGAGCAGGTCACGAGAAGTGAGGTGGAGGTGGCTTCAACCCATGGCTCACGAACCCCGGTTTGACTTCCATGGCCAGATCAAAGTCGGCAACCTTGAGGATGCCCGTTGATGTCCTCAAGAGGTTGCTTGGCTTCAGGTCGCGATGAATGACACCGTTCCGATGCACTGCGAGCCGGGAGTCGTGAGTTGAGAAATGCTCAAAGTGAGTGAAAAAGTGAAGATGCGGCACAGACTGCAGGCAACACCCTGGATGAGGTCATGGACGCATGTCTTCAACTCCGGCGGTGATAAGCCCCCGCCAGCCCTCAGCTCCTGCGGATCACCGAGGGCGCCGCCGTCCGCCAGTTCGAAAACTGGGAGGAAGGTCATAGCATGCCAAAAATGAAAAAAATGAAAAATAAACAGACCAAGATAGTGAAGC
>JAPMOS010000043.1:192500-212500 GCA_027972325.1 Paratrimastix pyriformis | reverse complement strand
TGATGATGATGATGATGATGATGATGATGATGATGATGATGATGATTGGATGATGAGATGATTGGATGAAGATGATGACGCTTGGATGATGATGATGATGATGATGATGATGGGAATGATAATGATGATGATTGGATGATGATTGGATGATGATTGGATGATGATTGGATGATGATTGGATGATGATTGGATGATGATTGGATGATGATTGGATGATGATTGGATGATGATTGGATGATGCTGATGGTGATCATGCTTGTGATCATGATCATGATGTTCATGACGATGTTCATGACGATGTTCGATGATGATGATGATTGGATGAATGACCCTCACTCGCTCCTCACGGGTGGCCGCGGGACGCACAGCGCCAGCAGGAGGCTCTTTCGCTCATGACCCAGCTGGCCCAGATCCTACAGCAAGGTCCCTCCGCCGCCCTACAGAGCTCAAACCCAGTTATCGGTCCGTCTGCCTGCGATTTGTCGCGCTGGGCCGTCGCGTTCTCTGATGATGATTGGATGATGATGATGATGATGATGATGATGATGATGATGACTGGATGATGACTGGATGATGACTGGATGATGACTGGATGATGACTGGATGATGACTGGATGATGACTGGATGATGACTGGATGATGGCTGGATGATGGCTGGATGATGATGATTGGATGATGATTGGATGATGATTGGATGATGATTGGATGATGATCGGATGATGATCGTCCCTCATCGCTCACATCCGAGCGACCATCTCACCACCATTGCTTCCCATCACCTCACCTTCTCTTCAGCCGCCGCTGCCGCCAAGGCGGCAGCCATCGTTGCTGGCATTGAAAGCGGTGTCATCCCACCACCACCCGGCCTGGCCCCGCCCCCGCCGCCACCGCCCCCTATGGCTCCTGCATACCCTCCGCCCCTCCCGGCCGCCCCCGTGACACCTCCGCCACCCGGCGGCCTGACCCCGGAGATCCTGGCCGAGATTGTGGTCATGAACGTGGCGGCCTGGCCGGAAACCCACGAGGGGCTGCGTGGGATGGTGCTGCGACAGGTGGCGGGGCTGCCGGGCGAGCCGGAGCGGGCCGGGTTCGGCCGGGCGATGCGAGAGCACCTGGATGTGGTCACGGTCTGGGGATTTTGGGGGCGAAGTTGGTGGTGTGACGGGGGGGACCCCCCCGTAAAACGGCCCGAAGTCTTCGAATTTGTGACACTGATTCCACTCGCACGTCCCCCCCCGCACTCCACAGCACTACTTCCCCTACCTGGCCCAGCCCTTCCTGCAGCCCAGCTCGGCCTTCGCCCCGACGACCCCTCCCCATCCCGGACCCCCAACCACCCCGCCGCCACCCCCCGAGGCGGTGCCCAGACCACCCGAGCTCGATCCCGGCCGGCGGCAGATGGAGGCCATGCGAAAATTGCGCGAGGATATGGGGCTCTTGGCCGCCCGGAGGCTCCTGGGATGGTCTGACGGCGAGTGAAAAAATGATGATGATGTGCTGGTTGCATTTGCTTTCAAAATTGAGCTGTGGAGTTTGTGTTGGGGGTCATCATGATACGAACCGCGTTCTGTTTACCCATCGGCCCAATAGTCTAGAGGTTATGATTCCTGTTTTGGGTACAGGAGGTCACGGGTTCGAATCCCGTTTGGGCCCTTCAATTTTTCTTTTTCACTTTTTTTTTTTAACCAGGCGACCGCCTTCCAGCGCCGGGAAAGCCACTGCCCTGCATACCCGCCGGCACGTGGTGCTTGCCCGCTACGCTGCCTCGCAGCCACTGGACGGGGCCTTTGTGGGGGAGCTGAAGAAGTACTGGCTGACGGACTGTGTCGGGCGGATGGTCTGGCAAATTCGCCGTTTTTCGTGTTTTTTCGTGTGATTGGATGATGATGATGATGACGATGATGATGATGATCGGATGATGATGATGATGATGATGATGATGATGATGATCGGATGATGATGATGATGATGATGATGATGATGATGATCGGATGATGATTGGATGATTGGATGATGATTGGATGATTGGATGATGATGATTGGATGATGATATCGGATGATCGGATGATGATGGTCGGAGAAACAGGGCAGTTGCTACTAGTAACTGACCGGTGTTTTTGAGATTTTTTGGCTGGTTTTTTCCTTGTCATCCCGTGGGATGCTGCTGTCGGAACTCACTTCAATCCACATCCGTCCCTTCATTTTTGGTTCCTGGACGCTGTAGGAACTCACTTCCCAGAAAAATTAATAATCCATCCATATTCCGTCCCTTCATTTTGGTTCCTGGGCGCTAGGAACTCGCCCTGCTCTGGCTTCATCAAGAGTACACTGCCATCAGCCCCGCCGCCGCCGCCGACAATGATGACAGCAACAGCAACATCCCGCCACCCGTCCCCCCGCGCTACGCCCAGCTCCTGCCCCACCTGCTCGAGGCGATGCTGGGTGCCCTGCAGCACGAGGACCCCAAGACCCAGCTGGCCTTCGCCCAGTTCTGCCTGGAGGCTCCGTCCCTGGCCGTACCCGAGGTCATGACTTTGTTGGCCCGAATGTGTCACGAGGCCACGTGGAGCGTGCTCGGCCTGGCCACCCTGCGCTATGCGACCCTGCTTCGGCCCGCCGTGCGCGGGCGGACCCTGCCGCTGCTCCTCGAGCTGGTCACGGATGAGGGTCTGAGGGCGGCGAGAGAGTGTGATGATGTGAGAGCGTGAGCTGTCCATCCGGGGTGTTTCGGATGGTGACGTGCTCTTCCCTGAGCGCTTTGCCGTTGACTGACCCTTGTGTTCGCGTATGTTGGCCTGGTGGACACTGCTTGACGCTGATGGCGTACCTCGTGGACTGTGCCGACACTTCTGCGGTGTCCTTCCTCGATCCGAGAGGTGGTCAGGGCAATGGGGGGGGGGGGGGGGATAGGGCACTCCAGATGGGAGAGGCGCACAGGCAGGATTTATATATCGTGACTCCTTGGCGCAATGGCAGCGCAATCGACTCCAGATCGATAGGTTGGGGGTTCAAATCCCTCAGGGGTCATCTAATTTTCTTTTTATTTTCTTTTTCAGCTGAAGAACTGCGGAAGAACGCGGTGCAAGTGCTTGTCAACCGGCTCTTCCACATCCCGGCCCTTCGCGAGCCCATCTTGGCGCACGCCCTCGGGCTCTTGAACCGACTCCTCACCGCCAACCAGACGCCCGCTGCGGTCCGCACATCCACATTGCATCTCATCATGCATGTTCTGGTCCAAACTTTTTTTCTCTCTCCTCTCATCTTTTCATTTCCTTCTCCGCATGGCATCACCCTCTGTCTTTTTGCCCCCCAATCCCGATTTCAAAAATTTTTAAATTTGACTTCACCCCCAGGGCGGAGCCACTACACCCCCGCCCCCATCATCATCCGAGGACGGCGCCGCCGCCAAGGACGACCTCGAGGACGGCAAGGACAAGGCAGACAAGGACAAGGATAGTGGCAATAAACCGGGGGAGATAGCCACTATGTCGGATGCCCAGGTGGGCATCTACATGCAGCTTTATCTGGCCCTCTGCGCCAAGGACGAGTCGCTTCTCAAGGGGTCTGCAGCCCGTGTGGGCTCGCGCATGGCGGGTGTGCGTGTGTGAGGGTGCGGAGGCGGCAGGGTGATGATCGCGGATAGACACCCAGGCAGCCATCATCCAGATCATCATCCAGATCATCATCCAGATCATCATCCAGATCATCACCCAGATCATCACCCAGATCATCATCCAGATCATCATCCAGTCACCAGCACCATTCAGTCATCGCAGCAGCCGCAGCAGCCGCAGCATCGCCATCATCATCGCCATCATCATCGACATCATCATCGACATCATCATCATCATCATCATCATCATCATCATCATCATCATCATCATCCAGTCATCTTTATCATCCAGGCATCTTTATCATCCAGGCATCTTTATCATCATATTATTATATCATCATCATCATCATCACCTCCTCCTCCTCCTCCTCCTCCCCCTCCCCCCCCCCCCCCCCCCCCCAGGATCTTCGACATCTACGCCCAGGTGGCCAAACCCATCCGACGCGTGATGCTCCAGCCGGGCCACCTGACGCCCCTCCTGAAGGCCATCGGACCCGTTGCCCCCACGCTGCTCTCCATCATCAGGTCCGTCGCCTCCCCACCATCATCCAATCATCCAATCATCATCATCATCATCATCATCATCATCATCATCATCATCATCATCATCATCATCATCATCATCATCATCATCATCATCATCATCATCATCATCATCATCATCATCATCATCATCATCATCATCATCATCATCATCATCATCATCCGATCATCATCATCATCATCATCATCCGATCATCATCATCATCCGATCATCATCATCATCATCATCATCATCATCCGATCATCATCATCATCATCATCATCATCATCATCATCATCATCATCATCATCCAGTCATCATCCAGTCATCATCCAGTCATCATCCAGTCATCATCCAGTCATCATCCAGTCATCATCATCATCGCCATCATCATCGTCATCATCAGGTCCGTCGCCCCAACGTTGCTCGCCATCCTCAGGTCGGATCGCGGACACTGCATCGGGCTGTCCCCACGGACGCCCGCCTCCACAGATATAATCTCTTTCTCTCCCGTTGGATATGAAATTCCCTTTTCATACCCGTCTCCCTCTCACACACGCATCGCAGATCATGTCCGGCTGGCCGTGAGCCACTTGTATTGCGATGCCTGCAGCTGCTGACGGAATCAGGTCTATTTTTTTTTGTTTTTTTTGACACGGGTGGGACCTCATGTTTGATCAAACGCACTCAGAAAAGAAAAGGAGGAAATTGGATGGGGGAAAAAAGAACATGAACGGAATCAGAAAAAACCCATCATCCACCCAACACCCCACTTTTTTTTTTTTTGACACGGGTGGGACCTCATGTTTGATCAAATGCACCTCCAAAAAACCTCCAATGACACCCACACATCCGTGCAAAGACACACACACAGGCAAAGACACACACACAGGCAACGAGCCCTTCCTCATTCTACCATGCTCGCATTGTGACACATCCTACACACATCACATCTGACCAGGCCCACCGCCCATCGCACTGACGGACGCCGTGCTGCAACTGTATACGCAGCGGGTTACCGATGCGCGGCTTCTGGTGCCCATCGTCCACGGACTCCCGAAGGTCTGCCATACCCCAGGGCATGTCAACAACCACCACCATCATCATCGCCATCGTCATTGGCAGAATTATGATCATCCCCTTCCTGGGTCATCATCAACATCTCACCATCATCATATCATCATCAGCATCATCAGCATCATCAGCCCACCCTCATCAGCATCATCATCGCCGTCATCTTCATCCAATCATCATCATCATCATCATCATCATCATCATCATCATCATCATCATCATCATCATCATCATCATCATCATCATCGCCATCATCATCATCATTCGATCATCATGCATCATCATCTGCATCACCATCCTCCCCTTACCACGCCAGCATGTTCCCCTGCCCCCGTTCCTTCTGCTTCTGTCCCTAACCCACACGCACACACACGCACCACAGAGCCAGCTGCTGCAGCACCTGCCGGCCCTGTTGAACCTCCCCCAGAACTTGGTGCAGGTGGTCCTCACCAAGCTCCTCGACCTGGTCCGTGGCTCCAACCCCCCCCCCTCATGGTGGCTCCAACCCCCCCCTGTGGTGGCTCCAACCCCCACCTCTCATGGTGGCTCCAACCCCCCCTCTCATGGTGGCTCCAACCCCCCCCCTGTGGTGGCTACCCCCCATGGTAGCCATGGTGGCTCCAACCCCCCCCCTCTCATGGTGGCTCCAACCCCTCCTCATGGTGGAACCTCCCCTCTTGTGGCTCCAACCCCCCCCCTCTCTCATGGTGGCTCCAACCCCCCCTCTCATGGTGGCTCCAACCTCCTCATGGTGGAACCTCCCCCTCTTGTGGCTCCAACCCCCCCCCTCTCATGGTGGCTCCAACCCCCCCCTCTCATGGTGGCTCCAACCCCTCCTCATGGTGGAACCTCCCCTCTGTGGCTCCAACCCCCTCTCATGGTGGCTCCAACCCCCCCTCTCATGGTGGCTCCAACCCCTCCTCATGGTGGAACCTCCCCCTCTTGTGGCTCCAACCCCCCCCTCTCATGGTGGCTCCAACCCCCTCATGGTGGCTCCAATCCCTCCTCATGGTGGAACCTCCCCCTCTTGTGGCTCCAACCCCTCATGGTGGCTCCAACCCCCTGTGGCTCCAACCCCTCATGGTGGAACCTCCCCCCTGTGGCTCAAGTCGCACACCACGCCTGCCACACAACCCCCACACCCATCTCTTGTACCACCACCCACCACCCACCCACCACCCACCACCCACCACCCATCATCATCATCATCATCATCATCATCATCATCATCATCATCATCATCATCATCATCATCATCATCATCATCATCATCATCATCATCATCACCACCACCACCATCATCATCACCACCACCACCACCATCATCATCATCATCATCATCATCATCATCGTCATCGTCATCATCGTCATCATCACACTCCTGCAAATCCATCACCCTCCACCACACCACACGTGCGCACAGCCACCCGCCCAGCCGCCCGTGGCAGGCGCCCCGCGCGAGCTGGCGACGATCCTGCCCCACCAGCAGTTTACCCCGGTCGAGCTGGTCGTGGCTATCCACGCCATCCAGCCCACCCAGGTCAACCCCAAGGATGGCCTGAAGCGCTTGATGGAAGGTCCGCAATTGCGGGTGCAGTGGGCGAGTCGGCATCATCATCATCATCGGCATCGGCATCGGCATCATCCTCATCATCATCATCATATCATCCAATCATCATCATCATCATCCAGGCATCATCATCATCATCATCATCATCATCATCATCATCATCATCATCCATCCCTGGCTGCGAGAAGGGGTTGTACATTCCTTGTTCTTGTACTTTTTATCTTTCGGCCACTTGGTCTAGGGGCATGATTCTTGCTTAGGGTGCAAGAGGTCGCGAGTTCGATTCTCGCAGTGGCCCAAATTTTTTGTCTTTTTCCTTCCTTTCCAGCCGTTCAACTGTGCCTGACCCGAAGAGAGGTCTTCCCGCAAGACAAGTTGGCCGTGATGCTCCAGCGGCTGGTGGACACCCAGCCTCTCCCCGTGATGATCATGCGCACGGTCCGTCATCCCCGATATGTCGGTGGTGTCGATGTGATGATATCATGGTCGTTTCATTGCTCGTCATCACTCCCGCGATGACTCTCGTCGTTGACAAAAAAATTATCAAGTCGGATTTTTTTTGGCTGATGAACATGAACTGAATTACCTCCACCCCCGGGGTCATGTCAACCCGATGATGCCGATTGTCGATGATGAATTGTTCCTTCATCATCGGTTTCCTTTTCTTCCCTGTCATCTCCACCGCGATCGATGACTCACTCGTTGGCAAAATTTCATTTAATTTTTTTTGGGGGCACAATTTTCCTTTCCCGCCTCCACCCCCCCGGGGTCATGCAGACCATGAACTGCCTCAGCCTGGCCCCGACCATGCTGGCGTTCGTCTTCGAGGGGATTCTGCCACAGCTTGTCCGGCTGCAAGTGTGGCGCCAGCCACGTCTCTGGGAAGGCTTCGTGCGGTGTTGCGTGGTCTGTCTCACCCTTGGGTGATACCCTCGTGGGGGAAGGCGGGTTTCTGTGATGTTGCGTGGTCTGTCTCACCCTTGGGTGATATACCCTCGTGCGGTGTTGTGTGGTCTGTCTCACCATTACCCTCCTGCGATGTTGTGTGGTCTCACCCTTGGGTGATATACCCTCGTGCGGCGCATCTGACAAATCATTCCGGCACACACACGCACGACCACGACACGACACACTCATGACACACGACACGCTCATGACACACGCACACTCCATGCTCCTAGCGGTACGAGCCGCATTCATATCCGATCTGCCTGCGTCTGCCGCCGGCCCAACTCGCGGATATTTTAACTCGGTCCGTCCACGGCTGCGGTTGCTGCCCTTGTTGTGGTTGTTGGTGGTGGTGGTTGTTGGTGGTGGTGGTGGTTGCTGTTGATGATGTTGATGCTGATGATGCCGATGATGCTGATGCTGATGATGATGGTGCTGATGATGATGATGATGATGTTGGCGGGTGGTGGGTGGTGGGTGGTGGGTGATGGGTGGTGATGGGTGGTGATGGGTGGTGGGTGGTGGGTGGCGGGTGGTGGGTGGCGGCGGTGACGGCGTGATGCTGATGGTAATTTGACAATGAGACCTTTTGTGTATGGTTTGATGTGCAGATTCCCGAAGTTGAAGAGTTCCTTGCGCGAGTACGCGGCGGCCCACCAGATCCAGCTGCCCATGGTCCGTGGTGAGGTGGAAAGTACCCAGGGTAATACATACACCGCAAAAAAGACGGTAATAGGCACCTTTTCTTCAACCCATCCTTCCGTTTCTGTTTCTTTTGTCCAGGATATTCAGGGCGTCTTGAACACACCCGATCCGATCGCCCCGCTGGTCGAGGCATCATCGATGGGGCCCAGCGGTGGTGGTGGCGAGGATGCGTCTTAAGTTTGGATTTGCTTTTTTTTCTGTTTCCAAAGACGGTCTCGTCTCATGGCCTGTGACTCTCGAAAATTCCAAAACGGGGTGGGGAGCTGTTCCCTCAATGAGCCGCGCGAAGAAACACGGTCGACACTAGAATGGTGTGCCGGGGCAAGGCGGCCCACTAAAACCAACCCTGGACTTGATCGAATCGTCGTCAAGAATCAAGAATGTCAACAAGGAGAAGGAGATTCAGCTACAATCTTTGTATTTTCCGATTTAAATCGTTTCCTGCGAAGTAAGGGTCTCCTTCCCTTCTTGATGTCCACCGCATCGGGAAAGGCAGGGTCGTCCCCGGGATGTGAGACCCTGCGCAGGCATCGAGTAATGGAAATTCCTGAGACAGCCGACAACGTTCTCGGGATTGTTAGGGCAAGCACTTCTGCCCTTGGTGTATGGTCATATCACCTGGAAACACAAACATTCTTTTTCTCCGATGCCCTGCTGAAAATGATGGGTCTTGAAGCCGAGACCACTTTGAATTCCACTTTGGCATCATTCCTTGACATGGTCCATCCTCGAGATCGGCTGCATTGCCGTTTTTGGTTCGAGCATGAAATAACGTCTGTCATCATCACGGATTCCCTGCAAGGCGAATCCTCTGCAAGGCGAATCCTCACTCATTCCTTCCTTTTTCTCTCTTGGTGGTGGCCCACCTCACCTTTCTACAATCAGAAAGTCGCACACCTCCCCCCAAAGCGAGCCCCCAACACAGACTGTCGTTCGGCTCCGACAAAAAGGTGGCGAGATGATCTGGCTGCTCTTTGTCCTCACCTGCCAAAACCTCGACCAAAAAGCAGCGGGCGTCACCATTCCGCTTGACTTTGGGTCGCGCCTGCAATCTCGGGTGAACCATCGCGACTCACCGACAGGACTTCTCCTTCTGGATCGCGAGGGCCGCATTGTTGAGGTCTGCTCGGATTTACGCATCCGCTTTCGGCCTCACCCCTTTGAAGGGACCGAGTTCCCATCTCGAACTCCGCAATGAATTTCCCTGTGGCTGCCTCCTCTTCGACCTGGTGCACCCCTCCGACCGACCGGGTGTCCAGCAGCAATGGTATCGCCTGCAACACTCCTCCTCGAACACTCCAGGGCCACCTGACCCCTCTTCACCTGTCACCGAATTTTCCTTTCGGTCGAACCACTCCGCATCGGCGCTCCGGTGGTTTTCTCTCACGCTCGATCCAGCGGCGAATCACAGCCTGTATCTTTGCGAACTGCGTGATGTCACCCGGGAGAGGACCGACTCGATCATGCTGAAGCTGCAACGTGACAACGCAGGCATTCTGTCCCAGGAGATATCCCTCTCGGAAGCTTTGCTTCGCGTGCTCGAGCAATTCTGTGAGCGCCTCGGCCCTCACATCGATAGTGGCGCCTTCTACGTGCACGACCCGATCACCGAGAAAATCACCCGGGTTTGCGACCGGGGCTTCGGGGCCCCATTCTTGAAGGTCTTCACTCCCTCAATGGTCACCTGGGGCTGTGTGGTGGGCGGGTTTTTGCACTTTTGCGGCGCTCCCGGTGACGTTCGTGCACATCCAGAGACATGCTGTATATTTGCCCCCCCACCTCTCCCTAACATCACTCAATTTGCAGACGATGGAGGTCTTTCACCGCCTCTCGGCGACTCCCGAGTTGATCCACGCGTCAGGGGACAACATGGTCGTGTGCCAGGGTCCCTTTCGCTGCGGGTGGCGCCAGAACATCCTTCTCAGTCCGGTGGCTCGGCGCTTCCAGTTCCCAGCAGATATTGAAGAATCTCCCACGCGACCCTGCCCCATACATCGCGATGTCCTCCGAGCCACCTCGCGGACCTGTCCGATCGACACTTCGACACGGCGATGCGCCCACGCCACCCTCAGCCAGCAGCCCTGCCTCTGCCTGACCCAGTGCATCCCTTGCAGCCAGGAACACATTCAATCCATGTACTCCTTCGTCATGCTCTCGGGCGATGGCCGAGTGATGGGGCACGTTTTCCTCGGGTCGCACTCTGAGGAGACGCTCTCGGCTCGCTCGCAAGAAATGCTCAAGAGCACCCTTCGGGACTTAGCCCGGCTCGTATCGTATCGGGTCTGCTGAATGGCCTGCCTTTCCCCTGGCGAATCATTATTAATAGCTGGCGATCACGGCCCTGCGGACCAACGAGGAAAACCTCTCGGCCTTGTTCTCCAACCTGAATGATATGGTCGCCATTGTGGGCGAGAACGACTGCATCACAGACGCCAACTCGGCCCTGTGCAGCACACTCCACTGGAGGTTGGGGGAATTGGTGGGCCGTCCGGTGCGCGTGATCCTGCCCCGCCAGGATTTCTCTCCCACGGAAGCCGTCCTGGTCACCAAGGAGGGTGTTCAAATCCCTGTAACGATCTCCTCGAACCCGGTCCGTCAACGTCAATCACTTCCCTGTCACGTACTAATTGCCCCCCACCCCCCCCCCCCCCCTCCACCTTCTCCTCCCCCCCCCGCTAAATGCCCACTAGTGCACCTGGAATCAGAAGCCCGTAACCATCTATGTGTTTCGCGATGCCACCGAGATCAAGCTGCAATACGACGTGTTCCGGGCAACGGCAGAAGTCTGGTCCACTCCTCATCGCCCGCCCGCTCATCATTCGCGTGCTTGCGCCCTAGTCGAGTGGTGATGCCATCAAAGTCCTCGATATGAGTCCGAGTCCCTTGACTCTGGATGTTCGAATCAATTTCACCTTCCCCTCCCATCCCATCCCCTCCCAACTTCAAGATCGGCGCCCGCTGTACTGGAACTCGAAGCTCATGGATCTCTTCCAGGTTTCCGACTCTTTTGTCCGTCCGCGCACTTCGCCTCTGTCCTGAATGACATCATGAATCGACAAATTGCGCTCACCCAGCTCCGAACTTGTACGGCCGCGGAGTGCTTTGCGGCTCTGGGTCGGCGCCTTCAGGATCCTCAGCTCCTCATTGCCGGTGACTCAGGCTGGCGGCGGACGGCCCTACTCCGATTTGTCGATGGGCAGATTTGGGAGATGCGAACCAATCATTTTGAGTCGACCCTGGGCCGTGCGGCTGGCTTTGTCTACACATTCACCAACCTCGGGGATCGCGCTCGGGCGCAGGAGTTGGAGCAAATGCACAAGAGCCTCAACCAGATGCTCCAGTCCAAGGTCGCGCCATTTCCACACCGTTGTTGCCAATTTGTCGGCAGACTCGGTCCCCTCGACTCGCAATGGCCTTTTCTCCATTTCTTTTTTTTCCTCTCCTCCTCCCCCCACTCACACACAAATCAACGGCCCCAGAACGAATTCCTGGGGAAGATTAGCCACGAGGTGCGGACCCCCCTCAACGGCATCTCCGGTGCACTCCAGCTGATGCTCTCCGAGCGCGACACCTTGCCGGCCCACATTCAAGACATGCTTTTCCTCATCCAGACATCAACATCACACCTCACGGCCATTGGTCTGCGCTTCATCCAATTCGATTTTTCCGCTAATGAGCTTGCCGCCTCCTTCTCTTCTCCAGTCTCTGATCTCATCGATTTCAGGTCGTCGCGCTATGCCCCTATCCGCACATCGCCGACTCACCCACCATGTTGTGCATCTCCGCCATCCCACAATTGTCACTTGACAGTGCCCTCGAATTAGGGCGTCTTCGGATGCACCCGGTGACCTTCGACATCCGCAAGTCCCTGCTGGGTGTTGTTCAGGTCTTCATGCTTCTTCATCTCGCACGAGAGGCTCTTGTGGCAGATCCTCGAGCCAATGCTGGTCACGCTGCACCGCGCCTCCGGCGCGTCGACACCTCCCCCCAAACTCGCGGTGGACGTGGCCTCGACAATTCCCCAGATGGTCCGCGGCGACGAATCCCGGCTCCGCCAGGTCAGTCAGTCGCCATCCTCGGCCCATGCGTTTTCGTCGCATCCTCCGAGTCCGAAGTCCGTCCCTCACTGATCCGAGTTTCTTTCCCGGCCAGGTTCTCTTCAACATCTGCCACAACAGCATCAAGCACACCGCGCAAGGCAGCATTGGCATTCATGTGGAACTCATGATGCGCTCTCGCCAGATGCTGACGACCATGACAGCCACCCCTGTGGCACAATCCAAGGGAACCAAGCAGCAGCAGCCTTTCATCCAACCGCCGACACCACCTCCGCCTCTCACCAGATCATCCCTGCCCATGGCCAGCCCACTACCACAGCCCTTCCCATCCAAGACCCCTTTGCCAGTCGGTCGCCCTCGGAACCCAGCTCCTGGTCCACCGACGGGACCGCCAGGTTAGCCTCTCCTGCATCTATCAAACTTCTCTCACCTTCGGCTGCAGCGGCGGTGGCATCCCGATCTTTCCCGTCCGCACCGACGACAGGCTCTCTTGGGCCACCCGTTGCTTCGGCCAAAATTGCCCGTTCACCTGCGTCGCCGATCGCCACTTTCGCCTACGGCACCCCGCCTGCGATTACGTCCCCTCTCGCCACTGCCCTCCCATTCGACGGCGTGCGTCGCGGACCGCATGAGGCGCATCTCCACCTCCCTGTGGAGGCCTCGCCACCCCCGACACAGTGTTCTGATGATGATTTGTTGCCACCGGATCCGATCTTGGAGTATGGCCCTCGATCGACACCTCGCAAATCGACTCGGCTCACACCCGGGGGAGGAGCGGCCCAGCCACCGTTCTTGCCGCCCTTGTCGCCATCACCCGACGAACTGCGGCTGGAGCCCTCGGTCGTCGAAGAAGCCGAGAAAGGCGAGATGATGCAGCTTCGGTTCACCATCAAAGATTCAGGGGTCTGTCGTCCGAAAAACTTTTTTTTCATGCATAGCTATCAACCGTCCCCCCGTCACTCTCACCGTCTTTAGAGTGGCATCCCGCCCGAGCATTTACCGCACATCTTCGACCTCTATTTCTGCTCGGGATCCCCCACTGCGCCCCCCGAACTGCGCGGCTCGGGCCTGGGCCTGCCCATCGTTCGGCAGCTCGTCCGAATGATGGGCGGGGACGTCTCCGTCCGCAGCGAGTTGGGCCAGGGAACAACGGTGACGTTCACGCTGCTGTTGGAGTCCGTGGCCGATGAGAAGCCCCAGGTTTCCGCTCCGGCCCCACAGAAATCGCCCCCGCCCCCGGTGCCTGTCGTTTCTCAGCCCACAGACACCACCTCAGCGCCCCCGAAACCAGACGCGCTGGGGCCCCCAAAGGCCCGCCGCAAGACCCCGTACCCGCTCCGAATATTGATCGTCGAAGACAATCTGTCTGTCTGTCTGCCCGCCATGTCAGACTCTGCTACATATATTTATTTTTGTCACACACTCACGACGCTGCTTGTCGTACTTAGCATCAACCGGGTGGTCATCACCAAGATGCTGGATCGACTGGGCTACCAACCCGACGACTTCGTCTGCGCGGAAGACGGTCCGCACCCCCTTCGTGCGCATGCAACAGTGTGGTGCTGGATTTTTGTTCCTCCATGATCGGCGCGAGATCACAAGCCCGCTGCCTCCCGCGACACACTTTGTTTTCTTCTGTCATCGTCATTGATCGTCACCGCCGCGCCTATGGACGACCCTCCGCAGGTGTGGCCGCTGTGGCCGCGGCTGCTGCGATCCGATTCGATTTGATCCTGATGGACGTCTGTTTTGGGGGTGAGGGCGGCAAGAAAACGAGCCTTTCCCGGGGCGGCTCTTCTTCCGATAGATCCAGATGCCTCGCATGGACGGCCTCGAAGCCACCCGTCAGATCATCCAGTCTCTCCCGTCCGGCCAACGGCGACCCTACATTGTCGCAATGACGGCTGGTGTGCTTGCAGTCGAGAAAGAGAGCTGTTTCGCCGCAGGGATGAACGTCTGCTGCTGCGGCCACCGGGAGAACTGGCTCACAATCCCGTTTTGGGCAGGGTTTCCTGGCAAAGCCGTTCACCCTCGCTGAAGTCAAGCAGATCCTTTGCGAAGCCCACGAACACAAAGTCGGTCAAAGGGTCACGTGAGGTGGCCTGTGTATGTGTGTATGTGTGCATGTGTGTGTCGTTGGAGCGTGGCATTTCTTGTTGTTGTTGGTGTGGCGTTGACTGAGTTAACTTTTTTCGAGTGTCTGTTCTTTTCGATTATCGGCGCCACCCCACTCCCTCGCGTCGGTCCCCCCCCCCCCCCCCCCCCATCGATTCAGGGCCATTCAGAGCCTAGAAGTTTCGTTCTGAGTGGGTGCCCGGGATTGCGTGACTGCAGCGAATGACGAGGAGGCGTGTTTGTTCCGAGGGAAATTTGATGAGCGGGGCGGGGCTGCACAACTGGGAAAAGTGGGAGTCGGCCCTTTTGTAGAATTTGAAGAACTTGTTTCGCCTCCTCGCGCCCTGGAAAGTGAGTGGCTGTCGTGATAGTCCTACAACGCTTGGATCCTGATGCTGGAGAGGGAGCGAGTGATGATGAGGCGCGATTGTTCGCAAAGATGCGATGGCTGAGTTGGGAAAGGGTTAGGGAACTGTGATTTTCTTGTTAGCCTCCCACAAGCCTGTGCGGCAGGCTGGGGACGGCCGACCAGAGGGGCCGTCAACAGGATTGCGGGGAACTTCCTGGCTCAAGCCCATGCGCTCCGGCTTCAACTGCTCCGGGAGCGGCGGGCTGGACCACCGCGAGTGGCCAGCGAGCGGGGGGCCCGGCGGGAGGGTGCATCGCCAACGGAGACGGTGCCCATCCAGCAGACTAGTGGCCACCACAACGAGGCCTCCTCTACAGAACAATGGGCTGCGCCCCTCTCCTTTGGGTGGACGACGGCAGCGTCAGGCTCGCCGTGGACTCGTCCCCAAAACCTGCAGGGAGGGGGGTGGGGTCTCAGGTCGCCACTCTTCCCGTCTCCTTCTCCTCCTGCTTTGCTCTCGCCAGGATGGCGGCACCGACCAAGCGGAACTACATCGGGGCCTGACGCTGGGCCTCAAGCGCTGGGGTGGCTGGGGATGAGGTGATTTTTGTGAAATTGGGGAAATGGGGGAAATGGGAGTAAAAACATTTTGTGAACTCTTCTCGATTGCGATTATCTAGTTAGCCCTCCTACGAGGCAGCATTAACACGAGACTGGCTGACTGACTGACTGAGTCTGACCAACGACGACGTGAGGAACTACTGCGCAGGTGAGTCAGATATTATCCCTGTGCGCTGGCCGGCGCGCTGGGGCTGCCAAATGGACCCTTTGCAGTGTCCAGTGTGCTGGAGCGTATTCACGGAACCAGTTGTGCTGCCATGTGGCCACTCCTTTTGCAAGGTTTGTGCTCGGGACCGGCGCGCGTAATTCCAATCGACTCCTAGGCGTGCGTCGAATCTCTGAAGACAAAGACTTGTCCAACTTGTCGTGCTAAGTTTCACAAGACCCAAGTCACCAAAAACTTTGTCCTCATCGGAATTATTGAAGCCCAGCAACAGAATCCCCCGATCGCCAATACTCCACCAACCCCCACACCTCCACCACGCCCACCCGCGCCAACACCACAACCTTTACCTGAACCTGCCAAAAAACAATCCGTCCCGCAGACTCCGCATCCCACCGAGTGGGCGTGTGGCGCATGCACGTTCATCAACAAGTCCACCAACACCGCCTGCGAAATCTGTGGTGACCCACGTCCTGGACCAAACCTTGGGCCTGCTCCCGAAAGAATCCCCGTATTCTGCCCGATTTGTGAGAAGACGATCTTGATGACCGAGGCCGAGGGTGTCAAGCACATTGAAGAGTGCCTCAGTGCGAGTGAGATTCAACGCATCGAACAAATGTCTGTTTTTGAGCACCCCACTCACTGTTTCTTCACAACTCATGCGCCACCCTTACCTCAAATAAAACCCGTTCCATTCCCCCAGGGAGCAGCAGACCCGCCCGCCGGAGCCGCCCGTCCCCCGAGCCCCGCAACGAACCATCAAGGACGACGATCACGACGATCCCGGCACGGAAGCGGCTCCCACCCCGTCCAAGTCAACCTCATCGCCACCCCGGACGCATAGCCGCACGTCTTCCTCTCTGCCTGCGAAGCGGGCCGCCTCGGTTGGCGGATCTCCGGCGGCTCCACCCCCAAGGCCACGCACACAATCCCCACCCCGAAAACACCTCCCACCCCTGCCCCCGCCACCATCGCCCTCACCGTCAACAACGCCACCACCAAAGCAACCAGCACTTTCTTCACCGCCGCCGCCCCGCCGCCCCCGCCATCACCGCCCCCAAAACAGCCGGCCACTCCACCGCCACCGCCGCCGCCACCACTTTCTCCGAAACCCCCTCCACCTTCGCCTCAACCCCCAGTGCCGCCGCCGCCACCACCAGCCTCGTCACCAGCACCACCGCCACCCAAACCGCTAACGTCACCCAAACCACTCACACCACTGATTCCACCACCGCCACCTTCACCCCGATCGCACTCGACGTTGGTGGCCCATCGCACGCCACCGCCGCCGCCCCCGGCGCATCCCACGCCACCCGTTGCACCACCGTCACCATCACCATCACCACCATCAACATCAACATCAACAACAACAACAACAACATCATCATCATCATCAGCATCAGCATCATCAGCATCATCATCATCAGCATCATCATCATCAGCATCATCATCATCAGCATCTTCTTCTTCGGGGCAGCCACAGCCGCATCAAAAAGAAGAACGAGCGCACTCCCCCGCCGATGTGGTCATCATCACCTCGGCGTCTCCATCACCCCGGGGTGTCCCGCCCCTGGTCGATCTGACCGGCTCCCCCCATTCCGCCAACCCGCCATGTCCGGCCGGCGGCTCCAACCCCATGGAGTTTCCGCCTATGTCCCCCCTGTCATCCTCGTCCTCCCCGTCTCCTCCACCCCCGCGCAGTGTCTCTCCCCCCATTATCCTGGATGACTCCACATCACCACCCCGGTTACAGCCACTATCCACCCAGCCCCAGCCCACACCCGCGGCCGGCGTTTCCCCTTCTCTCTCGCTGCTCGACTCTTCACCCCTCCAACCAACATCAACACCAATGCCAACGCCGGCGCCTCGCGTTCCGATGCCCGGCAGTCCCCCGGAGAAAGCCGCCCCCACCGAAACGCCATCCCCCGCCGCCAACACCCGACAATTGCGTTCGCGCACGGTGGTGGTGGTGGACAGTCCCCGAGGTACAAAGAGAGGATGATTGGTCACGATCCGGTGATTGTTGTCTCACAAGAGCTGAATGTGATCCATGGTGGTGTCTGGATGATAATGGGGAGGGATGAAACCGTCCGAATTTGGCCCCAGTCACAAAAATGGACGGCAACACTTGATTCAAGGGAATGATGATGTGATAGCCGTGCGGAAGGCATTTTGGAACTCCAACATTTGAATTCATCGAGCAGCGCGAATCCATCAGCCTTAATCGAGAGAACCCGAAGAATTCTCTCATTTCGGAAGCTCAAACAGAACCATGTCCGCCGACCAGGTTCGCGCACTGATTCTGTCAGGGGGGGCCTCTCATCTTAAATGTATTTAAACCAGCGTGCCGATTTTGTTTACATGGCCAAGCTCCACGAGCAGGCCGAGCGCTACGAGGAGATGGTTCAGTCCATGAAGAATGTTGCCAAGCTGGGCGTTGAACTGACCGTTGAGGAGCGCAACCTTCTTTCTGTTGCCTACAAGAACGGTCCGGCAACTTCTTTGTGGGTCGGATTATCTCATCTTCATTTTTGTTCCCCCTCTGTTGCGGCGATGTAAATGCGATCCTTTGTGTCACATTTCGCTTGTTTAGTCGTTGGTGCCCGTCGCGCCAGCTGGCGTATTGTTTCCAGCATTGAGCAGAAGGAGGAGACCAAGGGCAACCAGCACCACCTCGAGCTGATTCGCGCTGAGCGTCAGAAGATCGAGACTGAGCTCACGGATATTTGCAACGATATTCTCAAGGTACTCTCTGATAACCTTATTCCCAACGCCGCCACTGGTGACTCCAAGGTTTGTCTTTGAGACTTCTTCGGGATTCTAACTCACTCCATGCACCATTAGGTTTTCTACTACAAGATGTCCGTACTCCATCCAACTCATTCAGTCGCTTTGGGATGGGCTGGGCCTCTCTTCTCTTCTGGGTGGGGTGGCTCTTCTTCTTATCTTTCCTTTGGAGGGGGGGTTTATTTTTTGTCAGCTTGTCGGGAATGGGTTTTTTTGCCCCTTTGGATCACCGATGGGTTGTTAGGGCGTGGCTTGGTGTTGGATTTTCTCACACCATTTTTCCCTTTTCCCCCTGCGGACTTCGACTTTGATCATGCAGGAAGGGTGACTATCACCGCTATCTTGCTGAGTTCGCCTCCGCCCAAACCCGCAAGGAGGCCGCTGAGGCTGCTCTTGTTTCCTATCGCTCGGCCTCTGACATCGCCGTCACTGACCTCCCTCCCACGAACCCCGTTCGCCTTGGCCTCGCCCTCAACTTCTCTGTTTTCTACTATGAGATCCTGAACACTCCCGAGCGCGCCTGCCAACTCGCCAAGCAGGCCTTTGATGATGCCATTGCCGAGCTTGACCAGCTCAGCGAGGAGTCTTACAAGGATTCCACCCTCATCATGCAACTTCTTCGCGACAACCTCACTCTCTGGTCTGCTGCCGTTTCTTCGGCTGGCTCCTCATGCATTTCGTTTGCAGGACCTCCGACATGGCTGCCGATGGCGCCGCTCCTGCTCCCGCCGCTGGCGAGGAGAAGGTTGAGGAAGCCTCTGCCGATGCTCCTGCCCCCAACGCATAAACAAGATTGGTTTTTTATTACCGCGCTTGGAGTCGTCTCGTTTTTTTCACGTGCCCTCACTCTCCTTTCGTCCACACCACCACCCAGTCTCTCTCCCCCGGACATGCCTCTGGAAGGTTGTTGGGGATTTTTCTCTTCTGTATTATTTCCTCCCGCCCTCGTGATCGGGAGGAGGGTGTGCGGAGTGTCCAAAAACGAGTCGTTGTCGAGTTGAGCGCGTATCCACTGCGTGTTTTTGCTTGCTTTTAATTCAAGAGGGTGCCGGGGTTGGATCGTGATAGATGTGATACAGTCGGAAGCCACGGCCACGTTCGTGACCGCTCCCACCCCGCATCTCCGCCAGCGCTTCCAAGTCCTGGGGTGAGTGTTTTGTGACCAGAAGGATGATGAGGATAGTGCCTTGGGGGGAGATAGCCGCGCCGACCTGGGGGTTGCTCGCCTCGCACAGTCCGGCCACGAGCTCGGTGCCTTCGTAGACGCTGCTGCTGCCCCCGGTTGTGCCGGTGGCGGTCGTCTCCTCCGTGGTGGCCGTTGCCAAGCTGCGAGAGGGCATTTTCAGATCAACTCGACAATCTTCCACCACCACCACCCCCCCCCCCCCCCCCAAAAAAAAAAAACCAGTGCCTCCATCCATCCCCCCCAAACCCGATGGGACCACCGACCTTGCGGAGCGCGAGCTGGCCGATC
>JAPMOS010000043.1:167500-187500 GCA_027972325.1 Paratrimastix pyriformis | reverse complement strand
GATGTGGGTGATAGCCACGCGCCGTCATCATCATCAACAGCCGGATGCGGGTAGAACCGATCATCAACAGCCGGATGTGGGTGAAAGCCACGCGCCGTCATCATCAAAAACAACGTATAACCGGGGTGATAGCCACGCACCACCAACATCATCAACAGCCAGATGTGGGTGATAGCCACGTGCCGTCATCACCAAAACGGGGGTATAGAACCGGGGTGATAGCCACGCCATCAACAGTCGGATGTGAGTATAACCACCAGCCGGATGCGAGTTTAACTGGAGTGATAGCCACGTCATCAACATCATCAACAGCCGGATGTGGGTGAAAGCCACGCGCCATCATCATCAAAACGCCAGGTGGGTGATAGCCACGTGCCATAATCATCATCAGCCGGGTGAGAGCCACATCATCAAACAGACCGGGCCATCAGCCAGCCAGCATCCCAAATGCAGTGGCCCAGGCCACACCCCTCCACGGGCGCCTCGCGGATGTCCAAGAAGACCGGGGGTGGCAGGGAGGCGGGCAGGGCTGCGGGGAGGCTGGGAGAGAAAAAAAAATGAAAATTTCGAATTTGAACCAAAAAACGGGGGGGGGCGATAGCTGCACTGGCGATCGCTGCGGTGAGGCCGCAATGGGGGTGAAGGAACGGGAGGGAGGAGTGAAAAAAATGGATGTCCGATTTTCATAAATATAATATTATTGTTTTTTTTTAAAACGGGGGGGGGTGATAGCCGCAACGGAGGTGAAACGCAGGGGTGAGAGCCGCAGGGTGAGGTGGGGTGATAGCCGCAATAAAGGTGATGCATGCAGTGGGGTGATAGCCACAAGGTGAGGTATAACATGCAGTGGGGTGATAGCCGCAATAAATGTGAGACACTTGCAGGGGTGATTAACCGCAATGAAGGTGAAACGTGCTGTGGGGTGATAGCCACAAGGTGAGGTGAAACATGCAGTGGGGTGATCGCCGCAATAAATGTGAGACACTTGCAGGGGTGATAACCGCAATTGGGTGATGCATGCAGCGGGGTGATAGCCGCACGGGCGGACGGACGGGAATGGGGGTGATAGAGGCGGGGCGGGTCCTGCGGGGCGATGCAGGGGTGATAGCCACAATAATGGGGTGTGTGTGATAGCCGCAATGGGAGGTGATGTACGCAGTGGTGGGTGATAGCCGCATTGGGGGACGAGACATGTAGTGCGGTGACAGCCGCAATGGGTGAGAGCCGCAATGGGTGATAGCCGCAATGGGTGATAGCCGCAATGGGTGCGAGCCGCAATGGTACAGGGGTGATAGCCACACGGGCGGACGGACGGGAATGGGGGTGACAGAGGCGGGGGCAGGTCCTGCGGGGCCGGGTCAGTGGTGATAGCCACAATAATGGGGGTGATAACCGCAATATGGGTGATATGAGGTGATAGGGGGTGATAGCCACGGGCGGACGGACGGGAGTGGGGGTGATAGAGGCGGGGCGGGTCCTGCGGGGCCGGGTCAGTGGTGAAGAGGCACCCCGGGTAATCGCTGCACCGCAGTCGCGCCTGGAACTTGAGCCGTTTCAGCGAGCTGGCGTTCTCTGGGTGGCATGAATAGGGGGGAGGGGGAGGGGGAGCAGGAGGAGCAGGAGGAGGATGTAGGTAGAAGTGGAGTGGGTGAATAAGCGAGCAGTGAGTGTGTGTCAGCGAGCTGGCGTTCTCTGAGTGAGACATGAATGGGGAGGAGGGGAGGGGGGAGGGAGGTCGGTCCAAGTTGAGTGTGAGTAAGCGAGCAGAGGGCGTGTGTGTGCCGCCTGGGAACTTGAGCCGTTTCAGCGAGCTGGCGTTCTCTGAGTGAGACATGAATGGGGGAGGTGAGAGGAACGAGTGAGTGGGGGCGCACCCTGGAACTTGAGCCGTTTCAGCGAGCTGGCCCGACAGCCCGATCGATGCGGTATCGGGACAAAGTGAGTGTGAATATGCGACCAGTTGTGTGTGCGTGCGTGTGTGTGCCCGGAACTTCAGCGAGCTGGCGTTCTCTGGAGGCCCGACAGCCCGATAGATGCGGCATAGGGACAAAGTGAGTGTGAATAATATGCGACCAGTGTGTGCGCTTCAGCGAGCTGACGTACTCTGGATGATGGGGGACCAGTGAAGTCAAAAAAACAGACTTCCCCCGAGTGCTGCCGCCAGGGCGAAACTGGCCTCGTTCAGCAGCATCTCGCGGCACTTCTTCGCCGGGGAGGGAGCCGCCCCGGGTTCGGTCGGCTCTTCCTCGGCTCCGAAGAGCAGGTTGTGTTGAACCAGGAAACGCATCACACGGTCGCCACACCCCAGGTCGACCAGACGGTGTCGGCAGGGCTCAGTGTTCGCGCAATGCCCGAGAATTGTGAAGATGTGAAAAAAGACGTCAGTGGGCTGTTGGGTCTGTTCCATCAGGTCCATCAAATAGTCGAAACCGAAATTGTCGAGAATGTCGACGCTAGAGCATCGGGGGGCCACAAATGAGACATGGAGGATGAAGATGCGCACAAACCGAACCGCCTCAGATCTCGACCACCATGCGAGCACTTGAAAGAGCAGGCAACGGATCTCATCGCCGGGGTTGGCATCCAGCGCATTCCAAATCGCCTTAACACCACCCGCCTGCTGACATGCGATTTTATAGATGTCCCGCGGCGAAACGGCGATGAAAAAATTCAGTGCTTCCTTAGTGCAGATTGTGTCGGCTCGAAGAAAGTATGGAATCAGCGAACGGATTGCCGCGGCCATTCCGTTGCCGAAATTCCGGGGTGACAGTGCCTCCTTCCGGCGGAGATGAAAACTGCCTTTTTGTCAAAACTGAGGGAAGGGAATGTGGCGGGAGAGGGGAAAAACGTGTTGGCCCGGGGACAATGGGGCAATTGCCGGAGAAGAACGATGAAAGGGGTGAGGGAAAGAAGAAAGAGAGGGAAGAGGAGATGATACAAAAGGAAAAGAAGAGGATTCATTTCAAGAAAAGGGACAAAAAGAAAAGATTTTACCCCACTCACCGTTTTAGCCCATCTTGGCGTTGGGGTCGCTCTCCATCTTGTACTGGTCGAGAGCCACGTTGAAGCATGCCATGCCCGTGCTCTTGTGGTGGGCGGTGGCGGCCTGGGCCCAGGTCTCCTCGAGCGCCGCACCCCAGCGGGCCAGCGTGGCAGCAATGCGAGCCAGCCAGAAGGAGCGGTTGAAGGTCCGCTCGGCCTTGCGGTGCGCCTCACCCACCAGGAAGAACTTCTCGGCCTTGGGGCCAAGCTGGGCGACCACCGTGATGCCGAAGGGCCAAAGGTTGCCCGGGTTCTTCGCGCACCATTCCTTGTAATCGGTCTCCTTCTGTGCCTCGGCCTGGCTCGGCACGTCCCCTCGGGCAGCGGCGGCGGAGTGGGAGACGGCCAGAGGCTTGGCCACTACCAGGTCGAGGTAGTGCACCCCTCCGGAGACGAAGGTGAAGGAGATGTCGGGGCGGCGCACCTTCGCCTTGGGGCACGCGCGGGACGGGTCCCACGGCGGCAGCTTGGGGCCGTAGTCCAAGGATTGCTCGGCCCGGACGATGCAGCCGGGCGTGGTGTGCAGGAGGGACACCAGGATGGATCGCACGTTGTTGTGGCGCTTGTAGCAGAGGTTGCGAGCACACTTGCAGAGGCGCTCGTGGCCCTGGGCGATGTCCTTCTTGCAGACGGGGCACTTCTCAGGTCCGAAGGGGCCCGAGAAGATGGCATGGATGGAGGGAGCGCAGGCGGCTCCGGCCAGGCGCATGACCAGGGCTGTGAAGTCTGCATCCGAGAGCCTGAGGAGGTTCGAAGGAAAGGCGGCGAGGAGGGCAGTGGTAGCGGGGTTCACCGAAGAGAGCCTCATGTTGCGAGCCGGCCCGGGGGGGAGGCGCGCAAGAGCCTTGGCGGCCGCAGCCTTGTGCCGATCCGCCAGAAGACTGTGCTGAACCTGGCCTCGCAGGGTCTTCCCATCTGCACCACAAAAACGCGGCAGAGCCGCGCAAGGTTTGGCCGGAGCCTCCCGACGAATCGAGAAGCTCTTGGCAGCGGTGCGGAGGGAGTCCCACAGTCCGTCCAGCTTGGCGATCCCGGCAAGAAGCGTCGACAGCCGAGGTGAAAGGTCCTCGACGGCGTTGAAGATTGAGATGAGGCCCCCGACCTGCATGGCCTCCTGTGAGTCACACAGAGGGGGGAGGCCCAGCCCACCCTCCGAAGGGGGCAATGAGATCACGTCATCGAACAAGGAGGGGGCTGCCCCGCAGGCAGGAGCGGGAGGCCAAGCTTCTCCTTGACGAGCAGGCGAAGGGAGGCGCGCGCACACACACACACACTTCTTGATCAGAACCCACAGGACCCTCCAACCGGACTCACCGCGCATGGCCCGTTCTGACCAAATTGTCGAAACCAGTCCCTGATCTGATTTGAACAAGTTGAGCCCCACCCCCACTGAGCGTCCCCAAGCGGACCCGCGGCCGGGAGGAACCAGCCGTCGGGTCATTTGGCCCCCCCCCCCCCCCCCCCCCCCTGCATAGCGCGAAGGCGCAAGTCATCCTGCGCCCCTCACCCCTTGCCTAAAAGACCCATACGGAGGCAACCCTGATCCGTCCCGGCGAGCGCACGGCTTAGTTTTTGGCCCTTCGCGTCAAAGAGGAAAAGGAAAAGGAAAAGAAGAAGCCCGCTTGAGGCGCTAGCCAACACTGCGTCACTTTCGAGCAACAGAAGAAAGCAGCTTTTATCGTGCAACTCGAACGGACACCGGACAGGCACCCTTTCTTTCTCACCGGGAGTGGCCGCTGCGTGTCCGTGTCTCGAGAACACCATTCTCCATCATAAACCTCATGGTCCTCCGACCGACTCGGTCGCGGCGCGGGTGGCTCGAGCAGGAAGACGCATCACTCGCGGCGTCCGAAGGGGCCGCATGTGTCTCAAGTGGGATCGCAGGTGTCTGAAGGGGGGTCGGTGTCTCCAGAGGGGCCGGAGGAGGTGACGTGTCCAACGGGGACACATGGCCCCGGGGGAACAGTGATGACGGGACACCATAGTCCATTTCCTTGGTGGAATTCTAGGGAGGGGAAAGTGGAAGCGGTGCCAACAAGACACAGGGTGGCGAGCAGACCGAATCTGAGCCAGGGTGACGGGCGAAATCAATCTTCCGACGAGGACGTGGCCCGTGATCAACCAAGTCAAGATAAAAATTCTTCGGATCGACGTCGAAGACGCACAAAAAACGTGTGCAAAAGAACCTGGCAACGCACTGCGCTGCGACCTTGTCAGCCTGAAGGACAGATGACGGGAGGATCAGGCATAAACCAAGTGAGGAGGGAATGCCGCTGCCATCGTCCGCCCCCAGACCTTCGGAAGATACAACATGATCCCGGCTGGGTTCTGGTGGGATTGAAGGAAAATGCTGGAAAATCCCAGTTCTTCGCATAAACTCTTGTAGATTTCGTGTTTCTTCGCTCGCCATACTGTCACGTCGAGCGGGCCGAGAATGACGTAGAGGTTGGTGACGTCTCTAGTGCCTACAGGGTGCGCTATATATGATGGTGAGACATGAAATGCGCAAGCACCGCGGGAGCGCGACCTGAATTGGAATATTCGGAAGGGCAGGACGATGACGCCACCGCTTCCTGAGAGCGATAGCGCCTGTGGGCAGTGCCAGGGTAGCCTGAAGAGGGGTGGGGGCGAAATGGGAGAAGAGGCATCGACCAGGCAATCAAGTCGCGCCGCACAGGGTCGCGCCACACAGGGGCAAAGAAGGCGGGCGGTTGAGAAGATAAGTGGGCGCAGGCGCGGGAGCAGTCCCCACTAAAACGCATTGGTACGATCGATGAGGAACGGAAACAGGATGGTGAGGGGAATGAACTGGGGAAGCAAACGGACGAGGGAGCTGTCCGAGCGCCCGACGGACGGCGATCTCGGCAGCGATCTCGGCGGCCAGAACAGTCTCTGGAGCAGGGAAGGGCCGTGAGTGGAGAAGGAAAGAGAGAACAGACCAGCAAAGGCGGCAGAAGGGGCAGGGGCAGGGGCAGGGGCAGGGGCAGGGGCAGCAGGCGTAGGCGTAGGGGCAGGCGTAGGCGCAGGCGCAGGCGCAGGCGCAGGCGCAGGCGCAGGCGCAGGCGCCACTGGCCCCACAAAAACACATAAGAATGCAATGGACGCAGTGGTCAGGGATGAGATGATCAAGGATTTGTCATCCGGTGTCCCCGAGGGAAGCGCCACCATCAAGAGAGGCGAGAAAGGAGCCGCGGTCGTCGTGGCAGATTCTGAAACTGTGGCAAAATAAAATGTATCAGAATAGACACAGCGCGCAGTGAAGTGAAGTGCAGGCGCGTTGAAAGTCAGTTCGACATCGCTGGCAATCGTGCACAAATCAGAAAGACGAGTGGAGAGATGGCGAAGATCTGGGCGGGGAGGAGCAGGAATGCGATGGGAGAAGAAAAGGGCCGCAGAATGCAGCTTCTCTGTCCTTTTATTTGTCTGGAGGAGGAGAAAAAATGATGCCAAACGCTAACGGACCGGGGCGGTTCACAACAACACGAAGGAGATGATCATGTCGTGAAGGCGCGGGACAAATGTTGATCGTTCGCAATATGACACAAATCACCTTCTGGGTCTTTATAATCGACACGAAGGATTTGGCATTGATGCTCTTGACGGAGTGTCTCACAAAACTCGGCATAGGTCGGCCTCTGGGTGAAGTCGATCCAGGCAAAATCGACCCCGTGTCCCGATCTAAATATAATGGAGGGACACCTGACTTGGGACGACAGACTTGACGCTGAAAGACTGCGGCTGCGCCATCGTAGCAGCAAACCAGGGGGTTAGCTCCACATCTCGTTCAATTCGAATTTCTTCTCCGTGAAGTCCACAGCAGTTCAGTCGCGGAAACACCCCCACCAGCCCAACCAGTCAAGTTCGAGCAATCCACACGAGAGTTTCCCCTCAGCATCTTCTCCCCCTCACTCGCGCGTCCGCGCATCTTCCCCTCCTCCCAGCCCCTCACACCACACTCCCAACGTGTTTCAGAGCCTTCCGCCATCAAAAGTGCTCCCAGTGCCTCTCCCTTTCGTTCCCACCCTTTCGGCCCTTGAGAATGCATTCCGATCGCCATTTCCATCTGACCTCATGGCCGAAGACCTCTCCCTCGACTATCTTCCTACTCCCATCCCCAACGGATTCTCGCT
The DNA here is from genome assembly GCA_027972325.1 of Paratrimastix pyriformis. Taxonomy (NCBI): domain Eukaryota; phylum Preaxostyla; family Paratrimastigidae; genus Paratrimastix; species Paratrimastix pyriformis. The sequence continues at coordinate 180,328 of JAPMOS010000043.1, read as the reverse complement.
ATTTGACTGCGGCGGCCAAGGTGATTGTTTTTTCCGCTCTGTGGCTGCAGCCACGGGCCGATCCACGGAGCAGCACGCGGGGGAGCGCCTCCGCGCCTGCCGCTTCTTCGGGACCAACTCGGCCGTGCTGACGCTCTTCATCCGAGACGAACTCCATTTCGATTTTGACACCGGAGCCCCCCAAGATTTGAGCCCCTTCAGCCAGAAGATCCAGGCCCACGTTACCCGCATGGTCTCCCCCGGCCGGGTGCCCGAAAGGGCTCTCCTCCTGAGCTGGGCGCTGGCCTCCGAGCGGTCGGTGGTCATCATCACCGATGGGCCTCGCTTCTCGCGGTTGGGACTTGCCTCCTCCCCGCCGGTTTTCCTTTCCTTGTCTGATCAGCATTACCGTGCCTACCTGCCTGCCGCCCCCCTGCGCACGCCCGCAACACCCATCCCTCAGCCTGCCGCCTCCCTTCAGCAGCCATCGCCGTCCTCCCAGCCCAACCCCTCCCTCCAGCAACCCCTGCAAGCCGCTCCCAGTCCGCAACCATCAGCCTCCCAGCCCGGCCGCATCTTCAAGTCCGCAGACGATCTCGCCCGATCCGGCTTCCTCCGCCTGGTTATACTCCTCTGCATTGGTGACGGAATTTTGAGACGATTTTTCCGTGTGTTCCGTGTATTCCGTGGGCCAATCTCTCGTGATGCATCTCGCCGCCGAACGCGCCTTCCTCGTCGAACTCGCCCACGCCAGCACCCTGGCCAGGTGGCTCAAGGACCCGTCCATCGTCACCTCCCTCAAGCTCGTCCAGTTTGGCGCCAGTGGCCAAAAGATCCTCCTCGAACAGCCCACCGCCCCCATCGCCCACGCAGTCCGGGACAGGGTCCTCAGGGTTGCGACCATCCTAGCCCGACTCGCCATCGCCTCCATCCATCTCATCGCTCCAGCACACAAATCTCGCCTCGCCGATGTCGCGCTCCTCAATTGGCTCCCTCCCCAGGCAACGCAGACCCCCACCCCCACTCCTCCTCCCTTCCACCCACAAGCCTCCCCTCCCTCCGAGTGCCATCCCACCCTTCGCAATGGGTCCCGCCGTCGTTTTACCCTCGCCAGGTTTCCCGCTTCGCCGTCGCGTTCAAGACCCGCCTGTCCGCTCTCGTCACGCTCCTTCCTTCGGCAGCCACCAGCCCGCCTGACCCCGCCTCCAAGCCGGCCGTGGAGCAGGCAACTGCCTCACTGCTGGCCCTACCCAACGAGCTCCTGGCCCGCCGAGTCGCCAACCGCAAACGCCGCCACGTCGACAAGATCACCGCCCGGTATACCCGCGCCGACCAGCTCATCGGGCAAGGCCGCATCGCCACCGCGGTCTCACTCCTCCGCAAAGGGGAGGTCCAACTGACGCCCGACGAACAGCTCGCCGCAATGACCGCCGCCCATCCCAAGCCTGCAAGCAGCCCGTCCGCCGACGCCATCGCCACCTTGTTCAGCCAGTCCGCATCACCGTCCGCCCAGCCTGCCGTCGCACCGTCCGCCCAGCCTGCCGTCGACACTTCGCCTGACCCACCCCCCGCCGCCCCGGAGATCCCCGCTCTCACCCTGACGTCAGAGCAGGTCAAGGCCTGCATCCTCAAGGTGGGGGGACGTGGGACAGCCGGGGGACCGAGTGGCCTCGCCCCCGACCACCTGCGCAAGGTGGTTTTGAAGGACGGACCTCCTCACCACAGCTTTCAACTACTTCCTGGCAACCGGGTGGCTGCCGCGTTGCCTTTGCGCATCCCGCCTCGTCACCGTTCCCAAGAAGAACCCCCGCCTGCTCCGACCGATCGCCATCCCCGAGACGCTCACCAGAGTCCTGACCCGCCTCCTCGCCCAGCACCTCCTCGCCCACACCCTGCCCAGCCTGTGCCCCACCCAGTTCGGCCTCCACTCCAACGACGGGGCCACAGCCCTCGCCACCACCATCTCAGCTTTCATCGACTCCAACCTCTCCCCCGACACCACCATCATTCAGCTCGATCTCCGCAACGCTTTCGGGCACTTCCACCGGGAGTGCCTCGGACCAGCCATGGCTTGCGCCCACTGGCCCGATCCCGTCCAGTCGTTCGTCCGCTCACTCTACGAGTCCGAATCGCTCTCCTTCAGGGGGAGCTCCATCAAGGCCACGATGGGTACGCAACAGGGATCTCCTCTGTCACCCCTGTTATTCTCGATGACCCTTGACCCCTGTCTTCGAGCTGCCCTCTCCTCGCCGGGCCCGCGGCTGGAGGTGGGCGGGCATCCGATCCCACCGGTCATGGCGTTTTTCGATGATGTCTTCATCCTGGGACCCTCACCTGCCGCAGCCCAGGCCACCCTCGACGCCTTCCAGCAGGCAGCAGCAACCCTCGGCTTCGTCATCGAGCCGAGCAAGTCGCATGCCTTCGTCCGAGATCCGTCCGCCGTCGCTTGCCTGACCATCGCCCAGCAACCCGCCAGGGTCCTGCCGTTTTCCGAGGGCCTGACCGTCGTCGGAGTCCCGGTGGGGCCCCCCGAGTTCGTCGAGTCCCACCTACGCCGCCGTTGCCAAGACGCCCTCGATGTCGCTCAAGTGCTCAGCCCGCTGCCAGCCCAGTCGTTCCTCCTCGCCGCCCACCTCTGTGTGCCAACCAAGCTCGTCTTCTCGCTCCGTTCCGCTCCGCCCACGCCCAGCACGCCCCAGATCCTGGCCGAGTTCGACGCCGAGCTCGCCTTCATCGTCGCCGGGAGACTGAGGGTGCCCCCGACCCACCCATTGTTGGGCCTGCCGGTCCGACTGGGGGGACTGGGGATCGCCGCCACCAACTCGGTTCGGCCCTGCCATCGTCGGATCCGCCATCGCCACCCTCTCGTCCACCTCCAACTGCCCCCCTCTGCGCAAGCCTCTGAGTGCCCTGTTTCTGCGTGCTGCCTGCCCCCCATCTGATCTGTCTGCCCCCACCCCCGTGCCTGCCGCTGCCATTGTGCCTGCCACCGCCGCCGCTATCGCCGCCGCCTCCGCTGTCGCCGCCGCCTCCGCTGTCGATACCACCCGACCCTGTTCAAGGCTGTTCGCCGCTGCTGCTGACGAAATGCGTCGGTTCCACAGCCTCACCACTTCAGACGTTCTTTCGTTCTCCCGCTCTGGCGCCGACCTCGATGGGGCCCGTGTCCAGCACCGCCTGTGGACCGAAACTTGCTCGGCCGCTCGTGATGCCTTCGTTGCCTCGCTCTTGCCCGGTTCCACCATGCAGATCCTGATCCTCTCCGCCGCCAACGAACCCGTTCACGCGCTCCTGCGCGCCCTCCCTCATGGCCTCCTCCGCCTTGCCGACCCGCCCTTCATCGAGAACCTTCGCCTGCACCTCGGCCTCACTGCCCAGCCAGCCGTCCCCATCAACGTTCGCCCGCCCAACTGGCCCCACCAACTCGTCCCCTGCCCCGCATGCCGCAACAAGCTCATCGACGACGCCCACGAACGACTCTGCCCAGCAGCGACGCGTATGAGGGCGCCCCGTCATGACCAGATCCGTGATCTTCTGTTCCGCCAGCTCGCAGCGATCCCCGGGTGCCTCGCCCGCCGAGAGCCCGAGGTCGCCCCCCTGGAGGAGGACGAGGACTCGTGCCCGTCCGGCCCCCAGTCCGCAGCCCGCTACGACATCTCCTTCTCCCTGTCGGGAGATCCGCTCCCCAGCAAGATTGACGTGACCGTGGCGGAGCCCCTCGCTCCCATGTACGCCTCTCGTGCCATCAAGGGCGAAGCCGCCCAGCAGCTCGAGGAGCGGAAGTACCAGAAGTATGGGCGGGACCCGCTCTTCTTCCCCTTATCGCTCACCTCGACAGGACAGCTCGCGCCCCGTGCCAAGGAGCTCATGGACGTCATCGACAAGGCCTACAAGAACGCCCACCTCAAGTGGCCCCGCCAGTTCTTCCTGGCCTGCCTGGGTGCCTGCCTCTGGGCGGGCAACCACGAGATGCACGCCTCCTGGGTCTCGGTCACTACCTGCAACCATCCTTCCACCACGCTCGACTCGTTGCCCGTTCCCGTGGCCAGTTTCCGAGCTGACCCGCCGGCGCAGGCCAGGAGGGTTCCTTGCGGTTAGGGACCTTATCCTTTTTGTTTTCCCGTTCTTTTGTTCTTTTCGTGTTGATTCGTTATCCCCTTCCCCCCGGTTCGCGGGGAGGGCACAAGAAAAGGGGGTTATATACGTTATCACGGGGGTGGTCACGGTTCAAAATTTTGGTCTGAGAAAATTTTGAAAAAGTCTCAGGGTTTAATTCCCGCCCGGGCCGACCGGGACCCGATCTGACACCAGGGCTCACCCGGGCCCGGGGGCGCGCTTGTGCATAAGATAATCTGGTGCCACCCGGGCCAGGGCCGGGCCCAGACGATGGGTCCCATCGCCGGCACGGCCTCACCGAGGGGGGGCTTCAGGGCTGGAAACCCGATCATTCGATGTATTTTTACAAAAGAACCTCGCACAGGTGATTCGAAGAAGTTCTGTCCGTGCAAGAAAAGTTTATTGAAGATCTCATCGACCGATGTCACATTCCGAGGGGGCCCTCAAATCGGCTGCCTCGCTTCACCGAAAAAATACCCCCATAACCTGCATCGGAAAACAGCATTGAAACGGGATCCTCGCCTGCGCCGCATGGCCGAACTCGAGGTCATCCTGTGAAAGTGTGCAGAAACCCGTCAACTCGACCGAACAGACTCAAAGCATAATATATGTTATATTACCAGCGTTGATAAGTGGCCGGTCGGCAAAATGGGCGACTCGATTAATGCTGAAGGTTGAAGGTCACATCTGCGTCTTTGACGCCGCTTACAATGGGAATGCGTTTTAGAAAAGCAGTGCATATGGCATGATTGACACCGCCATGACCGTTGTCAACTCGATGAGCAGGCAGCATTGATGATGCTGTCCTGCGGGATCGGCTGGAACAAGTGACCCAACTTCGGCAAGGTAGAAGCAAAGATAGTCCTATTGTTGTTTGGTGTCTCTCGCGGTTCGCTCTGCCGATCGTGGCAAAGTCAGCCGCAAAACTTGCTCGTGACCACCCCGTGTAAACGTATACCGTATTCTCGGGGAAATAAGACCTCAGCCGGAATAAGACCTCCGCGGAACATTTCTTCTCTCGTCTTAGCTTTTTATGGGACGAGTGACGTTGTACACAAGGCGCCGAAAAGGAGTCGAAAAAGCCAAGAGGAGAAGAGTTTTTTGATCATGCAAATGTGCGGTGAAAAAACTGCAAAACAGGTCAAAGAGCGGCGATTTTTGGAGGTGTGACAGTAAACCGTCAAGTGTGATGTTTCTCCTTTCGGTTTGAGGTGGGGGGTGCAAGTGTGGGTGATGGCTGTGCAGCTCCAAGATGTTGCCCGTGAAAGATTCGCAGCATGAACCACCTGGTGGAGTTCAGCAAAAAGCACTCCACGATTTTTCGAGCGTGTGGAGAGACGGTGGATCGTAAAGGGTCTCGGAAAAGATGGTGTAAGATATCTGAAGCCCGGCCGTCAAAAAAAAAGAGGAGAAGCTTCATTTCTGTGGTGCCAGCTGAGGCTTTCAAGGGTCTGTGCAGCCGCGGGACCGAAAAACGCCCCGTGGCACCCGTTGAACGCCAAATAAGACCTCCCCGTCACAATCCGGCGGTCTTATTCCCCCGAGAATACGGTACCGTATTCTCGGGGGAATACACCCTTGCTTCCGGCGGAGATGAAAACTGCCTTTTTGTCAAAACTGGGCTTTCTCCTCTTCCCTCTCTTTTTCTTTCTTTCTTTCTTCCCTCCCCCCCTTTCATCGTTCTTCTCCGGCAATTGCCCCATCGTCCCCGGGCCAACACGTCTTCCCCCCCCCCCCCCCCCCCCCCCCCCCGGTGGGAGAGTCGTCGTCGGTGTGAAGGAACAAACAGCACGAGAGAGGAGAAGGGAGAGGTGGGAGAAAGAGGGTACAGGGTGAAGGTGGAGGAACGGAGGCTCATCAATGCAGGGCCGCCCGATTCGGCTCTGATTTCTCACCAAAAGAGGACAGCAAAATCGCTGTATCCAGGAAAAAAACGAGAATGATGACCGCACACTCTTAGAGAAAAAAGTAGCCTATCATGCGAGCTTGTTGATCTGCACCAACCTGGTATGCGAGGGCAGGCGGAGGCGTATAACTCCTTTATCTCAAGGAGCCGAGCAAGGACGAGGGCCAGGAATTCGAGGGGGATGAAATTTCATGATTCAAACTCCGGTTGAATTGACAGGAGGGAACCGCACCCAGGGAGGCGGGCTCTCGCAGGAGCAGCTGTCGTGGTGATGGTTTGCATCGGTTTTCGCATCCAAAGTGTCATTTGTTTCGATATTTTCTTTGTCCAGGAAATCGGGGAGTGCTTTGCCGCGCTCCCCACGGAATTACTCTGTCATATCCTTTCGTTCTCAGGGTTTCCTCTGAGCGCGTATGCTACCATCGTGGGGTTGTCACACAAGATTCGTCAGGCTTTTCGAGGCAAGCCTCGAGTTCTCTCAAGACACCTTTTCGATGACATCGATATTGCCGACTCCCTTTCGCATCTTCCCCGTCGGGAACATCGAGAGCCAGTGCTTCCTCCAGTTCCAGTGGACTCGTTTGCTCTTCTGATTGGCCCTTGCCGTAACCTTCAAGGTTTTTATTTCCCAAGCATTGCAGATTATATAATGGTTTTTTTTCCCCACCTAGTGCTCGAGTTACCCCCGCTTCTCCGCTGTGGTCGCGAAAGACAGAAATATATGCCCTGGGTTGAATCCGCCTTTGCTCATCACCCTGACCTCCGCGCGCTCTGGGTATCGACCCCCGAGGGACTACCCACTGCCGCTCTCAGTGCCATCCTAACCCAGCTTCCGCGCCTGGAGTCCCTGGCGCTCCTCGTCCCCCAGGAACACGAGTGGCTCCCGGAGTACGGATGGGGGACTCTGCCGGCAATCATATCTTCCTGTCCGGGGTTACATTCGCTCTTCATCGCCGCCGATCTGCCCGGGGTTGATGCGCGGCTGTTACCCCGGCTGGAGCATCTGCAGCGCCTTGTGATGGGCCCCCAGAGCTCTCGCAACGCCCTGCTGGATGCGGACACCCTGGCGGCCCTGACCCCGCGCATGGAACGCCTCTCGGGCCAGTGCGCCGCCTCCTGCTACGGACTTCTGACTGTCGACCGGCTGAGACACCTGTTCCTGCAAGATTGCGCCTCCCGGCCACAGCATGAGTGTCGCGGGCCACCGCCGACTCTGACTCATCTCGAGTCATTCGGGATCGCGGGTCGGGTGGGAATCGATGCGGCCCGAATGACCTCCGTGATGGGACTTCTTGCCCTCAACGCCCGGACCCTGCGCACGTTGAAGGTCCGGCCGGCCGGATCCTCCACATTAATCACAGTGTCCTCCGACCGACCGCACACTCGCACTCAACCCCCTTCGGCCACCATCCACTCCGTCCTACCCGCACTCACCACCAGCTCTCAGGCATCGTCCCATGTTTCAAGCATCATGCAGATTCCCACCCACCTACCCTCCGACCGACCGCACTCACCCCCCTTCTGCCGCGTCCACACTCCACCCCCACCCACCCCGTCCACGGCTCTCGGGCAGCATGGAGATCCCCACCCTGCTCATCCTCCGATCGTACTCGCCCCCCACCACCACAGCTCTCGTGGGCATCATGGAAATCCCCACGCCGCCCCCCGACCGCACATTCACACTCGTCCCCCTTCTGCCACCATCCACTCTCCACCCCCATCCTACCCGCACTCACCAACAGCTCTCGGGCATCATGGAGATCCCCGCCCTTCTCGACCCGCTGCGCATGCTGCCCCAGCTCTCCGACCTGGCTCTGGAAGGCGAGTGCGAGTCCCCGGCCGACATGGTGCCCCTCATCCGGCGAATGGTGCGCTTCTCCTACCGGGCACAGTACTGGGGTTCGATCCCGCGCGACCCCGACTTTATTTTGGATGGGGCTCCGGCCCTGCAGCGGCTCGACTTGAACTCGGCATCGCGCTCGTACAACATGACCCGGTTCACGGTCGATTGTCCCCGGCTTGAGGTTCTTGCCCTGCCCCCGCTGGCCCAGACCTGTGACTGGCTATGCACCGGCGCGGGCACCGTGATTACCTTGAACTGCCCCCGGCTGCACGTTTTACTGCGGGTGCCGCCGCTCTGCACCCTGGTCGCGCACTGTCTCATGCCCTCGCTCGCCTTCGTCCGGTGCGGGGCCCGGCCCGATGAGCCCGACATATGTCAGCCCGCTTGGCTCGGCCAGCTGGCCACTGTCGCTCCCGGGTTACGTCGACTCGAATCGGCCTGTCTGACGGACCCCGAGGTGATGGAGACGCTCTGCGCCGGCAAGTTGGTGCCCAGCCTGCGTGAGTTGATCAGCATACGTGTCCACCATGCGGCGCTCCGGGGCGGGTTGGTGGCGATGGGGCCGAGGATTGAGACCCTGGAGATGGAGATTTGGGTACCTCCGTCTGCCTCCCCGCCGGCCACACCCACTGCCACCAGCGGATGCGAGGAAGACACAGCAGACATCGAGGACGCCACTGGCGCCACCACAACTCCAACGTCATCATCATCACCACCTAAATGTACCACAGACACCCCTGTCACCATCACCCCCGCGACGACGACGACGACGCCAATAACAACAACAACAACAACAACAACAACAACAACAACAACAACAACAACAACAGCAACAACAACAGCAGCAGCAGCACCACCACCACCACCAACAACAACAGCAGCAGCAGCAACAACAACAACAGCAACAACAGCAGCAACAACAGCAGCACCAACAGCAGCACCAACAGCAGCACCAACAGCAGCACCACCAACAACAACAACAGCAGCAACAACAGCAGCAACAACAGCAGCAACAACAGCAGCAACAACAGCAGCAACAACAGCAGCAACAACAGCAGCATCAACAGCAGCATCAACAGCAGCATCAACAGCAGCATCAACAGCAGCACCACCACCACCAACAACAACAGCAGCAACAACAGCAGCACCAACAGCAGCACCAACAGCAGCACCAACAGCATCAACAGACCCCGAACCCGGGGGGGAGCACAACACCGTCTCAGGCTCCTATCGCCGCCACTCCCCCCTCCCCGCACTGACGGTGACCGGCGCGGGGTTAACGAACCTATGCCTGGACGCTGCCAACGACCAGCCGCCCCTCGCCGCTCTCACCCTGCGTTGCCCTGTCCTCCGCCACCTGGGCGTTGAGGTGGCTATTGCCGGGGTGACCACCATCGACCCGATCCCACCCCAACTTCGGAGCCTGCGGGCCTTGTATACCCCGGCACTGCTGGCCGCCCTCGGCCCCGCCCCGGCGCTGCGCGATCTGATCCTGGTGTTGCCCTCGGAGTCCGATGAGTCCTCCCCTGATGGGATTCGGCGGCTATGCCCCCGGGAGGAGGTTGCCCGCCTCCTCGAGGAAATCGCCCGCTTGATGCCGGCAGTCGAACGGCTCAGCATAGGGCCGATGCCCGAGGGGTCAGTCACCCTGGCCTTTCCCCGGGTCACCCACCTCAAGCTGACCTACTGCGGGTCGTTGACCACGCTCCGGCTGGCCTGCCCCCAGTTGGAGGTTCTCTTCGTCCAGAACGCGGAGCACCGCCTACGGGCAGTCGAATTGGCATGCGCAATGCCGAACTTGTACGGCTCATGGGGCATCGGCTCGATGATTAAGGCGCAGCTCCCCGAGTTCGAGTAAGGGGGGCGTGCGGCAGCACGAACGGCACTTCTTCGGCCTGTTTTTTTCTTTCTGTGTGATGATTGGTGGTTGTTTTTCTGTACGAAACACCTTCCTTCGGTCTCCCTGCACGCGAGATCATCCTTTGCGGCAAACGAACTCCGGGCATTGGGAGACCGGGTCCGAATGGTCATGTCATGACAGTATTGGTGTCGATTGCCCTTCTTGGGAGAGTTCCGGAGCTGGCAGTGTTGGTGGCCCAACATCACGTGCGTTGGCCAGTGAAAACTCGGGGGCGGGAGGGGCCGGAGCTGAGGTTGCAGGTGCTTCGGTGGCTGGGGGAGAGGGGAGAGGGGGAGGTGGAGAGGGGAAGGGGGAGAGGGGGAGGGGAAGGGCAAGGAGGAGGACCATGTGGTGAGCGATGGCACATAGCAGCCGGATGATAACAGACCCTCCTGACTCACAGGATCGCTTGGTGCGCAGTCGGGACGTTCGCACGCTGCTTCTGTCCCGACCTGCTGGTTCTGGGGTTTCTCCCGGTGAACAAACCTCTCGACCCGCCTGCGAAGCGAAGCCGAACGAGTGCAGCAAAAAACAACAAACAACAGGGGACAGACAGCACACGGCCATCCTCCGAACGGCCGTTCAGCGCGGCGATGGCGCGGCTGGCCTCCTCCTCCTTCTCGAATTGTACAAAACCGTATCCTGGAACGGCGGGGATATGAATGTCTGAGACAAGATCAACAGACCCTTACTGGTTCCCTCCTTGTCGCGGGCGAGATGATCCTTCCAAAAGCTGAGAACGTTTCGTGAAAGCTCTTTGCGTCCATGGTGGGATCAAGATCAGCAACAAAAAGGTTGGCGGCACCAGAGAGACGCTGGGACGGGTCACGATGAGAAGGGCAAATCCGGCAGGGGCGTCCCTGGATCGGAGTGTAGTTCAGAAGCTCGAGGGCGCGTGTGGCTTTAACGAGGAGTGTGGCCATCATCGGGGATCATTCTAGAATGTACCGACCATCCTCGGAGTTGAAGAAGTTCACGTAGGCATAGTGCATCGAACGGTGCGTGCGACGATGCCGTATCACGCGAACAGAGGAAACCTTGGCAACAGTCCCGAAGATTTCGGAAAGATCCTTCTCAAGAACCTCTGACTTCAGGTCACACACGTAAAGAGAGTGGGACTCATCACGAGCGGCACGAGCGGCACGAGCGGCACGAGCGGGAAGAATTGTTTCGGATGTATCGGTGGTGGTGTCTGTGGTGGTGGTGCTAGAGATTGTGGGCTCACTCGTCCGGCGTCCATCTCCTTTTATTCGTGGAGAGTGGAGGGAGGGGCTGAAGGATGGCTGCCGGCGGTTCTGCGGAGAGCACCAGTCCACATCCACTCTTTCGGACGGTTGTGAGCTGGTGAACGAGCGGAATGGAGCCTGGAGCGTATTCGACACCACTCCCACTCAGGAGGCCTTCGACACCTGCGACGAACTCTGCTTTCCGCTCGTCAGCAATCCGGCCGAATTCACATGGGCATCCATCGTCCATGGCATCTCCGTCCTCCTCCTCCGTCTTTCTGCGTCCCATACCCGCATTGCCATTCTCTATTGGCTCCACTCAATCACCCGCAATCACTTTTCCTCCCACCCCGGCCAGTTGGTCGATGCATCTACCTCCCCCCGGCATCACCACACCTCTGTCCCCCAATGACCCGCCTCCCTTCCGTGGTGGATCGACCCCTGGCGCCTCTCCAACCCCGGCGACCTGGGCCATGCCCACCACCACCACCACCACCCGCGCCCCCTCTCCCACCGCACCAACACCGGTACCAGCCACCCCCGAACCCCCCTCCCGCCGCACCCGATGATCCCTTTGCGGCCGCCCAGCGGAGGACTTTCATGAAGCAGCTGCGCAAGTTCCAGTCGGACCGGACGCGCTTCGAACGGGTGCTCCTGAGCAAATTCGAGGCGGCCTCGGAATTCCTGGCACAGCCGGAGAACGTCCGCTTTTCCTCTCCTTCCCTCTCTTTTCCCACGCACGCACACGCGTCGATTCACACGCATGCCATCTTCCAGTCCTCCGTCTCATCCTGGCCCCTCGGGCCGCCACACTCTCAAGCACCATCATCATCATCAACCACAACCAACCACATCATCCAATCACCAGCATCCAATCACCAGCATCCAATCACCAGCATCCAATCACCAGCATCCAATCACCAGCATCCAATCACCATCATCCAATCACCAGCATCCAATCACCATCATCCAATCACCATCATCTAATCACCATCATCACCATCACCACCACCACCACCATCACCACCACCATCATCATCATCATCACCACCACCGCACTCACCATCTTTTCACTCGCGGATGTCGGGAGAGGCCTCCACCCCGACTTTTTTTCACCTGTCTTTCACTTTGGCTGCCCGCTCACCTCATCAACACACGTCCCGGTGCAACTGGTGTCCCTGCCCATTCTATCCACTCACAGAACCCCCATCAACACACGTCCCCCGCAGGTAGAGCAACTGGTGTCCCTGCACGTGGCCGCCTCCCGGCGCCACACCACCCGGCTCGGACAGATTCAGAGCTTCCTGGCCGAGGAGCAGAGCCGGCTCGACGCCCTGACCGCCAAGCCGCCTGCCGAGCGAACCGGGGTGGAGCAGATGTTCATGGTCGGTACACAGACAGATGCTTGATGATGATGATGATAATAATAATAATAATGATGATGATGATGATGATGATTGGATGATGATGATGATGATTGGATGATGATGATGATGGATGATGATGATGACTGGATGATGATGATGACTGGATGATGATGATGATTGGATGATGATTGGATGATGATTGGATGATGATTGGATGATGATTGGATGATGATTGGATGATGATTGGATGATGATGATGATGATTGGATGATGATGATGATGATGGATGATGATGATGATGGATGATGATGATGACTGGATGATGATGATGACTGGATGATGATGATGATTGGATGATGATTGGATGATGATTGGATGATGATTGGATGATGATTGGATGATGATTGGATGATGATTGGATGATGATGATGATGATGGATGATGATGATGATGGATGATGATGATGACTGGATGATGATGATGATTGGATG
>JAPMOS010000043.1:152500-162500 GCA_027972325.1 Paratrimastix pyriformis | reverse complement strand
CCTGGGCTCGGCATCAGATCGCCCAGCATTCTCCTGCGTTTACCTTTTTCACTGGGCACTCGCTTGGAGGGTCTGCCGATTTTCCTATTTTTTTCCGCATCGACTCATAATGATTATTCTCGCACAGCTTCCTCGCGGAGGCGATTGCGCTCCAGTTTGCCCTCGAGAATCGCCAGTGTGCGGCCGTCCTCTTCAACGCCCCCGGACCGCATGCCTTCTTCCATCTCTTCGTTCGTCTCTTCGCCAACGGCAAGGACACTGTTGACTCCGATCTCATCCGCCCGGTTATTATCCACCACCGCGTGGTCGGGGACCCCGTCTCGGCCATCGAACAAGGCGTCTTCTCTGGGACCCAATTCTACGAGTGGACAAAGACCCAGAAGAAGCCGCATCCGATGCCCAATTTCCTGCCTCCCAGTCCCGCAGACACGGACGTCTGCGGGTGCTGCGCCATGTGCTGAGCGCGCGCCTTTGTATTGGCGTGTATGCGTGCGTTTGTGTGTGTTTAGTGGCTGTTCCCTCTAGGGAATGCACACCACCGTATTTGTTGTTGGGAACACAAAATTGTACTCACTTTGTCTTTATTTTTGCATCGCACCACCTGTACGCTTGCCCCCCCATTTTTATACAATTTCACGGCTTTCTCTCCCTCCCTCTCCCTCTTCCACTGGGTGTACCCTTCCTCTCCCCCCATCGCGTTCTCCTGTCTGAATGCACGGTTTTTCTTCACTTGTGTCTGTGTCGTCTGTATTTTTTTTTTTTTTTTTTTCAGACATGTCATCCCCATCCTCTCTAGACTCTGTGTGTGGGTGGGTCCGGGGGTTGCCCTCTGGGGCGTTTCTTTCCTTTTTCAGTCTGGCGGCAACCGACCTGGCGCTCTCCTTTTCGGGGGGGAGCGCCATTCCTGCCGTTCCACGCAGATTCTCTCGTCTCTGGCTGTCGTGGGCTTGAACCTACCCGCAAAGAATTTTTTTGGGTTCGTCCGCGTGGTTTTGGTGGTGTTGGTCGGAGGGTGGGATGGGAATGGGGGCGAAACTCCAGCATCCGCCCAATGTTGGGACCTCTCGTGAGGCCCCGGTACGCCCCGGGGGTACCGGGGGTGCGGCTGGAAGGCCAGTGACCCTCCCCCTTCCGGACCTGACATGACCAAAAAAGACGGCGCTTGCGTTCTTTTACGTGCAGTGGAGAGAAATGGCTAACGGGCTGGCCGGCGCACCGAAAATCGACACGTCAAGACCCAGAAGGGTCTGAATGCGCCTACCCACCAGGGTGTCTCTGCCCTCTCGATGGAGCGCAAGTTGGGGGTCGGCCGGGCCAACTCGAACCGCGTGAGGGTCTCGCAGAATGGGGCTTCGAGTTCCTCCAGCAGCGGACAATCGAGCACCAGCGAGCGCAGGTCGCCACAGGAGGAGGAGGAGGAGGAGAGACGCAGTCGGCGGAGGGATGGGCAGGCCAGCACCACCTCGGGGGCAGGGAGCTTACCAGCCACCTCGAGACTGGCGAGCCGGGGCAGTCGGCCAAAGGACTCAGTTAGAAGTGGCCAGGCCGCCCGGAAGGTTTCGGGGAAGGTGCTCAAGGCGAGAGAGCAGAGGTGGGCCCCTTGTTGGGTCAGAATGGCCAACAGGCTGAGCGCATCCAAGCCGGTGCAATCGAGACGGAGATTTTGGAGGGCCAGGGCCGTTCCTGCGGGCCCGCTGAAGGCAACTGGCCTGCCAATCGCGAGATCAAGGGCCACCAGCGCCGGACAGGAGAGGGTCAGGCAGAGAGATGTAGGAGATGTGGCAGGATCGGACTTGTTGTTGTACAATTTGAGGGAGCGGAGCCCCGCAGACTCCACCGTCAGCGTGAATGGCGAGCTGCCCCCTGACAGGTGGATGCCCAAGTTGAGGTTCTCGAGCTGAGCCGGCAAACGAAGGACGGCCGGGTTGGGCAAGGTTTCTACATCCAATTGCACCTCCAGCCTCTTCAGTGAATTCATCGCCCAGAGTCGGTCGAGCGTGGCTGGTTGGCTGATGCGCACCGCTCCACCAAACTCGCACAGCCAGGGCGACCATGCCAGCAACCGGGGCAGCCAAGTGGGATCTTCTCCTTCGGCGCGGCGCGGATTCAAGGGGGCGCTCCAGACCCGCACCAGGTGAGGCATGACTGTGGAGATCTGGGGATCCACATCTGCAATATAAGTTTCGAGAGAACGCAGCCGGGGACAGTCCAAGATCACTGGGAAATGGTCGTCCTGAGATCCCTTCAAATTGAGTTCCTCAAGGGCGGGGCAAGTCAGGGTCAGGAGTGCGGCACAATCAAGAGCCAATGTGCGGAGGCTGCTGCTGGTAATGCTGATCGGTTTTTCGCAAAATCCGCTGAGTTCGAGATGCTCCAGCTGGGCAAACATGCCCAATGGCAGAGCAGCCAGGATGGCCTCAATGCCGCCATCGAGAGGACACAGGTCCAGGGAGAGGCAAGATAGCCGAGACAGTCCGCTCAAAGCGGTCAAGATACCACGGTAGGTATGTTCAGAGCCGTAGCTGAACAGCGAGACCGACCGCAGGGTGGCCCGGCTCGTAGTCAGCATACGAGCAATGACAGGATCCGCGTCGTTATCCGGAGAATAATCATTCGCCGTGAGAGACTCAAGCCGACAAAAGAGGCCAGCCGTAACTTGATCAAAGCCGGGAAATGGGGTCGCGATGTCGAGGTGGGTCAGTCGGGTGGCGATGGGCCGCAAGGAGGCAAAACTGAGACTCTTCTCGGCAGACACCTCGAACCGTTCCAGCGTGGTGAGATTGACAAGGAGTCCTTCCAGCGTTTGATTGATCATCGAAGAACTCGAAAGTGAGAGCTCCTTCAGGGTCCCCGCGACAGGCTTCAGTCCAGAAAAGTCTAACTTGGGCCGACTTCGCGTGGTGATGGCGAGCCTTTGGAGCTTCGGGCAGAACCGACCCAAAGTTTCCAGAAAACCCGTGCAGGGCACGCCATTTCGGCAGTGGAGCTCCATCAGCCCGGGAAGGTTTCGCAGGAGTGGCACTATGGCAGCTAAGAGCGGTCCGGCCCAGGGAATGTGCAGCACGGCCAGGCGGCTGTGACCAGCGAAGGCCTCCTCCACCCAGGGCGCGCAGGCGGCAGGGGTGAGGCCACATCCGACGAGAGACTTTGGGAGGGTCAGCTTGACGAGGCCCTTGCAGGGGCCCACGATGGCAGCCAGCGCGTCCGCGGTGAGGATGGGAATGGACTCCACATCCACGAAGAACTCGATCCGATAACGATCGGGGATGGCGCCGAAGAAGAGCTCTTGGGGAGCACCCCGAATGGCCATGCGGATGGCGTGAGAGAGGCTCATCAGCGAAAGGTACGTGCGAAGCGGTGCCGAGGAGGCCTCCACGACTGTGAGCAGCAGCTCAGTGGGAAGCCGAAGAAATAGCACAGCCAGTTCATCGTCATCATCGTCGCTGGGGGGCTGTCCTCTCCGTCGTTGGACGCCATTGCGCGCGGGTCGGGTCCCGTTTGTTGCCAGGGCAACCCGTTCTGCAGTGGCAGCCCATCCCAGTCGTTCCTCCTCGGCAAGAATCGCAGGACCCCATTGTCCTGCTGAGTAGGCAGCAGAGCCGGCAGGAGCATCATTCTCTTGGTGCGGCCGAACCCTCTCGGCAATTTTCGCTCGAATCTGCGAGCATCACCACAAAATAGTGAGGAACGGCCCACCATGTAAAGCAGACCCGCTTCCTGCGTGTCATCCTTCCGCCCGGTGAAGCGCACTCCCTCCTTGACTTTCTTCACTTTTTTTTCGCACCCTGGGACAGTTGGGTTCAGTTCAGCATCTTCCCTTTCTTTCTCTGCCCACAGAACTCCAAGAACACATCCTTTCGTTCTGCCCGTTCGAAACTCTTTCTGATACTCTTCCTTTGGTATCCCGGCACTTCCGCCAGCTCCTCGCAAACAGTGTCACCATTTGGGCCGCCGCATATCGCAGAACATTTGGAGTTGCCCCCGAAGAAAATTCCATTGCTTGGATCCGGAGCGCGTGCATTGGCTCGTACTTCTGGGGAAATTGGCGCGTCCTCCGGACCGATTTCACGCACCTGTGGATTTTTCACAAAGAAGCCGATATTTGGACCTTACTTACAAAGCCCTCGCCCGGCGAAGAGCCCGCGATTCTGCACCAAAACCTCTCTGCCGTCTTCTGGCTCGGCCCGCTGGGAGGCTGGGTCCGATCGGGGAGGTTGACCTCTCATCCAAAGAGACCTTCACGGGAACCGACGCCCATTCCAAATGTCATCACGTCTGTTATTTTGGACCAACACACAAACACACCCCCATTCAGGTGGGGACCCTTCACGATCACGAAGAATAAGGAGGGGGAAGTCAACAAAGTGACCGTGACCGCAGCTGGCTCTCCCGTGCAGATCACCTACTCCGGCGGTTCTGTGGGCTGGTGCGAGTACGCGATTTACGAGGCCAGGGGGACGATCTGGTCTTCAAAGGCCGAATTCTGCGGGGCCTCCGACCGGTATCAGGAACTCCAACCCCGGTCGGAGCTCATCAAGCAGTTTGTCACCACGCAGGAATAACAACCCAGCTTCTCTGATCGTTGGGCCCGCGGCGACCTAACCCAGGGGGCAGGCAGGCCTCCCGCATGTCCACCAGCCCAGGGCCCCAAGGCCGAATGCACACCATGTCTCGAGTCGCGCCCAGCCTCGGACATGCGCTGCTAAATTGTGGGTTGGACGTCTTCCAGCGGCCCCCTGCCGCAGGAGCAGGTTCAGGTGCCTGCCTGCACACAACTGGGGCCACCACCCGGTGACCTGCTGAACCCAGGAGGGTGCGCCGCCTCAGTAAGCCTCCTTGTTTTGCTTTTTCGATCTTCCTCTCCCTCTCTCTTCCCATTTTCTGACCCCCAATGAATGACTCACTCACGTGGAACTGGGACGTTCGGAGGCAACCGATTTTGGTTCTTCGATCATGGGCGGCGGGTGGTGATTGACGGGTTATTGACGTGTGATTACGAAAGATTGACGGGACATTGGACAGATTAGCGGGACATTGGCGGTCAATCAACTTCACGGGACACGGTTACCGAGCAGCTTCACGAAAAAATGACATTTGACGGGAACAGTCTGACAGCGCGGGGCACCGACCCTCTTCTTGTTTGTTTCGGTTGCGGATTCCCAGCCCTGGCCGACCAAGGTCCTCCATCCGATTCGGTTCCCGAACCATCCCCCAAAATTGAGGTGGATCTGCGGAGGGAGTGGGATGACCTTTTCCACAGCGACGATCAGAATCATCTCCAGAGCCTGGCTCTCAGTGGCTCACTGAAAAAAAGTCATCTTCGGGGTGTTTCCTGGCGCTATTTTACCGGCGTGGTCCACGGAGATCCCAGCGAATGGGCCCGACAGCTGGGCGAGAGCCGGGCCGAGTATGAGAAGCTCCGGCACGACCTGATCGTGAATCCGCAAGAGGATGGCACAACTGATGTTACTGTCGACAACCCACTCTCCGATTCAGTTGATTCGACCTGGAAGACCTTCTTCACGAATAAGGAACTCGAGGACAACATCAACCAGGATCTGAAACGCATGTCTGTGCGCGTGCGTCAGGCATGGCGTCAACGACCTGTCATTTATTGTGTTGTTTTATGCAGTTTCCCCGAGTTTCCATTCTTCCACACGGACGAAATCCGGAATGTCCTCCTGCGCATTCTTTTCATCCATGCCAAGCAGAACCCCCAGATCAGCTATCGCCAGGTTTGTGGCACATTATCTCCTTGCCCCAGCGCACCCACACATTTGGCGGCTCCAACCCAGGGCATGCATGAGATCCTGGGACCGATTCTGATGGTTCTCGACGGGGAGAAGCTGACCCAGCCCGAGGAAGTCAGCGACGGGTCAGTGGCACTGACCCCGGGGAGCGATCCACTAAACCCTCCACCTTTTAGGGACGTCATGACCATGGTTCTCGATGCTCGCTATGTGGAGCACGATGCCTCGTCTGTCATTTTTGCGGAGTGCGTGTGTGGATATTGCCCCGGGGCGGGAACGGGGAGGGGCAGACCAAAAAATGTTGCTTCCACCTCTGGTTGGTCTTCCCTCTCCGTGGTGGTGCTATCCGGCTCGGGGGGCGGGTCGGCGGAGGGGCGGGTCGGCGGGGGGCGGGTCGGCGGGGGGGGAGGGGGGAGGGGAGGGGAGGGGGAGGTTGCTGTCTTTTCACTGATCGTGTCCCCCTCATGCCCGCCGATGCTGTTTGTGGAGCGCTGGAGCGTTTTGCTCGTGTCCTGTGACCAGCAGGTGACCGACGATGATGATTGGATGATGATTGGTGGTGGTGGTGGTGGTGGTGATGATGATGATGATGATTGGATGATGATTGGATGATAATTGGATGAGAATTGGATGATAATTGGATGATAATTGGATGATAATTGGATGATAATTGGATGATAATTGGATGATACTTGGATGATAATTGGATGATAATTGGATGATGGACGATGATGCTTTTGCGGCGGACCATCTCATCGTGGCGCGCGTCTGGGGGTGTCGTGTGGTGCGATGGATGGTGTGTGATCGGGTGGTGCGGGTGGTTGCTGAACAGGGCCATCTTCAACAAGATGATGAAGGTCATGCGACCCTGGTACCAACCCGGCCCTGACCCCTCCAAGCGGAAGGTCCCCTGCCCCCATCCGGCTGTGCGTTGGGCGTATGCGTGCGACGAGCAGACAACCAGCACAATCAGCATACAGTCATCAACATCCAATCATCATCACACAATCATCATCCAATCATCATCATCATCATCATCATCATCATCATCATCATCATCATCATCATCATCATCATCATCATCATCATCCGATCATTCTATTCTACATATATGGGCCAGGCAACATTCCGTATAGATAACCACAAGACTCTCGAAAAATGCACACCTTGTGCCGACGCACCACATTCACCAGACAAGCCCCCCATCCTCATCGCTCCTTCACCCAGGAGTCCTTCATGTATAATGCTGCAGAATGTGTATCTATATGTATGTACAGGTATATGCCTGTATATAATGTAGAAAACGGAATATATTTTTTCAACATCAAAAGGAGAACCAGGCACTTATTCCAGAAGGACCCGCGCAGCTCCTTCTGCCGTGATCCGGGTGAAGTGGAGTACTTTGTAGCCGGGGTGGGGTGAACCCGGGGTTGCACTTGTCAGATCGACATCTGGAGGGACGGCCAGATCACCCTGAATGGTGTCGACAACCCAGGGTGGGGGTGCGTTGGGACCCTCGATGGGAGGGGCATGTAGCACCCACTGCAGGCCATTATTGCCTCGGGTGATTGTGAGCGTCAGAAAAAAGAGATGAACCCCGCTACTGACCTCGGACAATTGATGTTTTGATTGAAGCTGGAATGTAGAGATGTATTCCGTCCTGTTCAATCTTCCAAGAATGGAAAGCAATTTTTGAAGGGACTGTGGATGACACTGGATGAGGTGTGCTGTTCAGCGGCAAACTGTCTTTCAAACTCTGCCGAGCTTTCTGGGAGCAGTTTTGTCGCTTTGTCCTCGTGTTTGTCGGTCACCTCGTTCTTCATTTTCTCATAGCTACATGGCGAAAAGGACGATGGAAGGAGTGACTCATGTACGCAGACTTCAATCTGGTCCGGACTTGTGTGGGGTTTTGCCTGTCTTCTCGGCAATGACTGCGACAATTCTGCTGAGAGGCTCTCCGTGGTGAAGTTGTTCGGCTTCTTGCTTCTTCTGGATGTCCTCTTTGTCCACCGTGAGCGTGAAGAAGATTTCTTCTTCGCACTGGCCTCCTTCTTTGTTTTCTCTTCCTTCTCCGTCGGCGTCCGAGTGCTCTTCTTCTGTGGTATCCGAAGCGTCGGTGGATTTTGCAAGGTCTTCTTCGTTGTCGTCATCCACCACAACCAACCTTCTTTGTTGCGTTTCGGCATGAACTCTTGGCGAATGGTTTGCCGGACGAGTATGAGTAACCCCAGGGAGGTTCGCAATTCGCCGGAAAATGACTCTGACCTGGGTAAACCGAATTCGGGATGAATATTCACGCTTTCCCGTCACAGAACAACAGTGTCGAGGATTTTATGGATGCAGTTCGCTTGTTTTACACGAAATTTGGGAGAAATATGGCAGTCGTGCAAGCCAACTCGTCAGTGACATTTCCACATATTCATCTTGAAGAACCCGAACATAGAACAACCCAAATAAATTGCTCCGTTTCTATGAGTGGACAAACCAGTATAACACGCATCTTGTGGAGGGTGTTCACGAAGGAGTTGGTCGCGAGGCCAATCGAAAATTTATATGGAGAATGAGTGAATATTTGGCAACCAATATGAATGAGATCTCACTGGATGCGCGTTTTCATGAACCTGCGCCACAGGGACTGTTCGCACCTTGCGTTTTGTGCCTCGATGCCACGTATTTCCCCTGCCCACGCATGCCGATCACGAGATTCATGCAAGATACTTTAATACTCATCGGAGGTGTGAGTGCCTCAAATATGAGGCAGCTGTGACCACCACAACGGGGCAGCTGTGCTGGTGGAAAGGGCCACTGATTGGATCGGCCCACGATTTGACCGTTTTCCGTCACTTTGGGCTTGCTGACCAGCTGCTGCCCGGCGAAAGAGTGCTTGCCGACTCTGCATACATTGGCGAGCCCTGTGCTGTCACCCCATACCGGCGCAACCAGATCGTCGGAGAGCGCAGGCTCCTTTTTAATCGCCACCACCACTCTGTGCGTGCCATTGTGGAGCAATTTTTCGGGCGTTTGTGCGACTTTTCTTGTCTGATGGAGACATGGCGCCATGACGAAGAGCTGCACATGTTCACCGCTCACGCCCTTGCCCAGACGACGGCCATCAAACTGCGTCATGAGCCCCTTCGCATCGACATCAACCCTCTCTTGTTGTAAGAAATGTATGCGAATATACAAAATATACACTGTACATAATATATATACACCGATCTGTACATATCTATGTTTATGTGCAATAGGAACCGCCCCGACCGGCCCATACATAAAAGTTGTAGAAACGAAGGTGACTATGCCACACGATCGCATGCATCGAGTACATTCATTCCCCAAAATGTATACAGTTTCTATACGGAATGTTGCCTGGCCCATATAAATACCGAAAAACAGGGACGACTTTTCGGGGGAAGGAACTGAGGGTGGCCTTCCAAAAATCTGTAAAATCCCAGGGCTCTCCCCCCGGCACCGACCCGACCCTACGGCAGTTGGTATTTTTAGTCCTCATGCCGTCGGACTTTTGCCAACTTAGGGGCAACACGCCATTTGCCAGGGGGAGAGTGCAGCCGTCATCACACCCTATGTGTTCGGGACCGGCTTACCGCAGCACTGCGGGGACGTCCACAGGCCACAGTGGTATCCTGGAGAGCGCACCGTGTTGTTGGAGTGGGGTCCGGCCAGCTGTCCGAGCGGCTCGGTCACCGTGGACCAGCACCCGAGAGAACCCGTCGCAAGACCGGGATGGTAGGGGCATACATCAGAGGGGGATCGCCAACCTTGACCGGGCGGGCCATTGTGCTTCGGGTCTCCAAGCGGGTTCGGGCGGTGGTGGGCTAAGCTAAGCTTCAAGGGCAGGGGACCAGAGAGCGCTACCATGATTCGCACCGATTTCGCAACGATTTCGCAACATTTTCGCAACAGTGTTGTCCGGACAACGATCGCACCTGAAGGTGGGGCCGGACGCAGCCTGGGCGCCAGGCATGAGAGCCTACCAGGTCTACTAAGCCTACTGTGTCTTGCGGCATTTCGGCGTTTCGGCCCTTCGGCCCCTCCGACCCCATCTTCACAAGTCCCCCAAGGGGGGTGGCCCTGATATACCCTACTTGGGAGGCACCTCCAAAAAAATTTGGGACACGATCCAAAAATATTATGGGATCATGTCAAATTTCAAAATGGTCGGAGAAGGATGGCGACCTCACCAGTCGTTCGGGGGACCCCAACATATGTTTAGAAGCGGGGTCGTGGTG
>JAPMOS010000043.1:75000-147500 GCA_027972325.1 Paratrimastix pyriformis | reverse complement strand
ACGAGTGGATACTGACCACCCGAAAGGACTGGATTTCGCCTCTTGCGACACAGACACCAACCGCGACACAGACACCCAGACGAGCTCTTCGCCCGAGACACAGACATGACACCGACGCACCGACACACGCACCGCGACACATAGACCGACACACAGACCGACACAGACACACCCCGACAGACCATCCGCACAATCTCTTCGCCCGATGAGACACAGACATGACGCCCGGTCATCATCATCCGGTCATCATCATCCGGTCATCATCATCCGGTCATCATCATCCGGTCATCATCATCCGGTCATCATCATCCGGTCATCATCATCCGGTCATCATCATCCGGTCATCATCATCCAGTCATCATCATCCAGTCATCATCATCCAGTCATCATCATCCAGTCATCATCATCCGGTCATCATCATCCAGTCATCATCATCCAGTCATCATCATCCAGTCATCATCATCATCATCATCATCATCATCATCATCATCATCATCATCATCCACACCCCTCTAGGCCTCGGCCTGCCCGGAGCTGAGCACGGTGCAGCTGAAGGAGGCCGTTCTCATGTCCCTCGGGGCTGAGCTGACTCGCCTCAAGCGAAACATCGCCAGCTGGTCCGACTGCCATGCCCTCGATCCTTCCAGTCATCATCATCCAGTCATCATCATCCCCCAATCATCATCCACATTATCATCATCCACATTATCATCATCCACATTATCATCATCCACATTATCATCATCCACATTATCATCATCCAATTATCCAATTATCCACATTATCATCATCCACATTATCATCATCCACATTATCATCATCCACATTATCATCCAATCATCCAATCATCATCCAATCATCATCATCATCCACTCATCATCATCATTCAATCAGTATCATCATCCAATCATTATCCACCCCCCACCCCCACCCCCCACCCCCCCCCCCCCCACCCCCTGTCCGCAGCGCGGAACGAAGCGACCTCCTCGTGACAAGCCTCCAGGACCGCATCCTCTCAAGTGCCCTGCTCGAGCCCCTCCTCGGCGCCTCCTCCGCCCCGGCCTACCCGCGCCCCCTGCCTCCAACCCCTGCCCCTCTCGCCTGCGCCATCGCGGCAGCCATCACCACCCCGCTCGAACCGGCCGCGGCCGGGACCGCGGCGGACGAGGCCAGCCGTGGGGATGGTGTGATGACCCCCGTGATTAACGCGGGGGCCGGCGCCCAGCAGCCCGAGGGCGCAACGGTGGTTGTCGGGACATCGGAGCAGAAGACCCCCCAGCCCGCTCCGGGCGAGGGCGCTGCGGAGGGCCATGAGGATGGGGTCCCGCCGCCTCCAGCCAAGGTCCGGACCTCCCCGCGCCTGTGCTCATGCCTGATGACCTTCCACCCCGCTCCTCATTCGCCAGTCCCTCATCCTCCTCCCCGAGCCTCTCATCCCCCCAGTACCACCACCCACAGATTCATCGTCATTCAATCATCCAATCATCATCATCCAATCATCAGCATCAGCATCAGCATCAGCATCAGCATCAGCATCATCCAATCATCACACAATCATCACCCAGTCATCGTCATCATCATCATCATCATCACCATCATCACCATCATCACCATCATCACCGCCATCATCATCATCATCGGCTGGTGCGGCACGTCTGATCCCACCCCACATTTCATCCAACAGGCCGATTCCACCATCTCATCTGCCACCGCCGCCCAGGCCGACGCTCCTGCCGCCCCCGCCGCCGCTCCTGCCACCACCCCGGCCGCCGCCGCCCCAGTTGTACCCGAGCCTCTCCAGCCCTCGGCCGACCCGACCCAGCTCGCGCCGGCGGCCCACGACGAGACGCCGGCCGAACAGCCGAGCGCCTCCGAGAATACCACCGACACCCAACCTCAACCCCAACCCGAGGCGCCTGCCCCGGCCCCAGCCACCACCCCGCCACCACCACCACCGGAGACGTCCGCACCTGAGGTCCCCGAGACAGCTGCCGGCAGCACGGAGCATGCGCAGCAGGACAGCACTGCGACTGAGGAGGAACCGAAGAGGGTGCAGGAGCAGGAGCAGGAGGAGAAGGTGACCACGACAGGTGTCGACAGTGCCCAGTCGCAGGAGCCGGCCACCGCCGCCACCACCGCCGCCACCACCACCACCGACACCACCACCACCACCACCACCCCGGCTGCCCCCGAGCAGGCACCCGATCACACGGAATCATCATCATCATCATCATCATCTGCCGCCCTTGAATCAGCCGTCCCCGTCACCACCACCGCTGCAACCACCACCGACACTACCACCACCACTCCTACCACCACCACCACCGCTGCGACCACTGCCACGCTCACGTCCGTGACGACCGTCTCGGCCACGGTCACCATCACCTCCCAGCAGCAGCTCACCATCCCGAGCGGGACCGGCGACCTCAGGTCCGTTCCCACACACCTGTGCGCGGACTCTGTTTTGTGGCGTTCTCGCCAACAACAACATCCAACCATCATTCATCATCCAACCATCATTCATCATCCAACCATCATTCATCATCCAACCATCATCATCCAATCATCATCCAATCATCATCATCCAATCATCATCATCCAATCATCATCCAATCATCATCATCCAATCATCATCATCCAATCATCATCATCCAATCATCATCATCCAATCATCATCATCCAATCATCATCATCCAATCATCATCATCCAATCATCATCATCCAATCCTCGTCCACATCATCATCATCATCATCATCATCATCATCATCATCATCATCATCATCATCATCATCATCATCATCATCATCATCATCATCATCATCATCATCATCATCATCAATCATCGTCATCATCCAATCATCATCATCATCCAATCATCATCCAATCATCATCATTATCCTCACCGTCACCACCACCACCATCATCATCATTTCCTGTTTGGCCCTTTGCAGCGTCCCCGCCGCGCGTGACCTGCTTGCCGAGGTTTCCGACCTTGTGCTGCTCTGTGTAGCCGAGCTGAAGCAGATGCGCGAACTGCTCCGCGACCAGCTTCCCTGCCTGTCCGCCCCCCCGCCCTGCCTTCTGTTGGCCAGCGGCGAGGCCCCGGCGGCCGAGGGAGCGGCCGAGTGCGGCGCCAAGGAGAAGGAGGCTGCTGAGTGGAGCGAGAAGGTGCTCCATGACCCCGGTCTGTAGAACCCGTCACCCCCCCCCCCCCCCCCCCACACACACACACACACACACACACCCTCGATCACGGCCTGCATCCCCCCGGGCCAGAACCACGCATTTTTTTTTTGTTTTTGGAGACGAAGGATGAGGATGAGGATGATGATTGGATGATGATCGGAGGAGGATGATTGGATGATGATTGATTGGATAATGATGATTGGACGACGATTGGATAATGATGATGGATGATTGGATGATGATGACCGGATGATGGTGATGATTGGATGATGATTGGACGATGACCGGATGAATGGTTGATTATTCTCAAATCAAAAGACGTCGCTTCGCTTCGGGTGGGAAATAGGATTTGGCCTCCAAGGTTCCACACACCTCACGCACACCTCACTCGCACCTCATTCACACCTCACTCATACCTCACTCACCTCCACCACCCACGACCACCCCAGCCACCACTCCGTTGGCCCCGCAACTGCTCTCCCTTTTCCGGACGGCCCTCGCCCAGCGCGACGCGCACATCGCCTCGTTGCAGCACGCCCTCCAGGTCGGCACACATGACACGACACATGACACACACATGGCTCACACATGACACACACATGACACACACATGACACACACACACACATGACACACACATGACACACACATGAGCTTCGTTCCTTCTTTACACGACACACATGAGCACACACACGAGCACACACATGCCACACACATGACACACACATGACACACATATGACACCACATGACACACATATGACACCACATCACACACATGACACACACATGACACACACATGACACACACATGACACACACATGACACACACATGACACACACATGACACACACATGACACACACACATGACACACATGACACACACATGACACACACATGACACACACATGACACACACATGACACACACATGACACACACATGACACACACATGACACACACATGACACACATGACACACACACATGACACACACATGACACACACATGACACACACATGACACACACATGACACACACATGACACACACACACATGACACACACACACATGACACACACACATGACACACACATGACACACACATGACACACACACACACACACATGGCACACACATGACACACACATGCCACACACATGAGCTTCGTTCCTTCTTTACACGACACACATGAGCACACACATGACACACACATGCCACACACATGACACGCACATGACACACATATGACACACATATGACACCACATGACACACACACACACATGACACACATGACACACACATGACACACACATGACACGCACATGACACACACATGACACACACATGACACACACATGACTCACTGCAGCACGCCCTCCAGGTTGGCACACACGACACACACGACACACACATGACTCATGACACATACGCATGCCCCTCGCACATGACACACATATGCCACCACACCCGCGCCACCCAACCACCACACTCGCCACTCCATCCCTCTCCTTGTCCGGGCACACTCACCTCGCGTGCATGCCTGACACACACGACACACACATGACGCACACATGACGCACACATGACACACACATGACACACACATGACACACACACTCACCTCGCGTGCATTCCTGACACCCGGTCCCCCCTCAGGAGGCCTCCGTGCCCGTCCCGGCCCCTCCCGCCCCCGTGGCCGCCCCGTGCGCCCCCCTCCGGCCGCCCTCGCGGCCCCTGCCCACCCCGACTCTGCGCCCATCCGATATGCCCCATTCCGGCAGCGCACCCCGGGTGGCCCAGTCACCCGAGGGTCCTCCCAGTCGCTCCTCCTCATCCGCCTCCCTGCAGCAGCAGCAGCACGCGGCCCACGGGGGCAGCGCGGATCCGCTCACGGCCGCCGTCCCGGCCGCGGCCTCCCCGGCCCTGTTCGACGTGGTCGTGGTGAGCCCCGCCATCACGGCCACCACCCCGGTGGGCCCGCCGCCCCGCCGGCCGCCCCCGCCCCCACCCTCGCCCTCCCAGCACCCGGCGACGGCCGGCCTGGCCGGGCCCCCGCCCGCCACGGGTTCGCTCTATGATGCGCTGTTCGGCTCGTCGATTCTCTCGTCCCCGGCCGCCCTCACCTCCTCCGTCTCCACCACTCCCGTCTTCCCCGCCGGGCCGATGCCCGTTGGGTCGCCCCCGCCGACTCTGTCGCTCAGCCACCAGCACCGAAACACGAACAGCACCAGCACCAGCCTGCTGGATCCGCTCAGCGATGCGGGATTTCTGGCCTCGCCGGCTGCAGTCGTGGGCGGCAGCCAGAGTAACAGCAACAACAACAACAACGCCGCCGTCGCCACCCCTGCCCCTGCCCCTGCTGCTGCCCCTGGCAGGCCGACCCCCAGCTCGCCTGCGTCCCCGGCCAGCCAGGTCTGCGTGATTGTGTGGTGGGTATGATGGGGGTGTTCATCACGATGGGGATGATTGGATGATTGGATGTTGGTGTTGATGATGTTGATGTTGATTGGGTGTGCGATAGGATGTGATTGGTGATGATGATGATGTTGTTGTTGTTGTTGGTTGTTGTTGTTGTTGTTGTTGTTGTTGTTGTTGTTGTTGTTGTTGTTGTTGTTGTTGGTTGTTGTTGTTGTTGTTGTTGTTGTTGTTGTTGTTGTTGTTGTTGTTGTTGTTGTTGTTGTTGGTTGTTGTTGTTGTGGTTGTTGTTGTGGTTGTGGTTGTGGTTGTGGTTGTTGTTGTTGTTGTTGTTGTTGTTGTTGTTGATGCTGTTGTTGTTGTTGATGCTGATGAGGATTGGTGGTGATGATGATGATGTTGTTGATGTTGTTGATGCTGGCGATGCTGATGACGATGTTGATGTTGATGTTGATGTTGTTGATGATGACGATCCAAGAGAAAGGGGATGAGTGATATCCTCCTTCAGCACCTCACCACACCGCCCACCCCATCCTCCTCGCCCCCCTCCCAGCACGGCACGCAGGACTCGCCCGTCATGGTGCCCCCGGCCAAGCAGCCGCCTCCGCCCCCACCGGCGGTCAGCTCCCCGGCCCCCACCCCGCGCACGTCCCGACCTCCGCCCACCGCCTCCCTGGTCTCAGTCGTACCCTCGGCCAACCTATTCGGCGACTGCCCCGACCTCGACCCGCCGCCCCTTGTCGCCACCCTGCCCCCGCCACCCCGCCGCCCGTCGGCCCCGCCGTCTGCCGCCGCCTCGCCCACTACTGTGGCGGCCCTGGACCATAGTAAGCTGTTCAGTGCCATTGACCCGCTCGGCGGGGCCCTTCCCCCGGCCAACGAGTCGACGGCTAAGGCCGAGGAGGAACTCTTCCAGCTGCTCAAGTAGTAAGAATCACCCCGGGGGAAGGTGCGCAGTGTCGTGTGGTGTCGGTTGCTCTCCTCGCTCTTTCTTTCGGCTTCTTCTTTCAAATTTTTCCGCCGTCCAACTCAAAAATAAGCTCTTTGGGTGATGTGCGTGCCCCCGAGCGTTTGAGATATCAGTTAGTCAGTCTCGTGTTAATGCAGCCTCGTCGGTCATTCTCGTGTGAGTTCAGCTTTTTGCCATTGGAACGAACTTTGGCGAGTCATGATGACAGAGTCTTTTCGGGACTGACGGATGGTGCCACACATACCAAAAAGAGTATTCGTCCGAATGCTGGGAGAACGTTTTTGATTTCTCCTCCCACGATGCTGAGGCTGGCTGACTGGCTGACTGGTGAACTCTTCTCGATTGCGATTTTCTCGTGAGCCTCCTAACTGCGGGCCCGTCGACATACCCATGCCCAATCGCCCCGCCCGGCGCCGGAATCGGAATTGAGTGTCTCCTTGTCTCACTTCGAAAAGAAACGATCCATGTCCCAGTCGGTAACCGCCACCTCCGAACCGCCTCCGACTCCGACGCCGCTGGATCCCCCCACTCGCGACCCTCTAGTCGAATTCCGCGAGACAATGGAAGCAATGCTGACCACGGTTAGCGGAAGCCAGGAGCGTCTCCTCTCAAAGAAGAAGGAAATCGACAAAGACATCCAGGAACGTCAGGAGGCAATCCAAACTGAAGTGGCCCGGTTTCTGGCTTTGCAACGAGAATGCGAAAAACGATTCGTGCAACCAGAGGACACCATCACAATTAATGTGGGTGGGCGCATGTTCACGACCTATACCAGAAACCTTCTCGCCCAGAAGGGCAGCACGCTTGAGGCAATGTTTAGGTCTGTTATAAACCCAGAAAGCGACCTGTTTGCGAATGTTGGTAGTGGTCGGCATCCACTTTCGAGGGGCCCCGATGGCGTGGCAATCATCGACCGAAACCCAGAGATCTTCGAGAAAATGTCTGCTTTCCGTGTCACATCGACACCGGCCCAATTTCTCCTGTCTGCCACATAGCCTAGATTTTCTCCGGACAGGCCATCTTCCCCGATGGTGGGCGCATCCCGAACAGCGACAGGAATTTCTCGAAGAAATGGATTACTTCGGCCTCACCCTTCCAAGTCTGTTCTCTTGGCCCATGCTGACCGAGTGACCCTGTGCAAAGTTCCCCCGGCAGTGGAGACTGTGATCATGACCCCGGACGAATGCAGGACACTGGTAGAGTTCATCGGGGCCAAATCGCTCGCCCTACTCTACCGGGGCACCCGGGACGGCTTCGCCGCTTCGACCTTCCACAGGCTCTGCGACGGGCGGCATCACACAGTGACAGTGGTCCGGGCGACTTCAAATCACGTCTTTGGGGGCTATGCAGCCGTCACATGGAACCAGGCCAGCAAAAAATACTACGACGACAGACAGGCCTTCCTGTTCTCCCTCCGGGGAACCCCAAGGAGCCCCGTCAAGATCCCCAACAATCTCTCCAGCATCGCGGGGATTTACTGCCACCCCTCCTATGGGCCCACCTGGGGCGGGAAGTTCGACTTGCATGTGGGCAGTGAATGCAACGCGGGACCCAACAGCTCAACCAACCTCGGCTATTCATACACCTCACCTGAAGGGCAGTTCTTCCTGACGGGGGGGAATAACAACTTCCAGGTTGAGGAGCTGGAGGTGTTCGCCTGCACCATGGTGCGCGATGAGCATGAGCACTGATCCTTTTATAAAGCTGTTCTTTCTCATTACCTTCTTTCTTCCCTCCTCTCCAATCCTTCCCCGAAAAACCTTTGGGCAGTCGATTCGGGGAACCACCGCCCACTCCCGACGCGGTCAATGTGGCGACGCGCGCAACGCCGAATTTCACCTCATATCTCACCTGTGTGACGTCGTTGCTTCGCTGCAGGAAACATTGACAGGGTAATGGTTTCTGACTTCGCAGTCAGCGCCGGCAAGGGGACTCCACCACCCCGAACCAGAGACTTTTTTCTTTCAAACCATTTCATCCGTCCGCGGCATCTCACCGTCCCCGGATCCACGTCCTGAACTAAATGAGGACCAGAGAATGGCCGTCTATGCTCCGTGTGAGTCGGGGCATGCGTGCTGTGTTTACGCAGGGCCTGGTTCCGGGAAAACACAAACCATCGCCTCCCGGATCGTACATCTTTTGGAAACAGGTCACTCCTCGCCTTGTGAATCTGACCAATCGAATTCCTTTAGGAGTTTCCCCCAGTTCAATCCTGGCGCTCACCTTCTCGCGAAAGGCCACCCGCGAGATGCAGGATCGTGTGCGAGCACTCTGTCCCCAGCACCCGGTAACTGCATGCACGTTCCACAGCTTTTGCGTGCGCTTGCTTCGGCGTTTCTCGGCTCTGGCCCACCTTCCATCCCATTTTGCAATTGCGGATTCATCGGCACAGGTCTCTGTTTCCCACATCACCACAGGCGTGTCGATTGTGTTGGTCATCCGTAGGAAGCGATTCTGGGAGGAATTTTAAAAACGCATCACGGTTCTGCAGTACCCGGGGGGATTGCCACCTCCCAGGGATCGAACTCCTCTCAGCCCGGCCCCGATGCCCTCCCGCCGCGAGGTTCCCTCGGCGAGGCGCACCGAATGATCAGGTTGGCACCACTTCAAACAAACGCTTGTTTGTTGTGATTTTTGACATGTCGTCGGACCTCATGTATGGCGAAACACACTCAGATAATGCAGAATGTAATTGCATGTGAGACTAATGATGAAGAACACTGTGCATTTTTTATTTGTGGCAAATCTGTGGTCCCGAACATTTTGCCGGGCTGTGCTTCATCACCCTGGTTCTTTCCACCACCACCACCTCCGGCGCCACCACAGCAAGTGGAAGTGTCTCGGCCTCAGCCCGGAGGCGGTCGAGCGAACCTTCTCCGCCACCAGCCGCCTCGCGCCCACACCCGAGGAGCAGTTGGCCCTCTCCA
Organism: Paratrimastix pyriformis; assembly: GCA_027972325.1. Classification (NCBI taxonomy): domain Eukaryota; phylum Preaxostyla; family Paratrimastigidae; genus Paratrimastix; species Paratrimastix pyriformis. The sequence continues at coordinate 137,996 of JAPMOS010000043.1, read as the reverse complement.
GCTGTCGGCTATTTCGGCTCTACCAGGTCGGTAGGGCGGACAGGATATGTGTGGTGGCGGAATTTGGTGTTTTGCGTCGACAACACCCGGGGAGCAGCTGGCCATCTCCCAAATGGTCCGGCTGTTCCGTCTCTACCAGGTCGGGGCGGGTCTGTGTGGCGGATTTATTTGTGTCTGCCACGCCCGGGGAGCTTCCATCACTGTTCGTATCTGCCACACCCAGGGAGCAGCTAGCCATCTCCAGATGGCCCGGCTATTTCGGCTCTACCAGGTAGGGCGGATATGTGTGGTGGCGGTTTTATTTGGTGTTTGCGTCGACAACACCCGGGGAGCAGCTAGCCATCTCCAGATGGTCCGGCTGTTCCGTCTACCAGGTCGGTAGGGCGGACAGAATGTGTGCTTGTTGGTGTTTGTGTAGGGGTGGGGCTATACCGTCTCGACCAGACCAGGTCGGTCGGGCGGACAGGATATGTGTGGTGGATGGCTGGTGCTTTTGTTGGTGTTGTGTCGACCATACCCGAGGAGCAGCAGCCGACCCTCTCCAGCCGCCGGCTATATTTCGGCGCTCTACCAGGTCGATATGGTGGACAGGATATGTGTGGTGGCGGATTTATTTTGTGTTTTGTGTCGACCACACCCGGGGAGCAGCAGCCGACCCTCTCCAGCTGCCGGCTCTACCAGGTCGATATGGTGGACAGGATATGTGTGGTGGCGGATTTATTTTGTGTTTTGTGTCGACCACACCCGAGGAGCAGCAGCCGACCCTCTCCAGCTGTTGGCTGTTCCGTCTCTACCAAGTAGACGTGGCGAGTGTTGTGGTTGCACAGGTGGCCCCCGCCACTCACCATCACCATCATCCATTCAGCATCATCCAATCATCCTCCTCATCCTCATCATCATCATCACGATCATCATCACCAGGAGCATCTGCGAACCAACGGCCTCTGCGATTTTGACGATTTGCTGCTCCTGGCCGACCGTCTGCTGGCCGAGAACCAGGTCTGCTTCCTGTGGGGCCCGTGGCTATCCCCGGGGTACCAATGGCGAGGATGGTGGATGGTCATCCCATGTGCGCGACTCATCACCACGGGATCTTCCTGTGTGGCCCGTGGCTATCCCCGGGGTACCGATGACGAGGACGGTGGATGGCTTCCCCACTGGTCATCCCATGCATGTGGCTATCCCCGGGGTACCGATGGCGAGGATGGTGGATCATGGACAGGATGGTGGGTGATTCCCCCCGGGGCATGAAGGACACTCGTGTGTCTGACTCACCCCAATTCCCACCCACCCACACGTCTCAACTGCCCCCTCACGTCAGGCGCATCTCATCTTGGCACTCCGCTGGCCGCCCAGTACACCCACATGGCCGATGGGGCATGCCAGACTCATGTGCCTGACGCACCCCAACCATCCACCGCCACCACCCACCACCCACCACCCACCACCCACCACCACCATCATCATCATTCAATCATCCAATCATCCATCATCTGTATGGCACACACCACCACTCACCACCCAATTATATCACCATCATCATCCAATCATCATCCAATCATCCAATCATGCCATCATCTGTATGGCACACACCACCACCCCCCCAGCGCATCTCGGCACCCTGCTGGCCGCCCAGTACACCCACATCCTGGTCGACGAATCTCATCATGTGCCTGACTCACCCCAACCTCTCACCACCACCACCACCACACACCCATCCACACCACCACCACCATCATCATTCGATCATCATCATTCGATCATCCTCATTCGATCATCCTCATTCGATCATCATCATCCAATCATCATCATCATCCAATCATCATCATCCAATCACCATCATCCAATCATCATCATCCAATCATCATCATCCAATCATTATCATCTGTATGATACGACACCACCACCCACCACCCACCACCAGGCACATCTCGGCACCCTGCTGGCCGCCCAGTACACCCACATCCTGGTCGACGAATTCCAGGACACAAGCCTGGTCCAGTATCGCATCATGGCCCGGCTCGCCTACGGGGACGCCCCGCTGCCTGTTTCTCTGCAGCCCGAATCTGCATTGGAGGCTGATGGCGGTCGGCACACGAGCGAAATGACGGGCCGGGCAGGGGCGGCCGTCGCCGCGGGGGCGTGGAGAGTCAACCTGATGGTGGTCTGGGGGGCCTCGCCGCCGCCACCACCGCCATACTCTACCCTCCACCATCATGCACGCACTTATGCGATGTCGTCATGTGTCATCATCATGTGTCATCATCAGGTGTCATCATCAGGTGTCATGTCATCATCAGGTGTCATCATCAGGTGTCATCGTGTCACATGACGACACATGACGTCGACACATGACGTCGACACATGACGATACACGACGACACACGACGACACATGACGTCGACACATGACGTCGACACATGACGTCGACACATGATGACACACGACGACACATGACGTCGACATGACGTCGACACATGACGACGACACATGACGTCGACACATGACGTCGACACATGACGTCGACACATGACGTCGACACATGACGTCGACACATGACGTCGACACATGACGTCGACACATGACGTCGACACATGACGTCGACACATGACGATACATGATGACACATGACGTCGACACATGACGTCGACACATGACGTCGACGCATGACGTCGACACATGACGTCGACACATGACGTCGACACATGACGTCGACACATGACGTCGACACATGACGTCGACGCATGACGACACACGATGACACATGACGACACACGATGAAACATGACGACACAATACAAGTCCCACACACCTGTCCGCGCGTCCGCCACACACACACCCCTGTCTGTGCGTTGGGCGGGATGATTGCAGGTCGGGGCGATTTGCCTCATTCACACACACCTGTCCGTCACGCACGCACGCACGCGCGCGCGCGCACACACACACATCCGCCTTGACTCACTTGCATGCCTCCCTGTGCGTGTTTGTGTTTGATTTTTTTTTTGCGAGTCATGACCGTCATTTTGTGATTCTTGTTCGCGAGCGGCCCCAAGTTCGCTCAACTCTGTGCGTCATTTGAGACCCCCTTCCTGTTTCTTTGCTCCACACACACATTCCTGTGCCCGCTTGCAGGTCGGCGACCCGGACCAATCAATTTATCTGTTCCGCGGCTCCTGTCAGGCCGCCAACGCGGCCGCCTTCGCGCGCGACTTCCCCGGAGCCCTGGCGGTCCGCCTGACCCGAAACTACCGCTCGACAACCAACATTCTGGACTGTGCCCGGGCCCTGATCACGGCTGGCGCTGGCCCGCAGAAGCAGCAATTGAAGGCCGCCGGGGCGGCGCAGGAATTCAAGGCGATGCGCGGAGAGGTCGGTTGGGTTCATCTGATTATGTGGTGTGTGTCGTAAAGAAAGAAAGGAGGAACGGAGAATACAAAAAAAGCAGAGAGGTCGAAGAGACGACACAAAGTCAGTCAGTGTGTGTCGTAAAGAAAGAAAGGAACGGGGACCACCAAAAAAAAAAGCGAAGAGTGGACACAAAGTCGGTAAGTGGATGTCGGACAGAAGGAAAGGAGGAATGGGGACAACCAAAAAAATAAAGCAGAGAGGTCGAAGAGACGTCACGAATGTCACTTTGCCACCCGTGGGCGAAGGAATCCCCTGTGGAGGGCGTTTGATAGTCTCGTTCGAGAGGATGGACCTGACGTCGTGGCGTAATGCGGAGGGACCCCCACCAGGATGTTTTTTGTGGTGGTGTCCTAGATGGGGGCGTGTTTTTACGGTATGTAGGCATGACCCCAACTTCCGTCCTGATTGACTCCACCACCACCACCATCGCCAGGGCCTCCGCGTGTCTATGGAGATTCACCACCACCAGGGCCTCCGCGTTTCACCACCACCATCAACACCGCACACCGCACACCACCGCCACCGCCAGGGCCTCCGCGTGTCTATGGAGATTCACCACACTCCCGCCCGCGAGGCGGCAGCGGTGGTGCGTCGGGTCCAAGAGTGGCGCCAGGCCGACCGGGTGCCCTGGTCGCAGATGGCCATCCTGTTCAGGACCAACACCCTGGCCCGCCCCATCGAGACCGCGTCTGTGGTTGTGTGTGAAACAGAATGATGATGATGATGATGATGATGATGATGATGATGATGATGATGATGATGATGATGATGATGATGATGATGATGATGATGATGATGATGATGATGATGATGATGATGATGATGATGATGATGATGATGATGATGATGATGATGACTGGATGATGATGATGATGATGATCGGATGATGATGATGAAGGATGATGATGATGATGATGACTGGATGATGATGATGATGATGATCGGATGATGATGATGATCGGATGATGATGATGATCGGATGATGATGATGATCGGATGATGATGATGATCATGTTGATGATGATGACTGGATAATGACTGGATGATGACTGGATGATGACTGGATGATGACTGGATGATGACTGGATGATGATGATGATGACTGGATGATGATGCTGCTGATGATTTGTCTGTGTCATCGTGGCCATCGCGGACCACAGTGTTAATGAAAATGAATACCCCGACCCGCTCCATCGAGACCACGTTTGTCGATGGGGCAACAACGAGCGCATGTGTTCCGTCATGAGGGTGGTGGCGGGGGCAGTTTCCACAGAAGCAAAAAAGCGTATCTCGCCCACACCTGTCTCCGCCCCACACACCAATCCAGCCTTCGGGAGGCCCACATTCCAACCCGTCTTGTCGGAGGCCCGGGCTTCTTCGAGCGAGCCGAGGTGCTCGACCTGCTGGCGTACGCCCATCTGGTCCACAACCCGGCCTGCTCGTTCGCCTTCGACCGCGTGGTCTGTCCCGCCCCTCCTTGGTAATCTCGACACGGTGATGCGTTTCATTGTGGCTGTTGAGGGCATCATCCCATCCGATCAGCATCATCATCCGGTTCAGCATCATCCGCATCATCAGCATCATCAGCATCCGATCATCAGCATCATTTTTGGCGGTGGAGAGTGTGGGTGTGTCCCGCCAAGCCGATCGGGTGGGAGGGCTGCCCGAGGGCAGCGCAGCATCATCACAAGGGGGCGTAGTCTAGTGGCAGGACATCTCGTTGTGGCCGAGATAACCCGAGCTCAAACCTCGGCGCCCCCAATTCTCTTTTTTTTGTTCGGACATCCATAAATTGTTTGTTGATCAAACGGTAAAAAGCCTTCGATGGGAATCGAACCCATTACCTCCCGCTTACTAAGCGGGTGCTCTGCCAAGTAAGCTACGAAGGCGACCGATGGGTTCCTGTAGAGTGTCTTTCCGCATTCCAAGGGTGCGGGCGGGCTGTGTGGTCGCACCCTTCTTCCAAACCAAACCCACCGGTCGCCTTCGGAGGAGCTTACTTTAGATTCTTTAGATTATTCCACGTCAGCTTTCTACGGCTTTTTGCCTAGTCCCACGATATTCGTGGTCTCCATGTGTGATGACCCCCTCCTCCTCCTCCTCCCTCCTCCTCCTCCTCCTCCTTCCTCTTCCCTCCCCGTTTTCAGACCCCCCGGATGAGACCATAATTTTGCATTTCGCACAAAAGAGTACTCAAGGTCATATCTCCCGGCCGTTGACCCCGTTGCATGGGAGCGCCCTGGATGTGGTGAGCACTGTGTTATGGGTGTGACACGGGTGACATAGACGGGGGGGGGTCTGAAAACGTGGAGGGAGGAGGGGGGTCATCACACATGGAGACCACGAATATCGTGGGACTAGGCAAAAAGCCGTAGAAAGCTGACGTGGAATAATCTAAAGAATCTAAAGTAAGCTCCTCCGAAGGCGACCGGTGGGTTTGGTTTGGAAGAAGGGTGCGACCACACAGCCCGCCCGCACCCTTGGAATGCGGAAAGACACTCTACAGGAACCCATCGGTCGCCTTCGTAGCTTACTTGGCAGAGCACCCGCTTAGTAAGCGGGAGGTAATGGGTTCGATTCCCATCGAAGGCTTTTTACCGTTTGATCAACAAACAATTTATGGATGTCCGAACAAAAAAAAGAGAATTGGGGGCGCCGAGGTTTGAGCTCGGGTTATCTCGGCCACAACGAGATGTCCTGCCACTAGACTACGCCCCCTTGTGATGATGCTGCGCTGCCCTCGGGCAGCCCTCCCACCCGTTCGGCTTGGCAGGACACACACACGCACACTCACTCCACCGCCGCGTGTGTTGCATAAAAGCACGACGACAACAACAACACCGCAGACAGGGGGGGCAGATGGTGGCGGCGCTGGTGTGACCGGTGCAAACTCATTTTTTGTCTTTTCCTCTCCTTGAACCACCCCTCCCTCCCCCAGGCCAATATCCCCCCACGCGCCGTCGGCCCCAAGACCCTCGCGACCCTGCGCACGGCCGCCGATCAGCTGGGCCTCTCCTGCGGCGAGACGTGTCTCCGCCTGGCTGCAGCAGCAGCCGCCGCCGCGCCCTCTCAGGCTGCCCGTGATGTTGGCCGTGCAGAAGACCACGAGGATGGCGACGACGAGGCGGCGGACGCGGCTCTCATGCTGGCCGACGACGAAGGCAGTCGGAAGCCCATGACACTTGGTCAGTGCGGGGGCATCCCTCGTGTGGGGTGAGACGACGCGCGCAAGTGCGGGGTCCTCCTGATCGTCGACTGTCCTGTTGTTCAGAATTCGGGTGTCATGCTTGGTCGACTGCGGAGTGCCCCCTCCCTCACCCCCACTCACCCCCTCACCTCTCACCCCCCAGGAGGAGCCGACCCTCTCGGACCACTGCGACGCCACAAGGGACTCGTGGCGTTTGGGACGCTCCTGGTCGATCTGCGCTCGGCCTGTCGTGATGGGGCGGTCCGTTCGTATGCACGCTCAGTGGTGTTGCAATGTCAAATGGACAAAGGATGATCTTACACTGGCCGAATTTCATCTTAAGGTCCTATAGTCTAATGGTTAGGACATTGGACTCTGAATCCAAGAATCCTGGTTCGAGTCCAGGTAGGACCAAAATTTTTATTTTATTTTTGCATTTGTAGTCCGTGTCGACCCTGCTGGAGACCCTCCTCGAGCGGCTGCATTACCGCGAGTACCTCGAGCGCACAGCGGGCGGCCCCGAGCAGACGGCAGATCGCTGGAGCCGGGTGTGTGAGCTCCTCCGGATGGCCAAGATCCCTTCGCCACCAGCGCCCGCCGCCATCATGCCGCCGCTGCAGCAGGGCCAAGCTGAGAGGCCCGTGACCGCGGTCGCGGCCCCTGAGGACCCGCTGGCCTCGTGGTCTGCGATGCTGGGGCAGAGGTGTGTGCGCGCGTTTGAGTGATGATCGTGTGCATCAGAGCAGAGATGCGTCGCCAATCATCATCATCCAATCATCCAATCATCATCATCATCATCATCATCATCATCATCATCATCATCATCATCATCATCATCATCATCATCATCATCATCATCATCATCATCATCATCATCATCATCATCATCATCATCATCATCATCATCATCATCATCATCATCATCATCATCATCATCATCATCATCATCATCATCATCATCATCATCATCATCATCATCATCATCATCATCATCATCATCCAATCATCATCATCATCATCATCATCATCATCATCATCATCATCATCATCATCATCATCATCACCACCACCACCACCACCACCACCACCACCACCACCACCACCACCACCATCGCGTGTCATATGAGAGGGAACAGGAAATGTGGCGTGCGCCTATCATGGAAACCCCCGCACAACCTCACGCCCACACGCTGATGCTGGACGAGCCCACGGCTACGGGGGATGAAGACGACCCGGTGATAGCCACCGCAGCCTCAGGGTCATCACCACCCACGGCGCCTGCCCGCCTGGGTCGAGTGACCCTGTCCACACTACACGGCGCAAAGGTCTGCGATTGCGACCCCCTGAAGTACACGTCCCCACTGGTGATATACCATGGATGCGCGAACACGAGGCCACCAAACCATCAAATGTGCCGATTGTTTGGTTGGATAAATCGCACGCGTTTTAATGAGCTTCTGGTCTCACCTGTTTCACTGCCTCTGGCCGGGTACAATACCCCGAAGAAATACCAGCACACGGACAAAGGCACAAAAAGAGACACAGACACACCAAATCCCAAAAGAAACGGACACACAGACGCACAAAAAGACACACCAAATCCCAAAAAGAAACGGACAACACACGGCACAGACACAAAGGACCAAAAGAGAGGCACCACGGACACACAGATCTGAAAAGAGACGACGGACACACGGACACATTTCAATGAGCGAGAGAGTGGACACCCGGCGTTTGTTTCTATTCCCGGGCCAACACGTTTTAATCATCAATAGAGACGGACACCCACGGACACATTTTCAAAAAGCGACAATGGACGTCCGGACATATTTCAAAAAAGATCCGAGCAACACACACGGACACACACGACCGCATGGTCACGAACGGTCACTGCTCATGGCGTGGGGACAGGGTCTCGAGTGGGACGCCGTGTGGATTGCGGGCTGTGAGGAGGGCCTGATCCCACACGAACGCGCCGTGACGGAGGACGAAGTCGATGAGGAACGCAGGCTGCTCTATGTGGGTCCGTCTGCTGCCGTTCCCCCCTCCACGCCTCCGCTGCCCACCCGCCCGCCCGCTCGTCTGGGTCTCCCGCTGTTGATTTCTGCACCATATCCCATATCGTGTGTCATGGCACGTTGCTTGGCTGCCCAGGTTTGATACACTTGGGAAAAGCTGCTTGGCTGCCCAGGTTTGATACACTTGGGAAAAGCTGCTTGGCTGCCCAGGTTTGATACACTTGGGAAAAGCTGCTTGGCTGCCCAGGTTTGATACACTTGGGGGAAAACTCGGCATGCGGATCTTTCAGCATCCTCCACACCGAACCACCCGCCCTCCGCTGCCCCTAAAATTGATGCCCCGTCCCGGACTCACCATCCTGCTGTGAAACACCTGAGTGAGCCCTCACCACCTTCATCCCACCCCGCCTCGCCCACAGGAATGACGCGCGCGCGGCGTTTCCTTCGGCTGTCGTCCTGCCAGGTGCGGCGGCCGTCGCACGAGCTGGAGGAGGCCCTGGTCGGGGCGGGACCCCTGAGCCACGACACGTGGCAGTGGGTTGCAAGGCCGCTGGTCAGGGACGAGGGCGGCCTGATGCCCCTCTTTCCAACCATCTCCAGGTTTATCAAGTCGGTAGGCTACACCTTGTGTGTATCTGTGTGTGTCGATGCGGCTGTGTGTATCTGTGTCGATGCGGACCCGACCATCTCCAGGTTTATCAAGTCGGTATGCTCCACCCTGTGTGTTTCTGTGTGTGTCGATGCGGACCCGACCATCTCCGGGTTCAATCAAGTCGGTATGTATCTGTGACGATCTGTGCCTATCTGTGCCCCTCTTCCCGACCATCTCCAGGTTCAATCAAGTTGGTATGTATCTGTGCCCATCTGTGCCCATCTGTGTGTCCATCTGTGTGTCCATCCCATCTGTGTGTCCATCTGTGTCCATCTGTGTCCCTCTGTGTCCCTCTGTGTCCCTCTGTGTCCCTCTGTGTCCCTCTGTGTGTCTACTCGCCTGTAATGCAAGTGTGTGTGTGTTCCTTCCTCTTCATTGATCCTGCGTTTCTCCTTCTTCCCGCCCGCCCGCCCGCCCGCCCGCCCGCCACACCCATCACCCGCCCATCAGCGACATCCACCCCGCGCGCCTGTGCCGAATCGATGTTGTCGACCTGCCTGACCCACCCCCGGAGCCTCCCCGACCATCCCAGTCTCAGCCACAGTCCCAGCCCCCGTCCCAGCAATCTCAGCCCCAGTCACAATCCCAGCCCAAGTTGCACACCCAGCGAAAGGCGGCGAAAAAACGCAGGGCATCCGGAGGACCCGCTCGTCGGCCCCGGCCGCGCCTGGACGACTTGCCCGCCCCGGCGGACGGAGGGGATGCGGGGACGGACGAGGGCAAGGTGCCGGGAACAGTGGGGTTTCGAAACGCGCGGACGGGGGACCGGGTGGGCGGGGGTACCTTGAGGCCGCCGCTCATTGACCGCCGCGGGGCGGACGGGATGGCGATGGTGGCAGAGGCGAGCGACAAGGGGATGAAGGTCGCTTTGCCTTGCCTCCTCCTCCTCCTCCTCCTCCTCCTCCTCCTCCTCCTCCTCCTCCTCCTCCTCCTCCTCCTCCTCCTCCCCCCCCCCCCCCCCCCCCCCCCCCATACACACGCACAGCACGACGACTCTATCATGACAGACAGCACAGCATCAGCATCAGCATCAGCATCAGCATCAGCAGCAGCACCAGCATCAGCAGCAGCAGCAGCAGCAGCAGCAGCACCAGCATCAGCATCAGCATCAGCATCAGCATCAGCATCAGCACCAGCACCAGCACCAGCACCACAGAACAGTACATCACAGCACAGTATCAGCACCAGCACCAGCATTAACACCAGCACCAGCACCAGCACCAGCACCACAGAACAGTACAGTACAGCACAGCACAGCACAGCACAGCACAGCACAGTACACAGTACCATCACAGCATCAGCGCACACAGCGCACAGCGCACAGCGCACAGCGCACAGCGCACAGCGCACAGCGCACAGCACACAGCACACAGCACACAGCACACAGCACACAGCACACAGCGCACAGCGCACAGCACACAACACACAGCGCACAGCACACAGCACACAGCACACAGCACACAGCGCACAGCACACAGCACACAGCACACAGCACACAGCATGAGCACAGCATCAGCACCAATACCAGTACCAGCGCACACAGACACTGCACACAGCACCAGCATCAGGATCAACATCAGCACAGCATCAGCACCAGCACCAGCACCAGCACCAGCACACACAGACACTGCACAGCATCAACACAGCATCAGCATCAACATCAGCATCAGCATCAACATCAGCATCAGTACCAGCACACAGCACACAGCACACAGCATTAGCACAGCATCAGCACCAGTACCAGTACCAGCACACACAGACTCTGCGCCCAGCATCAGCCTCAGCATCAGCCTCAGCATCAGCCTCAGCATCAGCCTCAGCATCAGCATCAGCATCAGCATCAGCATCAGCATCAGCATCAGCATCAGCATCAGCATCAACATCAGCATCAGCATCAGCATCAGCATCAGCATCAGCATCAACATCAGCATCAGCATCAGCATCAGCATCAGCATCAACATCAACATCAACATCAACATCAACATCAACATCAACATCAACATCATCAACACCAGTACCAGTACAGTACCAGCACCCACAGATCGCATGCCTCTCCTCTTCATCATCGCAGGTCCCCCTTTTCATGGCCTCATCGTCCGCTGGGCCCCTTTCATGCTGCTTCGTCCGGGCGGGCTCCCTCCCCCTGCCGCTCCCTCCTGCTCCTACTCCTCCACCTCCATCACCACCACCACCACCTGCTCCTGCTCCTGCTCCTGCTCCCGCTTTCCCACTTGTACCACCCCGCCCTGCTCGGCACGCCACTGTCATTTTGGATGATGATGATGGCGACGATGAGGGGAGCAGTGCCGCGACTGGTACCCATGTGGCTGGTACCCCTGTGGCTGGTACCCCTGTGGCTGGTACCCCTGTGGCTGGTACCCCTGCGGCTGGTACCCATGCGGCTGGTACCCATGCGGCTGGTACCCCTGTGGCTGGTACCCCTGTGGCTGGTACCCCTGTGGCTGGTACCCCTGTGGCTGGTACCCCTGTGGCTGGTACCCCTGTGGCTGGTACCCATGCGGCTGGTACCCATGCGGCTGGTACCCATGCGGCTGGTACCCATGCGGCTGGTACCCATGCGGCTGGGACCCATGCGGCTGGGACCCATGCGGCTGGGACCCATGCGGCTGGGACCCATGCGGCTGGTACCTATGCGGCTGGTACCTATGCGGCTGGTACCCATGTGGCTGGTACCCACACCGCCCTACGTCCTACCCACTCGGCTCCGCCTGCTGCAGCTGGCCCTCTCTCCTCTGCTCCCCCCGCCCATCCTCCGCCGCTCGGGCCTGCCGTCTGGACACGCCGGCCACCCATCCCGTCGTGCATCGCCGCCCGAAGCCCACCACCAGCATCAGCACCACCACCAGCCCACCAGCAACAGCAGCCACCCCCACCGAAAGGCCACTTGCCGCCATCGCCATCGGCAACGAGAGGAGCATGCACACCGCCGGAACCCCATTCTCACCCGGGGTCGCCACCCCCATCGGCATCACCAGCACCACCATCGAAGTCATCATCATCGTCATCACCACCACCATCATCATCAACACCAGCCTACTCGTCATCCCCACCCGAACAGCCCAGCACCGCAGCCCACCAGCAGCACCACCCTGGCCACGCGCCCGTGCCCCTCCTGGCGGGTCGATCGCACTCGCTGCCCGACCGCGTCCACCCGGCTGCCCCCTCGGGGGCCCCGGCGGGCAAGCGGCTTGGGGTCCGGCCGGGGGCCTTCTGGCGACCCCGGTTAAGGAACTGAACCGCCAGAGCGGGTGACGTCTCCCGCTCCCCCGCCTCCACCCCCCCCCCCCCCCCCCCCTTCATTTCTCGGAGCAAGGTATTATTACACGAGAAAACTTTCAATGGATGTATCCAATTTTGGCGTTCGATGTTCGAAAGAATTGCTGGACCGTCCAGAATTAAAGAATCATATGTGTAATTCAAATTCACATTTCTCTCATTCAATTCGCAAATAGTGGGAGGAGCGTTTTCAGTCCCCGGCGCGGCCAGGAGCTGGCACCCATAATACTAAGTATTATGAGATAAATTTCCTTTTTACCAAAGCGCATTCTTTTCGAGTAACGGTCCGGGGAGGGGTGGTTTGGGAGGGGCGTTCCCCTGGGAGCGGGACGGGGTGGGGGTGGCAGCGACTGGGAGGAGTGGGGCTTGGGAGTGTTGGTGTGGCCCGAGGCAGGCTTGCGAGGCGCCAGAGTGCAGGTGGGAGCGGCGGGCGCGTGAAACGGTGGGTATGCCCGGAGGCCACCCTGCACTCCTCCAGTGCCAGCCGGGACCACCTCCGTCGTCAGGGTGGCCCCGATGCAGTCCAGAGACACTCCCACAGCAGCCACAGTGGTTCCCGGACCCGTTTCTCCCGAACAGATGTCAGATGGCGGGTCGATCAAATGTCCGACTGGCTCACTGTACCCTGCGGGTTCGCCACAAATCACTGAAAACAGTTATAAATAGGGTGGCTCTCAAGAAAGAATGCGCGGGAAGGCTGTTTGCCGGCATCCGGGTTTTTGCACCTATGTCCGGGTTTTTGACCCCCCCGGGTTTTGGACACGTACTCTCCTCACTTTTTAGGCCTCTCTCTCCGCAATGCAAGAACTGCGTCTGCATGGACCAATTCTCTCATTCTCTCATTTGCTTTCAGATGATTTGACGCCCTTCGAACCGCCGAAATTCATGGATCCCCTTGTGGTTGGAAGTTGGGCGCGGTTTGCATCGCCCCAAGAAGAATACGCCGCGGGCCACTTCGATGAGCGGGATCAGGAGTCGCCCCAGGTGCAACAGGAGCTGTTCGTCGACACGCGTTGCTTGACACTCGTCCAGGAGGTGACCACCCGATTGACTCGTCCTCAGTTTCGGCCACGCATCCTGGTGCTCAAAGGGTTACCCCGATCGGGTAAGAGTTCAACGTTGAAGGTCGAAAGAAACTCCCCACCTCGTGATCTCAGCCTCTCTCTCACACATAGATTTGTGCTCGGATGCTCAGTGACCAAGCCACGGCGCCCGGTGTGATGCCTTGGAACCGTGTTTACTACTTCCGTCAGACCACAACGGCGAACCAATTTTCGTTCCTCAAGGCGGAGAATCTCCGCAAATGGGAGACGCCATGCTTGGTGATCTTGGACCAATTCGTCAATGAACCGGGGCTCCAGGACAAAATCAATCTCATTGTCGGGAGCCCATCCAGGGGTCGCATCACTTTCCTGATCTGCTCTTCGGCGAACTTTGATTGGGTCTTGCATGCGAGTGGTGGCGAATCGGTGCCCGAAGACGTCACTTTTCAGGCTTCTGTTTCATGGGCCGATTTCTATCGGGTTCAGACGCGCCGTTCCGAGGTGCCGCCGCAACCGCATCCGCTCGCCGAGGCGGATTGGTTCACCTTTGTCCCGACCCGAGGCGGGCGGGGCCTGAACAGCCCTCCCTTCTCCCCCGAGGAATGGGGGTGCACAACGGTCTGTCGACCCGATCCACGGAGGGAGGGAACACTTGCCTGCCCCTTAACTAACCCTTTGCTCCCACCATCAGATCGAGGCTTCTCTCCCGCCGCTGGTGCCGCCCCCAACGGACCCGGAGGCGCTCGCAGCTTTCTGGGGTGACGTGTTCCTCTACTCGAATGGGATTCTCGGGATCGGCAAGGTCGCGCTCGGAAAGAAACCCCCGCGCCGCCGCCCTTGGCCTGCCATTCCCTCGCCTTTCCGTTTTTCTCTCTCTTGGCTCACCCGCCCTCCTGGGCTCTCTTCTTTCCCATTCTTGCAGATCGTCAGCAATCCGAGCTTTCTCCGGCAACCGCCGGCCGTGTTATTGTGTCGCCTGATGACTGAATATTTCACCGTTGCTGACCCTGGCACCCGCCTCCCCGCACCACCACACGTCCGGCGTTGCATCCTCGATGAGATGGTCCATCGACGGACCATCCGATTCCCCCGCCCTGAGGGCGAGCGTGCCGTCGATTTTCGCTTCGCGGTCGGCGATGAGGAGGGCGGCTGGCGGCTGGCGTGCCCCTTCTTCGCGCAGCTCTACATGAAAGTCCTCGGCCAGCTGCCCGCCATCCCGATTCGCGACACGCTCCTCCCCATGGTCGCGGATCAGCCGCCGATGCGGTTCGATGACCTCGAGGAAGTGAAGCGTGCCGTGATTGCCAATGCCCCAAAGTTACTCCGGGTTCCCAACTTTGGCATCGGCTCAGGCACCGATCACTGGCAGTTCTACTTGGAGCCCTTTGTGAAGGGTCCCGCGTCACCCCGCCAGCCTGCCTTCCCCTTCCTGCACCTGGTGCCAATGAGCTCCCGCCACCCCGACATCGACCTGGTGCGGATTTACGATGCTGCCGCCGCCACCACTGACACTGCCACCGCGACAACAGCTGCCCCCCACCAGCCCCCGCGCCAAGTGGTCCTTCTGGCCGATCGGATTGCGGTCTCCGATGTCGCCTCGCATACCTCGGCACTGCGCTGGATCCTTAGTGCCGAATGCGCCACCGTCTGCCGGCGCATCCAAGAGGTCTACGGGTGCCCACCCCAGCGCAAGGTCTTCGTCTTCATGACAAAGGCTGCCGGGATCCGCCTCGGGCCGCTTGGCGACGACATCTGTCGCGCGGTTCATGCCGAGGGATGGGAGGTGTGGTGGTACCCCCTGGAGCTGTTCTTTGGTCTTTCCAGCAGGGAATGCCCGAGCCGCATCCGGGTGCCCGAGGCCCCGAAAAAGTGCCGCGGCCCGATCATCGAGCAGGATCTGTGGGCAGCCTGCGAAAAGGGGTCCACCCAGGTCCGTCCGATCGGTGGTGGTTCCGTGCACCCCGGCGAACTCTCATATTCCGGAAACCCGAGCCCGTGTGGGCCCCCGTTCAATGGAAAAGGAGTCACACTTTCACTCTCACTCACGCACACTCACTCACGCTCACTCACCCTCTCCCCAGGTCGATAAACTGTTCACCGCGAAGGCCCTGAGGGCCTTTCTGGTTGCCAAGAAGATGCCAGGCGTGACGCAGTGCACGAAGGCGGGCAAGCCTCGGATGGTCGAGCTCGCGTTGGGGCTGTACCGCCGCGAGGGCAGAATGGGGGACGGAGTCGGCCAACAGGAAGGTGATGGCGGCGAAGATGAAGATGAAGATGAAGATGAAGATGACGGCGACGAAGGGGAAGGCGACGAAGGGGAAGGCGACGAAGAAGGCGAGGACGAGGACGAGGACGTGGCGGCGGAGAAGATGAAGATGAAAACGCCGAAGCGCTCTTGAAGTCACCGCACACATCCCCCACACCCCTCCGCAAGCAAACCCCGGTTTCTCTTCACACACCCCACCCCCCCCCCCCCCCCCCCCCCCCCCCGTCTCTGTCTCTGCTTTGGTGGTGTCTGTTGAGTTGCTGATCGCACGCAATAAAGCGTGGGACCCCGTCAGGGCTGTGTTGTCTGAATGGTGCGGTGCGGTGCGGGGGACGTTGCTCGCCTCCTCGGGGGGCTGAGACGAGCCCCGACCCGCTTCGCAGGCCTGACGACACGACACTAGCTGCCTGTGGCTTAAGATAAGACGCCATGGTCATCATCATCAACATGGTCATCATCACCAACACGGTCATCATCACCAACATGGTCATCATCACCAACACGGTCATCATCACCAACACGGTCATCATCACCAACATGGTCATCATCAACACCAAACACCAACATCAACATCGACAGGGCATGGATGGATGGTCGTCCGCATATTCGAAAACGGCCAGCAAGAAGAGAAAGGTTCGGTTTTCATGGAGCAGCAGAGGGGGTTATAATTGGGGTGCCGAAGAAAAAAACAGGAGTGGAGGCAGAGAAAGTGGAAGAAGGGATCCAGCCTGTGTCCACCCCCCCCCCCCCCCCCCCCCCCCCACCCCCACAAGACAAGGGAAAAAATGATATTCCGGGCATCCCTACGAAAAAGTGAGAGAAAATGACACTCTGTTCTGGGGTGCTCCCCAGTCTGACCCCCCCCCCCCCCCCCCCCCCCCCGACACCTTCCCCCCGTTCGACACAAACCCCAGGGAGATACTTCTTCCCCTTTTTAGGGGGTGGTGTACTATACCCTTTTGTCTCCTAACCTACTAAATATAGTCTGTTCGAAACAACATACTTTTGTTGTTTTTTTCGCCCGCGAACGACAAATCACTCAAGGGACAGTGGGCGGCTCGGGCAACCCATCGAGGCGGCGAGCCGCGCCACCCAGCCCGGCGCCTCACCGCCCCTCACCCACCCCAGGGCAGCCCGGCTTCTGCGCGTCATCAACACCAGCCTCCTCCTCCTCCCCGTCATCATCCAATCATCATCATCATCCAATCATCATCATCATCATCATCATCATCATCATCATCATCATCATCATCATCATCATCATCATCATCATCATCATCATCATCATCATCATCATCATCATCATCATCATCATCATCATCCAGTCATCATCATCATCATCCAGTCATCATCATCATCATTCTACATATATAAATACCGAAAAACAGGGACGACTTTTCGGGGGAAGGAACTGAGGGTGGCCTTCCAAAAATCTGTAAAATCCCAGGGCTCTCCCCCCGGCACCGACCCGACCCTACGGCAGTTGGTATTTTTAGTCCTCATGCCGTCGGACTTTTGCCAACTTAGGGGCAACACGCCATTTGCCAGGGGGAGAGTGCAGCCGTCATCACACCCTATGTGTTCGGGACCGGCTTACCGCAGCACTGCGGGGACGTCCACAGGCCACAGTGGTATCCTGGAGAGCGCACCGTGTTGTTGGAGTGGGGTCCGGCCAGCTGTCCGAGCGGCTCGGTCACCGTGGACCAGCACCCGAGAGAACCCGTCGCAAGACCGGGATGGTAGGGGCATACATCAGAGGGGGATCGCCAACCTTGACCGGGCGGGCCATTGTGCTTCGGGTCTCCAAGCGGGTTCGGGCGGTGGTGGGCTAAGCTAAGCTTCAAGGGCAGGGGGCCAGAGAGCGCTACCATGATTCGCAACGATTTCGCAACGATTTCGCAACATTTTCGCAACAGTGTTGTCCGGACAACGATCGCACCTGAAGGTGGGGCCGGACGCAGCCTGGGCGCCACAGGCGCATGAGAGCCTACCAGGTCTACTAAGCCTACTGTGTCTTGCGGCATTTCGGCATTTCGGCCCTTCGGCCCCTCCGACCCCATCTTCACAAGTCCCCCAGGGGGGGTGGCCCTGATATACCCTACTTGGGAGGCACCCCCAAAAAAGTATGGGGGGCACAGGAAAAAAATTATGGGACCAAAATTAAAGTCCAAAAAATTCAAATGACCGGAGAGGGTCGGCGACCTTACCGTTCGCTGGAGGGACCCATAAATCCACCAAACTGTGGTCGTGGTGGCCCCCAGGTCAACCCTTCCCCGGGGGGATAGCCACCAAGGTCGAAAATTCAAACAGGCTCAGACGGGTCGGGGAAGGATGGCGACCTCAGCAGTCGTTCGGGCCACCTTGCCCGATCATCGCAGGGTGGTCGCGATCGACTCCAGGGCAACCCTTCCCCGGGGGGATAGCCACCAAGGTCGAAATTTCAAAGTGGTTGGCAAAGGCCGGCGACCTCACCGTTCGATGGAGGGACCCATAAATCCAGCGAACCGTGGTCGGTACCGGCCGCCGATCAACCCTTCCCCGGGGGGATAGCCACCAAGGTCAAAATTTCAAACAGGTCGGGGAAGCACGGCGACCTCACCGTTCGCTGGAGGGATCCATAAATCCACCGAACTGTGGTCGAGGTCGCCCGCCGATCAACCCTTCCTTCCCCGGGGGGATAGCCACCAAGGTCGAAATTTCGGAGTGGTTGGCAAAGGCCGGCGACCTCACCGTTCGCTGGGGGGACCCATAAATCCAGCGAACCGTGGTCGAGGTTGCCCGCCGATCGACCCTTCCTCGGGGGGATAGCCACCAAGGTCGAAATTTCAAACGGGTCGGGGAAGGACGGCGACCTCACCAGTCGTTCGGACCACCCTGCCATATCCCCGCAGGATGGTCGCGGTCGACTCCAGGTCAACCCTTCCCCGGGTAGATAGCCACCAGATTGAAAGCGTAACGAAGCGAGCTCGCCTGACTTGTCATCATCATCATCATCATCATCATCATCATCATCATCATCATCATCATCATCATCATCATCATCATCATCATCATCATCATCATCATCCAATCATCATCCAGTCATCATCATCGTCATCATCATCATCATCATCATCATCATCATCATCATCATCATCATCATCATCATCATCATCATCATCATCATCATCATCATCATCATCATCATCATCATCATCATCATCATCATCATCATCATCATCATCATCATCATCATCAACACCAGCCTCCTCGTCATTCCCACACGAACAGCCCAGCACCACCGCAGCCCACCAGCAGCAACACGCTGTGCCCCTCCTGGCGGGTCGATTGCACTCGCTGCCCGACCGTGTCCACCCGGCCGCCCCCTCGGGGGCCCCGGCGGGCAAGCGGCTTGGGTCCGGCCGGGGCCTTCTGGCGACCCCGGTTAAGGAACTGCACCGCCAGAGCGGGTGCCGTCTCCCGTTCCCCCGCCTCTATCCCCCCCTCTTCATGTCTCGGAGCAAGGTATTATTTCCACGAGAAAACTTCCAATTTTGGCGTTTGATTTTCGAAAGAATTGTGCTGGACTTCCAGAATCATCATGAATGTGCAATTCAGGTTCACATTTCGCGGGAAAGCAGGTGCCCCCTGTCCAACAACGATACGTCATTTTGGGGGTTCATTTCTCGGAGCCGATTTCTCCCGATCCCCGCTTCCATCATCCCATCCCCCCACCTCTTCCATCCCCCCGGAACATGGTTGACAGTCCCCGTCGATCCCACTTTTCATTCACAGGCAAAACCCGAATCCATCCACCCCGCCCCCCAATGCCGGGCTTTGGGTACCCGACAAACAGGCAGAGATCGAACACACACACACAAGACACACATCCCCCCCCACGTGCCAGCAGATTGCACATCACCGTCACCATCGCCCACCCCGGGTTGGGGCTGAGAACGGGCTCCTCCTCGGAGCTGCGGCACGCGTGCTTGCAGGGCGGGGGGGAGGGAGAGTGGCAATGCCCTCTGCTGCCTGGGAGGTCCTCGAGGCTTCTTACTTCCACAGCTTGGCAATGGAGGTGTTCTTCTCGGCGTCCTTCTTCATCACCTTCACGGCAGCCATCTCAAAGTCCTCCTGGGTCACGTGCACGCGGCGCTCCCGCAGGGCGTACATGCCGGCTGTGTGTGTGTGTGTGTGTGTGTGGGGGCACGGTAGTGAGAACGCTGGGGACACTCAGGGTCGCGGTGGTTGATGTTTCATAGAGCCGTATTGTGTGTTGGAGCAAAGGGACTGATCAATCGGACAGGAAGGGTCTCTCCAATGAGGCACAGCTATAGTGTAGTGTGTGTGGGAGCAAAGGGGCTGATCACTCGGACAGGAAGGGGGGGTCTCCAATGGACGCACAGCTGAGCGAACTTGGGGGCCGGTGACGAACACAAGAATCGTATGCGGCGGGAGCGCGAGTTTGTCTGTCTGTTCGTTTTTCGTCTGGTCCTCACCCCGTGCCAATCAGCCAGTCTCGCGTGTGGTGAGTGTGTCGCCTCGTGGGAAGCCAGTGGGCGAATGCGGCGGCATGCAGTCAGCCAGTCTCGTGTTGGTGCGTGTGCTGAGGGGAAGCCAGTGGGCAGAATGCGGCATGCAGTCAGCCAGTCTCGTGTTGGTGCGTGTGCTGAGGGGAAGCCAGTGGGCGAATGCGGCGGCATGCAGTCAGCCAGTCTCGTGTTGGTGCGTGTGCTGAGGGGAAGCCAGTGGGCAGAATGCGGCATGCAGTCAGCCAGTCTCGTGTTCGTGGTCGTGTGCTGAGCGTCGGGGGCGGCAGACCTTCGGTGCAGGCGGCCTTCAGGTCAGCCCCCGAGCAGCCGTTCATCATCTCGGCCACCCGGCCCAGGTTGATGCCCCGGGTCAGGTTCATCCGCTTCGAATGGATCTTGAGAATGTCAAGCCGGGCGGCCTGCAAGGATGGTGTGGGTGGAGCAAAGGGACTGATCAATCGGACAAGAAAGGGTCTCCAATAATGACGCACAGCTGAGGGAATGGTGTGTGGTGGGGGTTGGAGGGTGAATATTGGGAATGTCAAGTCGGGCGGCCTGCAGGGATGGTGCGTCGGGGGTGCAAAACAAGGTCGTTGAGTATCGAACCACGATTTGGATGGTTGGATGGTTGGATGCTGATGCTGATTGGATGCTGATGCTGATGCTGATTGGATGCTGATGCTGATGCTGATGCTGATGCTGATGCTGATTGGATGCTGATGATGATTGGATGCTGATGATGATGATTGGATGCTGATGATGATGATGATTGGATGCTGATTGGATGATGATGCTGATGCGGGCATTCGAATGTCGAGTGGGGCCCAAGCACGGACCTGGTTGGGGTTGGGGAATTCAATCTTGCGGTCGATACGGCCGGGCCTGAGCAGGGCCGAGTCGAGAATGTCAATGCGGTTGGTGGCCATCAGGATCTTGATGTTCTGGGTGGACTCGAAGCCGTCCAGCTGGTTGAGCAGCTCCAGCATCGTACGCTGGACCTCTGCGGGGGGGGGGGGGGGGGGGGGTAAATTTTGGGTGATGGACAGATTCAAAACGTTGCGCAACAAAAACTATGATTATTTTTGGGCGCATTTGGATCGAAGGATGAGGTCCAAAGAAAGCGGGCGGAGTGTGTGTGTCGTCGTGTGTGTGTCGTCGTGTGTGTGTCGTCGTGTGTGTCGTCGTGTGTGTGTCGTCGTGTGTGTCGTCGTGTGTGTGTCGTCGTGTGTGTCGTCGTGTGTGTGGTGTGTGTAGGTATGATGGCGGGGTGGGCATCGGGGTGGGCATGATAGCGGGGTGCATGATAGCGGGGTGTGGATGGGGAGGGGGGGGGGGGGGGTGGTGGAGGGGGGGGTGGAGGCGGCTGGACGGACCCGAATCGCCTCCGTGGGACCCCTCCACACGGGTGGCGCCAATGCTATCGATTTCATCCATGAAGATGATCGAGGGCGCGTGCTCGCGGGCCATCACGAACAGCTCGCGCACCATGCGGGAGCCCTCGCCGATGTATTTCTGGACCAGCTCCGAGCCCGACACCCGGATGAACGTGCACTTGGTGTGGTGGGCGACGGCGCGCGCCAACAGGGTCTTGCCCGTGCCGGGCGGGCCGTACAGCAGCACACTAGGAGGGGGGGGGGGGGGGTGAGGTCCGGGATGCAGGTTCCATCACGCATACCCACCCCCGAGTAATAGCCACCTCACGCATACACAGACCAACCTATGGTAAGAGCCACCTCATCGACACTCATATCGCCCCCGGTGATAGCCACCACACCTACACATATACCCAGAGTGACAGACCCCTTGGGCTGCGCGATGCCAAGGCTTTCGAAGAGCTCGGGGTGCTTGATGGGCAGCTCGATAACCTCCTTGATCTCTTGGATCTGCTTGTCCAGGCCACCAACCTGGGGGAAGGAGTGTGCCACGACAGGGGTTAGGGATCCCGTGGGGTGGAGGGGCGCGGTGAGGAGGTGCAGGGTAGAGGCGGAGTCAGACCGATTCGTATGTGGAGTCTGGTACCTTCTCGACACGCATCAGAGAAACCAAGGGGTCACTATGAGTAGGATGAGCTATGTACAGATGACGTGCCATGACAGACATTCGGTTGGGCAGAACCTGGTGGAGGGCGTACGAATCGCTGCGAAGGGCAACACGGGCGCCAGGTGTGAGGGCGCTCCGGTCGACCTTCTCTTCAATATCAACAACGTACTTACCCTCGGAATGGCACTGGGAGAAAACAATGTACAGCTTCGGGGGGAAAAAACAACCAAACCTTCACCAATGCCCGCTTGGAACCCATCAACTTGATAACCTCACCCACGTAGGACGGCGACTCCCGAAGATAGAAAATTTCCTCCTTCATGTCACGCACCTGCTTGTTGAGCTGGTCGGTTTGGGCCTCGAGACGAGAAAGATTCTTCTGCTCTTCCTTCAGCAGGATGGTGAGCTCCTCGTATTTCCGGCGCAGATAGTCAGCCATGCTGTGAGAAGCGCTTTCGTTGGCGCAAACAACGATCGGAACCGCTAGATCCCAGCGAACTCTATCCACTATCCTTTTCGGTCTCTTTTTTCGGGTTTCTCTTTTTTCATCGGATCTGGGTGCCACACGTCGCCGAAGCCTTATTCCAAATCCATTGCAACCACGTAATGGTCCATTTGTATATACGCTGCTTTCATTGGCTTGGGTGGCCATCTCAACCAATTTCTTCTACCCAACTGCCGTGGCTGAGGCGAATACATTTGTCACAACACCCCGACCATTTCTTTCTCTTTTTATTGTCTCTGCCTTTGGCACGACTTTTGCTGTGGTTTGTTCATCATTGATTACTGCCCGCCCGCACGCGTGCACTCTCCTTAGGGGACCTTGATTGTCAAATCTTTTAAAAAGAGACCTCGTTACCTATTTTTTGGCGAATATTTCCTGCTCGCGGTCCTCTCAGCGGGTGCCCAAGGTTTGCTCCACCGCCCCAGGGGGTCGTCGTCTCATTCCCCCCGGCGGATGTCTTAGTGACGATGTTTCTTGCTCTTGCCCAATCGTCGCTCTACACTTATCTCGTCTTCATCCAAACGGATATTCTCTTCAACATGCTCTTCGGTTCCATATTCCTGCGCCCCCGGCCACACCACTGGCTCCAGCTGGTCACCATTGCCCTGGTTCTGCCGGCTGTGGTCCTGGGGCTGTTCATGCCTACGGGCACATCATTTGCGTTTGTTACCCCCGGGACAAGTACCCTAATCGCATGGGCCTATGGGCTGGCCAGTCGACTTTTGTTTTCACTGCGCGGGGTCCTAGCCACCTGGTTCATTCGCCTCCGGCACCCGCGGTACCCCGCGCCGGAATCGACCGCGACCGTGGCTCCAACCCTGGAGCCAACAACCTTTGCGCCACTACCACCAGGGGGAGCAGCGGCAAGTGGGAATAACCTCCAACAGCCGCCGCCGACCCCCTGCGAGGACCATCGACCGGGGCCCACCCCGCCCCTCCTCGACCGGCCCGCATCCACCCAGTCCAACGACCTCGTCGCCACGGAGGTCGACATGGCGACCCCGTTGCCTGGCCTGCCCGGTCTGTCAAATCTAGGCACAAACGCGCCAGTCATTATCACCCAGTCGTCATCATCATCATCATCCAATCAGCCAGATCCTCATCTTCGCTTTCATCTCCATCCCCATCTCCCACCATGCAGATCCCCCCTCGACCCCGCCCAGCCCGCCCCAGCCTCCCCCGCTCGACCACGCCCCCAGCAGCGCCGACCTGCCCCCGTTCGCCTTCGGCCTCGCGGCCTCGTCGCCCTCTGGGCGCCTCAATCGAAATCTGTCGACAAGTGTGGACCTGACCACACCCGAGCCGCTACTCCTGGCCCCCAGCCCCGGCCTGGCCGGGCCCCCCGGAAGTACGAGCAGTGAGGCAGAGCCCCTGGTGGCAACCGGTCCGTCTCTACGCCCCCCCATCTGGGACCTTGTTGGTTGGTGATGGTGGGAAGGATGGGGGGTTCCGGGCGGTGCCCTTTTGGCGAAGCGGATTGGATGGGGGGGTCCGGGCGGTGCCTTGAAGGCATTCCAGCATCCGATCATCACACCATTATCATCAGCGCCACCACTATCAGCAGCAGCAGCAGCAGCAGCAGCAGCAGCAGCAGCAGCAGCAGCAGCAGCGTCATCGTCGTCCAGTCATTCAGTCATCATCATCATCACCATCATCATCATCATCATCATCATCATCATCGTCCGATCATCATCATCATCATCATCGTCCGATCATCATCATCATCGTCCGATCATCATCATCATCGTCCGATCATCATCATCATCGTCCAATCATCATCATCATCATCATCATCATCATCATCATCATCATCATCATCATCATCATCATCATCATCATCATCATCATCATCATCATCATCCGCTCTTCCCTCGTTCATTCCCTCCATCCATCCATAGCACTGTCCATCCCACCGCCTCTGGGCTCCCCGTCCGTCCCCGCCCCACCCCCGCCCGGCGGCCTGGGCTCGCCCTTCCCGGGTCCGACGGCCGGCCTGCCCCGGAGGCCCGTGGCCGACCCCGTTCTGCAGGCAGACGCACTTGTGCTGGCGGCCATGGAAGCCCACCCCAGGTCCGCGGGGGTATGCGTGCGGCATGCGGGTATGTCACCCCTGGGTGGGTGGATGTCACCCCTGGGTGGGTGGATGTCACCCCTGGCTGGGTATGTCACCCCTGGATGGGTATGGGGGCCCCCCAGGTCCGCGGGGGCAGAACGGTGCAGTGAGGTGCCGGTGCGGGGGGGTGCGTGGATGTGGTAGGTGGGTGCATGATGGGGCCGGTGTGGCAGTTGTGCATCAAGTTTGTTCGTGTCTGTCCTCTGCCGGATCCCCCGGTGGGCGGAAGTCCCGCACCCCTCGATCTTCATCGCCACCGACCCGCCACCCATCACATCACCCACATCATCGTCATCATCATCATCATCACCCAATCATCATCACCCAATCATCATCACCCAATCATCATCACCCAATCATCATCACCCAATCATCATCATCCAATCATCATCACCCAATCA
Organism: Paratrimastix pyriformis; assembly: GCA_027972325.1. Lineage (NCBI taxonomy): Eukaryota > Preaxostyla > Paratrimastigidae > Paratrimastix > Paratrimastix pyriformis. The sequence continues at coordinate 112,555 of JAPMOS010000043.1, read as the reverse complement.
TCATCACCCAATCATCATCACCCAATCATCATCACCCAATCATCATCATCATCATCGTCATCAGCATCAGCATCATCATCATCATCGTCATCAGCATCAGCATCAGCATCAGCATCAGCATCAGCATCAGCATCAGCATCAGCATCAGCATCAGCATCAGCATCAGCATCAGCATCAGCATCAGCATCAGCATCAGCATCAGCATCAGCATCATCACCCAATCATCCAATCATCCAATCATCCAATCATCCAATCATCCAATCATCCAATCATCATCATCATCCAATCATCATCATCATCCAATCATCATCATCCCACCCACCCCGCCACCCACCATCCCACCCACCATCCCACCCGCCCAGCGCGCTCTTCGACGAAGACGGCTACCCGCCAGGCCGCATCCTGTCCTCGCCCCTGCTCGATGGGACCCTCGTGGGCCCCGACGTGGTCAACGCCCTGGAGCTGGGGGCCGTCATTGACCACGGGGTGACGGCCGTGGTGGGGGCACTGCTCTGGGGACTGGTCGAGGGGGCCGCCACGGGGCAGGATTACGTCGCGGGACGGGGGGTGTTCGCCCTGATCATCCTGATCGTGACCGGGTTCCTGGTCTGTTCTGTTGATGATGATGATGATGATGATGATGATGATGATGATGATGATGTTGTTGTTGTTGTTGTTGTTGTTGTTGTTGATGTGGTTGATGTGGTTGCTGATGATGATGTGGTTGCTGATGATGATGTGGTTGATGATGGCGTTGTTGTTGTTGTTGTTGTTGTTGTTGTTGTTGTTGTTGTTGCTGCTGTTGTTGCTGTTGTTGGTGGTGGGGTGATGGGTGATGGGTGATGATGATGATGATGGTAGTGGTGGTGGTGGTGGTGTTTTCTGTATGACACATACACGTCAGCCCATCCGCCTCGTCTTCTCGTTACTGCTTCCAGGTCATCGGGAGCCACGCCCTGACCAGTCTGCTTGCCCGGCGGGCGCCTCAGGTCTGTCTGTCTGCACCTCGGTTCGAGTTGGCCTGTGTGTATGCGCGCCTCTTGCGGGATGGCTGTGGGCATCTGTCGTGCGGTCCCAATCTGTCTGCTTGTCCGGCGGGCGCTCTGTCTGTCTGCCTCCCCGATGATCATGCCCCGGCAGGGGGGCTCGCGTGGGGGGTCATGGATGCTGGGGGTCCGGGCGCGATGATGTGTGGGCGAGTTGGGCTCTGTGAGGAGCGCCGATTGCGAAATGTGTCTTGCCCGCCCCCAATCTGGCTGTCTGTCTGTCTCGTCCCCAATCTCTGCCAGTTTCACGGCCCTAATCTGTCTGTCTTCGTCCCAATCTGTCTGCCTGTGTCTCGTCCCCAATCTGTCTGCCTGTGTCTCGTCCCCAATCCGTCTGCCTGTCTCGTCCCACAATCCGTCTGTCTTGCCCGTCCCCAATCCGTCTGTCTTGCCCGTCCCCACTCTGTCTGCCTGTGTCTCGTCCCCAATCTGCCTGCCTTGCCGCACAGCCACCGCCTCGCGCGTCTTTCTCCACCTCACCTTCTCCCCCGTCCACCCCTCTCGGCACTCACCCCCGGGCCCGCTCTCCCCCCATGGGGGGGTTCAGGCCACCGTCCCGCTGCGCCACATTGTCGGCACGGTGGCGGCAATGCTGGTCTCAGAGCTGATCGTCCAAGGGGGCAGTTTCGACCCATACCGGGTCCTCTTCCTGGGCATCGCCTCCGCAGGCTACCTCTGCGAGACCCTCGTCCAGCAGGAGCTGCATGCCCGGGGGGAGGCCCACAGCCTGGCCATGTACACGGCGGGACACGTGGGGCTGTCCCCGGCCCAGGCGGCCCGGCTCGTGTCGTTCTACGACCACCGGCCGCTTGACCTGGCCACATTCCAACGGCTGCTGCTGCACGTGGCCCTGTCGGCGCCCCTGCCAGGACACCTGAAGCCGGGTGCCACGGCCATGAGGAGGAGGAGGCGGTGGCTGCAGGCGGAGGGAAAGGAGGCGGACGAGGACGGGGGCGAGGAGGACGATGATGAGGTCTGGATCATCGTGCACCCAGGCCATCGATTTTACATTGCCTCCCCCGGTACCTTTTCTGTGTCTGTGCTGGTGCTGTGTCTGTGTCTGTGTCTGTGCTGTGCTGTGCTGTTGCTGTGCTGTGCTGTGCTGTGCTGTGCTGTGCTGTGCTGCGCTGTGCTGTGCTGTGCTGTGCTGTGCTTTTGGTGGGCTGTGCCTATACCACTTCTTGCGGGCCGTGCCTTTCCTCTTGAAACGCTTGCCCCCGCGACACAGACTGCTGCTGTGCCATCGATGATGCGGTGGGAGCGTGAGCTGTGACGACGTTCGGGGGTATGAATGGTGGGGAGGGTTGACATGATTTTGACACGGTCAATAGCTGAAGCGGCCAGGACATGACATCAGGGCTTCGTATATCATTTCGGACATTACCCTTCGGACATAGTCTAGCTGGTCAGGATAGTAGACCCTCACTCTACAGACCCGGGTTCGAGTCCCGGTGTCCGAAACCCATTTTTTCTCCTTCAAGCGATTCTTGTTTGTGTGTGTGCCGTCCTTCCAGTCACATCATGCGCTGCACACGTTTTCGACACACACAGGCAATCCTCTGTGTTCCCCCCCATTGCCCACCCCCCCATCCCGCCATATACACCACGACTATCCTTCTCATGCTCACTCTCCCTCCCTCCCTCCCTCCTCCTCCTCCCTCCTCCCTCCTCCCTCCTCCCTCCTCCCTCCCTTCTCTCTTTCCTGCAGTTCTTCATGTCCCCCGGCGGGCTGCGTCCCCGCCCGCGCCGCTCCCTGGCGGGCGCCCTCGAGTCTGACTTCGACCTGGTCGAGGCGGACCACTTCGCCGACGAGTCGGCTGCCCCCGCCCCCGCGCCCCCCGCCGGCGCCCCGCCCTCGGCCCGCCCTCGGCCCTCCTCCGGCCTCTCCGCCCCGCTCCTCGCCCAGCACATCCCACAGCCGTCGCCACCGCTACCCCTAGGCCCGGACCCCGTCATCATCGGCCTGACTGAGACCCGGCTGGCACCCCCAGCCCCGCCCCCGCCGCCCTCGGGGCCCCTGATGCCCCTGATGTTGTGCCCCTGCCGCCAATGGCTGTTGCCATGCGCTCGCCCCGGCCCGGGTCGACGACGGGCCGAGGCCTGGGCCTGATGGGCCCCACTAGCGAGATTGTCCTGGGGGATCAGAGCGCACCCCAGCCGCCACACACCCCGCGCACGGTGCGGGTGCCCCCGCCCGAGTCGAACGTCTTTACGGTGGACATGTGAAGCCGCCCTCCGCCCTCCCTCCCTCCCCTCCACATTCCCTCCCCTCCCTCCACATTCCCTCCCTCCCCACATTCCCTCCATTCCAGGTCATAGCCCCACACCGGCGACCGGAGATCCTTCCCGTTTTCCCGATTCTTCCTGAAGACCAGAAAAAAAAAAAAAATCCCGGTTCCACGAGACTGCATTCAACGGCGTGCGTTCATTGCGCGTGTGGAACGTGTCGCAGGGTCGCCGGGCTGAAAATGGACGCTTTCCAGGTAGTCTCGCTTCCTTCGCCGTTTGCCTCATACTGTAGGGAGTATCGGCGGGAGCGGGGGTGGCAGGAGCGGGGTGGCGGGAGCGGGGTGGGGGTGGCGGAGCGGGGTGGCGGGAGCGGGGTGGCGGGAGCGGGGTGGCGGGAGCGGGGGTGGCGGGAGCGGGGTGGCGGGAGCGGGGGTGGCGGGAGCGGGGGTGGCGGGAGCGGGGTGGCGGGAGCGGGGGTGGAGCGGGGGTGGCGGGAGCGGGTGCGGTGGTGGCGGGAGCGGGTGCGGTGGTGGCGGGAGCGGGTGCGGTGGTGGCGGGAGCGGGTGCGGTGGTGGCGGGAGCGGGTGCGGTGGTGGCGGGAGCGGGTGCGGTGGTGGCGGGAGCGGGTGCGGTGGTGGCGGGAGCGGGTGCGGTGGTGGCGGGAGCGGGTGCGGTGGTGGCGGGAGCGGGTGCGGTGGTGGCAGCAGCGGGTGCGGTGGTGGCAGCAGCGGGTGCGGGGGTGGTGGCAGCGGGTGCGGGAGCGGGGGTGGTGGCAGCAGCGGGAGCGTAGGGGAACGGAATGTCAGTATCCGACGAGGAGAACCGGAAATCAAGTCCATCCGCCAGAGGTGGTGGATGGACGGCCGAGAGCAAGGTGTGCTTGACGTCGTCGGGGTCTGAGTCTAAACTTCCTCCCAGGTTATACTGACATGTACCCCGATAATTGTACTCACAAACAAGATTGCAACGCATTTGGCGCGCGATCCCTTTTGTGAAGTGTGACAGGACGAATCTGAGGAGGAGGAAGAAAAAATGGGATGTGGACAAAATCGAATCGAAAGGGGGACCGACATTGTATCCGCCGTTATCAGGTGCCGCGGCATGAGGAGCATGGCCTCGAGGGCACCGAGCCGCTGGACTTTGACCCTGAAACCGAAATCGAGCATGAGCCTCATGAAGTAAATTTTGGCAAGCTGCCACGAAGTTGGGCTGATTGGCTGCTGAACCCGAGAGATACGAATGAGGTACAGCTTGGCAGCAGTTGAACTGAGGCCGAGGGAAACTAATTTCAGGAGGAAAAGACACCAAAAACATAAGGAAAAGCCGTCTGAGGAGAATTGTTCACCCCTCCCGGTGGACTGCAAGTATGTGCGTAGCAAGGGACTGAAGGAGTATGTATAATGTGTGCTTTGCCAGACCAGTATTCGCTTTCGCTTCGGTCGCAACGGCAGGAGTGATGGCGTCTGTGGTGGCAGCAGGCGCGTGGTGGCAGGCGCGTGGTGGCAGGCGCGTGGTGGCAGGCGCGTGGTGGCAGGCGCGTGGTGGCAGGCGCGTGCGCAGGGAAAAAGTACAAAGATGGTCAGGGAGAGCAAGGAAGGATGAGAGTACTCCCGACAGTGGCTCTCCATGCCATTCGCTCGCACAGAGGAGACAAGCACCACAGACCACGCGGGTGAAAGTGCTCGTGGATGTAAATGGCGAGAAGGGAGAAGGAGGTCTGGCAGCCAGAATTGAATAAACGTTCTGCAAGTTGTTCTTCCGAAGGGCAAATGTTGGAAAGAAGCTGCAATGCAGGCGCAGTTCTCCCAAGCCGGAATGCTATCGTTTGCTCTTCCTCTGTCAGGCCCAGTTCCCGCACGTAATGACAGAAATCCTCCACTGTGGCGGATGGAACGGAGAGTGAAGAAATTGCGCAATCAACACACCAAAACCAGCTGCAAGAGACAGACCCGGATCGGCTGCTTCCGGTGCTGCTGGTGCTGCTTCAATTTCCATGGTTCGCAGGGGGGTGCAGCCAGGGGGTACGTTGACACGGGGGTGGTCACGGGTCGTTTTTGCGGCTGACTTTGCCACTGCCACCGAAGCTCACCACTACAACCACCAAAAATCAAGATGGGATGCCCTTCTTCCGATGGTGCGGAATTGGGCGATTCGCCCGAGCCGTTCTCTCTGGGGAGCATCAAGAATGCTGTGCGCTCATCGAGTTGACAACCAACCTTCTGACATCGATTCCACCCTTCGCAAGGCTCTTTTAAAACAACTTATCAATGAAATTTGGGTTAAAACCGCTGATCTGGTGCCAAGTAGCCTCATGGATCATCTCGCCCACTTTGACGATCAGCCCGTTACCGAATCTCGGAAGTGGGATCCACTTTCACGTTTCAGTCTGTTTCACCAAGCTGGATCGTTTTCTCGCACTTTTCCCGGATGGCGGTAAATTCGGGCGCCGCACGGGCGAGGAAGCAGTTTGAATGCTGCTTTTCTGTGAGGGGTATGTGAGTATGGTGTTGGCGAATAGAGAATTGCGATTTGATGCCTGCATCGGATTTTGACATCAGTTGATCATTCTGCCTATTTAGTGTACTTCGCCACTCGTCAGACCCTTTTTCGACCCTTCAGCGGGTTTCTTTTTGGAAGAGGTATCGCCCGCACCGCGGGGCGTTTGGGTACAGCCCTATAGCCGAGGCTGCACCGGATATGGCACCCATCGTCGGGCCCCCACGGTGACCCCGCGTTGCACCAAGGGGCAAAACGCCACTACGAGCCCCCAAGCCTAGGTGACTCCTGGGGTCAGAAAAAGGCCCGGAAGCCCCGGGCGGGAGAACTACTGGGTACGGTGTGTTTCAAACTTCTCGGCCGCTTTTTGAACCCGTGACCACCCCCGTGTCAACGTATATAACCCCCTTTTCTTGTGCCCTCCCCGCGAGCCGGGAGACTGAGGGTGCCCCCGACCCACCCACTGTTGGGCCTTCCGGTCCGGCTGGGGGGGCTGGGGATCGCCGCCACCAACTCGATTCGGCCCTGTGCCATCGTCGGATCCGCCATCGCCACCCTCTCGTCCACCTCCAACTGCCCCCCTCTGCACAAGCCTCTGAGTGCCCTGTTTCTGCGTGCTGCCTGCCCCCCATCTGATCTGTCTGCCCCCACCCCGTGCCTGCCGCTGCCGTTGTGCCTGCCACCGCCGCCGCTGTCGCCGCCGCCTCCGCTGTCGCCGCCGCCTCCGCTGTCGATTCCGTCCGACCCCGTTCAAGGCTGTTCGCCGCTGCTGCTGACGAAATGCGTCGGTTCCACATCAGCTGGAGCCTCACCTCTTCAGACGTTCTTTCGTTCTCCCGCTCTGGCGCCGACCTCGATGGGGCCCGTGTCCAGCACCGCCTGTGGACCGAAACTTGCTCGGCCGCTCGTGATGCCTTCGTTGCCTCGCTCTTGCCCGGTTCCACCATGCAGATCCTGATCCTCTCCGCCGCCAACGAACCCGTTCACGCGCTCCTGCGCGCCCTCCCTCATGGCCTCCTCCGCCTTGCCGACCCTCCCTTCATCGAGAACCTTCGCCTGCACCTTGGCCTCACTGCCCAGCCAGCCGTCCCCATCAACGTCCGCCCGCCCAACTGGCCCCACCAACTCGTCCCCTGCCCCGCATGCCGCAACAAGCTCATCGACGACGCCCACGAACGACTCTGCCCAGCAGCGACGCGTATGAGGGCGCCCCGTCATGACCAGATCCGCGATCTTCTGTTCCGCCAGCTCGCAGCGATCCCCGGGTGCCTCGCCCGCCGAGAGCCCGAGGTCGCCCCCCTGGAGGAGGACGAGGACTCGTGCCCGTCCGGCCCCCAGTCCGCAGCCCGCTACGACATCTCCTTCTCCCTGTCGGGAGATCCGCTCCCCAGCAAGATTGACGTGACCGTAGCGGAGCCCCTCGCTCCCATGTACGCCTCTCGTGCCATCAAGGGCGAAGCCGCCCAGCAGCTCGAGGAGCGGAAGTACCAGAAGTATGGGCGGGACCCGCTCTTCTTCCCCTTCTCGCTCACCTCGACAGGACAGCTCGCGCCCCGTGCCAAGGAGCTCATGGACGTCATCGACAAGGCCTACAAGAACGCCCACCTCAAGTGGCCCCGCCAGTTCTTCCTGGCCTGCCTGGGTGCCTGCCTCTGGGCGGGCAACCACGAGATGCACGCCTCCTGGGTTTCGGTCACTACCTGCAACCATCCTTCCACCACGCTCGACTCGTTGCCTGTTCCCGTGGCCAGCTTCCTGGCTGACCCACCGGCGCAGGCCAGGAGGGCTCCTTGCGGTTAGCGACCTTATCCTTTTTGATTTTCCATTCTTTTGTTCTTTTCGTGTTGATTCGTTATCCCCTTCCCCCCGGTTCGCGGGGAGGGCACAAGAAAAGGGGGAAGGGGATAACGAAAACCCCCTGGGGTGCAGCAGCAAGGGGTTATATAGTCTATTCGCAACACCGCGTCGCACGTCGGCGCGCAAAACGGCCGTTCGTTGCTGATTCGGAAACACCCCGAGGGATCTTGAAAAAGTTTTTAAACTTACCCCCGAATAGGCTCCCTTCGGGGATTATTATAGGTGGGTGGGGCCTCTTCTCCAACGTTTGGGAGCTTTCTCTTTGATGGATTCTCCACTGTTGGTCCTACATCTCTCAGTACGTTCAGATTCTTGAGCAACTCCAATTCCGAGGTTCCCCCCTCTGCATGTCGCATGGCCCGAGCCCACCGAGCGAGGCAATTGAATTCCGGCGGGGGTCGTTTTGCCCATAGGCGTGCCGATGTGGCAAACCTCCGCCATATGCCCCAAGGATGACGAGAGTGAAGAAGGTGATGAACCTGTGGGCGAGAACATCCGCGAACCACTGCCTGACGGTGAGTTGGTGCCTTGCCAGTTTGCCGACAGACTGCCGTCCTTCATCACGGGGAATCCCATGAGTGCATGGGGACGGGTGCCTGCACCCAGCGTCTTCTTCATTCCACGGTGCCATATACGAAGTGTGTTCCCCCCCCCCCCCCCCCCCATCCCGCCATCTGCCTCACGACTATGACCGAGACCCGGCTGGCCCCACCCGGCCCCGCCCCCCCGCCGCCCTCGGGGCCCCTGATGCCCCCTGATGTTGCGCCCCTGCCATGCGCTCGCCCCGGCCTGGGTCGACAACGGGCCGAGGCCTGGGCCTGATGGGCCCCACCAGCGAGATTGTCCTCGGGGATCAGAGCGCACCGCAGCCGCCACACACCCCACGCACGGTGCGCGTGCCCCCGCCCGAGTCGAACGTCTTTACGGTGGACATGTGAAGCAGCCCGCCGCCCGCATGGTGATGCTGATGCTGATGCTGATGGTCATGATGATGATGCTGGTGGTGGTGGTGATGATGATGATGATGATGATGATGATGATTGATTGGATGATGAGGAGGAGGAGGATGGCGATGATGTGGTGATGCCGCTGGTGACGGGGCGCGCGTGGATTTGCACAAAACGGGGTGGGGTAGGGGGGCCTGGGTAGGGGGTTGTTGGGGGGCGCGCGGGCATTCGGTTTTTTGCACAGGCGGGTGGGGGGCGGCCAGGAGCGAATCCCCGGCACCCCCCCGCGTCTTCTTCCTTCTTCTTCCCTTTTCTTCTCCGTTCCATCCCCCCGTCGTTGTTGTTGTTTTTGGGGTCGTCGATCGCCCCCGCGGTGCTTTGCCCCTTGCCTTCGCCCTCCCACGGGTTGAAGCCCGCTCGACCACCATCATCATCACCCCACCCCGATGGAGGCTACTCAAAGAAAGCTGAGTCTCTCTTCTTCTTCAGGAACTTGGGTTGGCGGCGGCGGTGGCGGCGGCGGCTTGCTGGCGCTGGGCGATCACACTGGGGTGGGTGATGAAGCCGTCATCAACCAGGTGGGGCACCTCCGTGGCCAGCCAGGGCCCCAACTACAACGACGGGGAGGGAGCCGCAAATTGGGTTATCATCCCGGTGATAGCCACCACCATCCCGGTGAGAGACACCACCCACCCCGAGAGCCACCACCGTCCCGGTGAAGACCATTCCGGTGAGCCACCACCCCCGGCGAGAGCCACCATCTCAGTGGACGGGAGCCAAAACAGACCCCGAGGCCGATGGCATGCGCAATCCCAAAGTGGGGCACGTTCCGTGCCCACAGGGGCTTGAAGTGGATGGTGAGGCAAATTTTGCCGCCACTATGTCACCGACATGGCGGGTGAGAAACTATGCTCGACGGAGGAAGACCAAACGGAAGCAGACCGATACATTTTCACCGTCTTCCCTTCAAGCTCCGGGATTTCGATCTCTGGTGCTGTGGCGGGATACGATGCAGGAATCTGCACGGTCGGACGAGTGAGATGCGGAGGAAAGGTGCAGCACCAGACATCAAACTGGAAGTCGAACTCATACCGGAGCATGTTGTGAACATAGGAGCACTTCCCCTTCCATCTGTCGGGAGATGCGTGTTTGCGAACTGGGAAAGAGGACGGACTTGAGCCCCTGCGGATCAGACTCGATCGAAAACCAGTCATTCCCGTTCGCTTGATTCGCCTGAATGAATTTGATCAGCACGTTGTATTCTTCCTTCAGGCGCTCCACCCATTGGGTGCCATCCCGCGGGCCTGCCCGAATAGTAAGAAGCGGAAGACGCTATTGAAAAGGAAACCAAGTTGAATCGATCGAAGAACAAGAGCCCGACTTGAATCACTTCCATCAAAGTTTCGTCTCGTCAGAAATAATCGAGAGAACCCCCGCTGCGGATAAATTTGCGTCATTCAGTTCAGTCAGTCTCGTGTTAATGCAGCCTCGTGTGAGGCTAACTAAGGAGCCATGAGAAAGAAAGAAATTCACAAAAGGTTTTATCCCCCAATTCGGACATCTCTTCGCACTTCCCCATTCATCTTCTGAACAAGAGCCGTTTTCGCACGACATCCCAAATGGACCCATGCCTCATCGCTGCTGAAAACTCCACGGCCTCACGGAGCGCAGCGTGATCTTGTTCCGGCAAGAAATATAAATGTATGCGCAAAATAGGAAGCGGGAGGGAGAAGAACACAAAGAGAAACTCAGAGAAAAGAGGCAAAGAAAAGGCGGCGCTCTAATCGCTGCGCGGGTGTGCATCAGCGGCAGGAGCGGCAGGCGCAGCGGGCCGGGGAGCCTCTTCCTGGCCACCGCCCATGAGCATGCTATTTGAATTCAAAAGCGGGTGAGCACAAAGCGTGACGACACCAGAAACAACAGACGAGAGCATGTTTGGAGGCACAGGGAAGGGACGGGTGGTCTGCCCGGGAACCTCAGCCTTGCGAAGGATGTGAAGCTGGAAGAGCTTCTGGCCCCAAATTTGGAGGGGAGACATAACGATGCCGAGAACGAGCGGGGGGATGAAGCCGAACTTGAAGTGAAGGAAGAGAGTGAACCCCATGCCCATAATGGCGCTGTTGAAGAGCCCCATCAGCTGGCCCATATCGTACTTCTGGACGTTGGATGCCTCGGTCGTCGGGCCACTAGAATCCCCAACCAAAAAAATCAGCCCCCAATTGGGAGAAGACCCACTGACCCAGGGGTCCGCTTGGGCTTTGGGATCGGGACCCGGATCTCACGGGTATCCTTGGACGAGTTGATGTGCATATAAATCAATCCTATGTGGATGTTCGATTAAGCACAAGAAAACAGATGCCTTCGTGAAAGACCATAAATAATGAGCTGGAGGAGCTGGACACCGATAAAGGCAGCCCGCAGCATTGTCAGACGGTTCCCTTCCTCCCAGTTGATTTGTTTCACAGCTGACCCGACAACAGGCATCAGCACCATACGAACGATGGTGAGCGTGTCCATTTCGATATCGTCTGACTCACCAGGATGGTCACGACTCTTCCTCCAATTTGACGACGTCGTCGTTGAGCCTCCGATCAATTTCCGCGACCACCAGGCGATGGGAGCCGAAAGACAAAAGAACGAAGGAACCCGAATCCAACAAGAACAACAGAACAAAAGCTTGATTGCCAGAACTCACCAATCGACCAGGTCGATACGTTGGGAAAGACACATACCACTCACGATGGGGAGTCAGGGTTCTTGATACATGATCAATCATTTACTTCCACATTTCGCCAACTTTCGTTGGCGTCCCAACCTCAGCGTCGGCTCCCTCCCGCTCGCCTTCGCCTTCTTCTTCACCTTCCTCCTCATCCTCCTCCTCATCATCGTCATCATCATCGTCTTCCTCGTCTTCCTCGTCTTCCTCACCCTCATCGTCGTCGTCATCATCGTCGGAACTACTCGAGCCCGTGCTTTCCTCTTCGCCCTCCTCCTCGATCATTCCGATCTCGTCCAAGATCCGCGCCCAATGTCCGGTCAATGTGCAGGCCCCCAGATCCCACATGACATAGTCCAGTCCGTCGTCCACCTGGGTGGATGGCCAGAGCCGATCCTCACCATCGTCACCCTCGTCCGGGGGTCCTGTCGGCCTGTTGTCTGCGGGTGGTTCGAGCCGAACTGGAATGAGCTGATCGATCGGCTCCGTTGAGACGCAAAATCGCTGGGTCGTCTCGGCATACCGGCCCAGGGCGCCGCACCGCCGGACGGGCGCCGCGGAGAGCTCGCGGAGGTCGGGACACGAGGGCGGCAGCTCCACCCGAATGAACCCACCGGGGAGCATCGCAGACAGCACCTGCAATCGCGGACACGGGATGCGGAGTGCCTGGAACCCCCGGCATTCATGCAGCCCCAGATGGGTCAGGTGTGGACACCGGCCCAGGAACCCCGCCAGCGCCTCGTCATTGCCCGCCTGCTCGCGACGCAAGTAAAACTCACGAAGCGCCGGGAAATCGCACTGGTCCAGCGGCAGGTGATCATCGCCCGCCAGAACAAGGCGGCGCAGCGCAGGGGCGCGCACCATGCCCGCGTGGGCAGTCGGGGGTGTGGCGGAGCAGGGAACCCAACCGGACGCGGACAGCGAGGAGATCATGGCAGTCTCCAGGCCAGGGGTGCCCCCGGCCAGGCTGGACAGCAGCCACTGGGCCAGGCTGAAGCCGAGCTTGGAGCAGGTGGACAGAGAGAGCGTGCGAAGGGCGGGGCAGGACAGGTCGAGCGGCGGACATGCTTTCTAATGGCGGACACCCGGTGAGACAACCAAAAAAGAAGGAAGAAATGACACCGATGCGAATTGAGGATGATGTTGGTGATGATGTTGGTGATGATGTTGGTGATGATGTTGGTGATGATGTTGGTGATGATGTTGGTGATGATGTTGGTGATGATGTTGGTGATGATGTTGGTGATGATGTTGGTGATGATGTTGGTGATGATGTTGGTGATGATGTTGGTGATGATGTTGGTGATGATGTTGGTGATGATGTTGGTGATGATGTTGGTGATGATGTTGGTGATGATTGGATGATGATGCAGGACAGCATCCGCAAGGGGCAGCGGTCATTCAGGGGGGACGAACGGACCGTCACTCGATGGTTGTCCAGGTAATAGATTTGCAGGGACACCAACCGGGGGCACCGGATGGTCATGTAGGGCGTCAAGGCGTGCAGAATGGCCAAGTGGGTGAGCCGGCTGACATCGATCCGGGACCCGTCAAAGGCGTCCACAATCTGGATGCGTGCGTGTTGCGGTATGTGTGTGTGTGTGTGTGTGGGGGGCAGGTGTGGGCAATGAGAGGAGTGCCGCGAACGCATGTATGCCGCGGATCTTAGTGCCCGGTGCTCCTCATGTGATAATGATGATCATCTTCGGATATTCCGCATGATGTGCGTCATATTCGGCGTCTTTCATACATACTGGACATGGGAGACTGATTTGGATCCATCCAAGGAAGGGGATGAGTACTCGAGGAATGATGTCCTGCCTTCAAATCCGACAAAAACAAGAGAACCAAAAATTCACGGAGTGATGATGACCTCTGGAGGTGATGATGACCAGCTGGAGGTGATGATGACCAGCTGGAGGTGATGATGACCAGCTGGAGGTGATGATGACCAGCTGGAGGTGATGATGACCGAGGCGATGATGACCGTGGGGTGATGATGATGACCTGATGATCTCTGGAGGTGACGGTGACCATGGGGTGGTGATGATGACCATGGGGTGATGATAACCGGGTGGAGGCCGACCTGGGATGTTGCCCCATGCACCACCAATCGTTCCAGGGCAAACCCATAGATCCCCGCCCGGAGCAGGGCCGCAGAGGCGCGCCGGGAGGCCCCCAGGTCGAGGTGTCGCAGCGAGGGGCAGGCGGCGAGCTGCAGCGAGCGGGGGTTCAGCAGCCCAGCCACGATCAGCGACGTCAGGCGGGGCAGGTCCAGGGCCAGCGAGGTGGCAGCCCGGGCATAATCATCGAAGCCAAAGAAGCTGTTACATCGTGTGTCCGGTGCGCGTGGGGGATGATGATGATGATGATGATGATGATGATGATGATGATGATGATGATGATGATGATGATGACTGGATGACGATCAGCCGTGTGCAGAATGGGTAGCGCGGGGCTTAGGGGCGTTGTGGGTGCTCACACGGACTCTCGTGCGCCGTTGCAGAAGTGCTGGAGGACCGGGCAGACGGCAGAGACAAGGTGGCCCACATCCATCTCGGTCCCGGGCTGCGTCAGGGTGAGGTCGGTGCACGCGAGCAGCTGGCACTCCGACCGTTCGAGGGATTGGAGGAGGATCGGGCTGGTCTCCAGGCGTTCAACCTGGGGGTGGCGCGTGAAGGGTGTACAACGACGGGTCGGTACTGGCATTGGCCGGTGTGTGCGTGTGCGACAAAGCATTTCGGGTTTTCGTGGGGTTGTCCAGAATCATGAGGCGCCCCTTGGAAGACCCTGATTGATGGTTCGGGGGTGGACAGGCGCTGTGGTTTGCCGTGGTTTGTGTCGATTTGACCCGAGTAGATTGTGCCGGCACATCACGCGGTGCCTCCATTCGCTCTTTTGCGCATATGCAGAGGGTGTGTGGCAACAAGGCGTGTGGCAACAAGGCGTGTGGCAACAAGGCGTGTGGCACAAGACGGTGGCAGAACGTGCGGCAGAACGTGCGACAAGGTGTGTGGCAGGACGTGTGTCAGGGCGTGTGTGCCGGAATGGTGCGGACCTTCTTTAAGGAGCTGAGAGTCGTGTCGTCAGGCACCACATCCAGAACACAGAGCTCCACCAGGGCCGGACAGTCCAAGGTGGGCCGGAAATAGTCTATCCATGCCGCACAACAAGGGTGACTTAAGCCAGGGCAACAGCCACATGGAGCCCCAAAACGGGGTCTGACCGCTGTTTTGTGTGCTTTTTTGCGTAAAGGGAGAAAGAAGAAGCGATCGGGCCAGGGGTGTGATGTGGTCGAGGGACACGTCCCGGGGCCGGAACAGGCCGCAGCGACGGCGATTGTCTCGCTAACCCGGGGGCTACGACCCCGCCTTGCTCGCCCCGGAGACTTGAGACTTGGATAAACCGATCGCACTCACCCTCCGGCCCAAGGAATCCCACGCATCCAGCGCGGCAGAAGTGGACATGGCACATGCCCCGTGCAGCTGCCACACATACCGCCGGAGAGGAGCCCCCGCACGCAGCGCGGCAGAAGTGGGCCTGGCACATGCATCGTGCGGCTGCCACACGGACCGGAGAGGAAATTTGTCAGTCGTGGGGAGGCGATTTGAAGGTCTCTCCCCTTCATCCCAATCTGTGGATGAACCAGGGCCAGTTGCCGAGTGGCGCTTGTAGGCAGCCAGCGGCACAGCTCTGCAACCTAGACATGTGCGTGCGAATGGTGCACTTTTGACTCGATTCGAGGCGGCAGACATTCGCCATGCTGAGATGACTCAAATAAAGGCTGTCGAGATGAACCCCGCCCCTCAGGATGCTCGTGAAGAGAGCAGCGTCGACCCGGGGGTCATCCAAACTGAGTTGCGAACACTCGTGGACGGGTGGATTTGTGGCGGGTACCGCCGGGGTTGGAGCGACAATATTGTCGAGTGGCTCCTCGGTGACCTGCCGGGATGAATGTGAAACAACCTTTTCCGAGAGCCAGGACGCGACGAGACAATGGGTTCAGCGTCGTCGGTGGGTTCTCCCTCGAGTTCAATTTCGACTGCCATTCGGCCTTCGTGGCGGGCGGATGGAGCAAGAGGCTTGCGGTCAACAGGAAAATAAGATATTAATCGAGTGTGAGCAATTGCGCCAAAGGCAATCGTCATGAATTGGTCGTACGTGGAGATTGGGTGAGGGACAACGAGGGAGCGCACTCTGCGAAATTGTTCCGTGGCCAGCGGCGTTGTGAAAGTCAGCAACGAATGAAACTTATGGCACACTTTGTGCCACAAGAAAAGGTCTGCGAGGAAATCGCAATTCTCGGCGAGGAGGTAGAAAAGAAGATCATCCGGCAGATCGAGGATGGAAAAGGCCGAAACTTGCCCATTTCTCGGGGCCGAAATCAATTCCGATAACGAGGGGTCTTCTGATTCGACGACGGACACTGGACGAGCCATCACAAAGGCGCCGGCCTTCGGACCAAAAACCGGCAGACAGTCGATTGAACACAACGGAAATACAGATAAAATCGGATTTTTCTTCGGAGGAAAATCACATGAGTAGCACACTTTACGGGATTGATTTTGGCTCGAAAAGTACGATCCTTGCTGGAACCGTCGATGCAGATGGCACCAAAATCGCCACCTTCTTGAACAATGAACTCTCACGCTCCACCCCGTCCCTCGTGTGCATCCGGCCCAACGAGCGAGTTGTTGGGCCAAGCACGACCTTTTCTTTGTCTTCCAATATCAACAACACAGCGACCAACCTTCGGACGAAACTCGGCGGGGCAATCGATCCGGCCACCAATCAACCCTTCCCGCCCCTTCAGGCGATGTACAGTGGCCAAATGAGGACGTTCACCCACGAACAAATCTGCGGTATTTTCTTCCACACTCTGATCGAGCAGAGCAAAGGGTCTGTCGACTCGATCCCCGGCATCATCTTGTCACATTGCAATTTCTTCTTAGGCCTGAGGAGCCCACCCCGGCCGGTACCCCAACGGGCACTCCCGCCCCTCAGACGAATTCTCCTGCCCCCACGACCCCTGTCCCGGCTCCCGCATCGACTCCGGCGGCCAGTATCCAGCACCCCCGTTGTGTCATCTCAGTCCCCGCCCACTACCGCGCGCCCCAACGTACGGCCCTCTTGACGGCGGCCCGGATTGGGGGGCTAGAACCCCTGGGATTACTCCAAGACACCACCGCCTCTGCCGTGGCCTACGCGTGCACCCGCCTGCGGCCCGATGCCGGGATTCGCACGCCCTTTCATCTGCTGGTGGCGGACTTCGGGGCTGAGGCGCTGCAGGTCGGTCTGGTGATGATTGGGATGCTCTTGTCACGCGCGCCCCCAACGGACCTCGCAAAGGCACGCGTACAAACACCGCCACTGTTTTGCCGCTCCTCTTGTGTTTCCATCATCACAAACCATTTTCTGAAATTCCTCACCGGTTCCCGCTCCCTGCCCCAACCCAGGTTGGCCTGTACCGGCTGACCCGGACCATGGCCGGGGTCACGGTCGAGGCGCTGGCCACCGAATGGGACCAGACCGTGGGCGGGACAGCCATGGACAGCCTGCTGGTGGAGCATTTCATGGGCAAGTTGGCCGAGCAGTTCCCCGCCCTGGCCCGCCAGCCCGAGCTTCTGCGGGCTCCCAAAACCCAGATGCGCCGTCCGTATTCGCACCCAGCAGTGCCCCCCTGTGCCCATCAGCTGCCTCATATGCCCTGCCTGCCACGCCATACCAGGCAGACCCCATGCCATGCGGACCCACCTGCCATACATGTCCGGCCTGCCATGCCCATCACATGCCATACACGCCCCATGTCATACCGACCCACCTGCCTGTCATCATGTGTACCCACCTGCCATACATGTCCGACCTGCCATGCCCATCACATGTCATACACGCCCCATGTCATACCGACCCACCTGCCTGTCATCATGTGTACCCACCTGCCATACATGTCCGGCCTGCCATGCCCATCGCATGCCATACACCCCCCATGTCATACCGACCCACCTGCCTGTCATACGTACCCACCTGCCATACTTGCCTGCTGTACATACCCACACCTGCCATACTGACCCACCTGCCTGTCATACGTACCCACCTCGTGATTCTTGTTCGCCACCGGCCCCCAAAGTTCGCTCAAGCTGTGACGCCATTGGAGACCACCTTCCTGTCCGATTGATCAGTCCCTGTGTCTCCACCCATCCACACCCATCCCATATCCCACAGTCCGGCGCGAGTGCGAGCGCCTCAAGACCATCCTCTCCGCCAACAGCAAGGCCGTGGTGGCCGTTGAGAACCTGACCGACTCGATCGACACGGCCCTTTCCCTGACCCGGGCCGAGTTTGAAGGCATCCTGCAGGCAGCCCAGTTCCCCGCCCGTGTGGCGGCCTGCCTTGGCCGACTGATGGAGCGAGCCGCGGCCGGGAGCAAGGCGCCCGTGGAACTTGACGTGGTGGAACCGCTGGGCGGCGCATCGCGCGTGCCCCTGATGCAGGTCGGTGATGATGATGGTTGGATGATGGTTGGATGATGATTGGAGGATGATGATTGGATGATGATGATTGGATGATGATTGGATGATGATTGGATGGTTGGATGATGGTGGGACGATGATGGGACGATGATGACTGGATGACTGGATGATGACGATTGGGTGATGACGATTGGGTGATGACGGTGGCACGGATGATGCTTGAATGATGATTGAGTGATGATGATGATGATGATGATGATGATGATGATGATGATGATGATGATGATGATGATGATGATGATGATGATGATGATGATGATGATGATGATGATGATGATGATTGGATGATGATGGGACGATGATGGGACGATGATGGAACGATGATGGAACGATGATGGAACGATGATGGAACGATGATGGGACGATGATGGCCGAGCGGATGGTGCCGTGGTGCCTCCCCCTGTGCGCAAGAGGTGTGAGCGGTGGTTGTGGTGGTTGTGTTCGTTGGTGTGCTCGCTCGGCCGGATGGTCGGGGGGGGGGGGGGGAGGCGTCGGTCGGTCTCCAGCGCACTCGGCGGTCGTTCATTCGGTTGTTGTACATTGTCTCTGTCTGCCTGTGCTGTCTGTCTGTGCTGTCTTTGTCTCTGCTGTCTGTGCTGTCTGTCTGCTGTCTCACTGTCATTCCTCTTCTGCAGGCGGCTCTGTCCCAGGCCCTGAACGACCTGCCCCAGTGCGTCGCCCGCCCCGGGTCGCCGGCCGCCACCCCCGCCCCCGTTGGTCTGCTCTGCCTCCCACTCAGCACACATTCTGGGCGCATATATCAGCATCATCACCATCATCACCATCAGCAGCAGCAGCATCACCATCATCGCCATCATCACCATCATCACCATCATCACCATCATCCAATCACCAGCACCCGACGGGTGGGCGGAACGTGTAATTCGGGCCCGAATCGAGGCATCCCCTGGCTGTGGGGGACACCCCAATTTCCAATCATGTCACGCCCCCCAATCACCCCCTTCCCCTCTCATCCATCCTCCGCCCCTCTCCACCACCACAGCGGAGGGATCCCCCGCCCCGGGTCGCATCACCCTGTCCCACCAGCTCAGCGGCACGGACGCGGTGGCCTGGGGCTGCGCAAAGTTCGCCGCCCAGCTCGTCCTCGACCGGCAGGGCGGCCAGCAGGTGGTCCCCAACCCCCGCCGGGTCCAGGTTCGTCTCTTCGGCATCATCCAATCATCATCATCCAGTCGTCATCATCGTCCAATCATCATCGTCCAATCATCATCATCATCCAGTCATCATCATCCAGTCATCATCATCCATAGTCATCATCATCCATAGTCATCGTCCAAGCATCACCATCCAAGCATCATCATCCAATCATCGTCCAATCATCATCATCGTCCAATCATCATCGTCCAATCATCATCATCGTCCAATCATCATCATCGTCCAATCATCATCGTCCAATCATCATCGTCCAATCATCATCGTCCAATCATCATCGTCCAATCATCATCGTCCAATCATCATCGTCCAATCATCATCGTCCAATCATCATCGTCCAATCATCATCGTCCAATCATCATCGTCCAATCATCATCGTCCAATCAACCATCACCCGATCGTCGTCGTCAACATCATCATCCAGTCATCATCATCCAATCGTCGTCGTCATCGTCAATCAACATCATCATCATCATCATCATCATCATCCAGTCATCATCATCATCCAGTCATCATCATCATCCAGTCATCATTCATCCAGTCATCATCATCATCCAGTCATCATCATCATCCAGTCATCATCATCTTTACGTCCTGATCCCGCCCGCCCGTCCCACAGGTGAGCGTCACGGACGTCTCCTCGTTCGATGTGTTCCTCTGCCTGGCCACCGGCCCCGCCCCTGTTCCCGCCCCTGCCGCCGTGGAATCTGCGGCCTCGCCATCAGGTCCGTGCGCGGCTGTTGATGGGCAATGATTCCACCGCTGTTTTGTCTGTGTTGCTGATTTATTGGACCGGTGCACGTCTGTGCCCCGTCTGGCTGCTTGCAGACTATCTGTATTGCTGGTTTATTGGACCAGTGCACGTCTGTGCACCGTCTGGCTGGTATGCGCGGCCCAGTGGGGAACCTGTGTCATCGGCTCGTATCATCGTCCAGATCATGGTCTTCGCACGACCCGCAGAGAGTCATGCGCGTATTATTGCACTGCCAACCCTCCTCTCCGGCATCTCATCTCATCTCACGCATATGATTGAACCCTCCTCGTGTCATGGCCACCGCCAACCCTCCTCTCCGTCATCTCATCTCCCGCGTAATCATCGACCCTCCTCCCGTCCTCGCCCACTTTGGGCCTCTTCCCTCCCCAGATGCTCCCGCCACCCCTGCTGCCGCCCCCGCTGACGACACCGCCACTGCAGCGGCCGCGGCGCCCATGCAGATCGAACCGGCCCAGCCCCAGCCCCAGACGGCCGCTGAGTCGCGGTGTGGCTGTGGAGCCGGCTGCGAGCCAACATCGATCTCGGTCGAGGGCAGCACTGTCACAAGGTCAGCCTCCGTCCCCCCCCCCCCCCCCCCCCCCCCCGCCACTCATTCATCTGCACTTCGCCTCTGTACAGCACACACACAACCCAGTCATCCAATCATCATCCAATCATCCAATCATCACCATCATCCACTCATCATCATCCACTCATCATCATCCAGTCATCATCATCCACTCATCATCATCCAATCATCATCATCCAGTCATCATCATCCAATCATCATCATCATCATCACCATCATCACCATCATCATCACCATCATCATCATCACCGTCGCCGCCTCCCCTCCCCACCACCAGCACCCGGTGCCGCTGTGTTCTGGCCTTCAAGCGGGGCACCCGGCTGCCCACCCACGGCACGTTCCGCTTCGTGGGCCAGGTGGCCCCAAGCCCCCAGGGCACCTTCGTCTTCGGCCTGCGCGACCGGCCCGCAGCTCCAGGTCCGCCCCTCCCTGACGATTGCACAAGACACACACCACTCTGATTTCCTGTGTATCTGGGCCTGCTTGGCCTGGGGGGTCGATCCCCACACCCTGATATCGTCATCCTGCCATCATCGTCATCGCATCACCCCAGGCATCATCCTCCAGTCATCACTCAGTCATCATCAGCCATCATACTCCGGTCGTCATCCAATCACCATCCGATCATCATCCGATCATCATCCAGATCATCATCATCCAGATCATCCAGATCATCCAGATCATCATCATCAGTATCTGACCTCCTTTTCACCATCTCCGCAGCGGCGGCGGCAGCCCCCGTCACCTGCCCCGACCCCACCAACGTCCTGGCCCAGTTCACGGTGCCCGCAGTGCCTCCCCAGGCCCACCACGGCGACGACGCCACCCCGACGCCCAGCCCGGCCGTCCCCCAGACCGAGTGTGTCGGCGTTCTACTGAACCTCGATGAAAACCAACTGTCGGCCGTTGGCACGGCCTTTGTCGTTGAGAATATCACGGCTGAGCCGAGCCCCGCCCCGACGATGGAGGTGGAACAGCAGCCTGCCACGGCCGCCGCCCCCGCGCGGTCGTCCATCCGGCGGGTGGTGCCCGTCACGGGCTGGCAGGCCCCGGGTACTGTCGATCCCGCCATGCAGCAGCAGCTGGCGGACGAGGAGGTGCGAATGTCGATGCATGACGCGACGACACGCGAGGCCGGGGCTGCACGGTCGGTGGTGCTGGGGAAGGGAGGCGATGGGTGGTGGGGAGCACGGGTGAACGACACGGTAGCGGCATGACACGGGACACGGCACGGGACACGGCACGGGACACGGCATGACAGGAAGTTAATCGACTTTCTCATCGTCCCCCACAGGAATCTGCTTGAGGGCTACATCTACGAGATGCGCCAGAAGTGCGGTGAGGACTTCATGCTGGGTGCCATGTCGGCCCAGGATCGGCGCACCTTCGCGGGCATGTTGGAGGAGGCGATGCGACTGGTGGGCGACCAGGACCCCGACGCTGAGCCGGTCCGTGTCGATGATGTTGTTGTTGCCGGTTGATGATGATGATGATGATGATGATGATGATGATTGGATGCTGTTGGTGAGGTTGAGGTTGCTGGAGGAGGCAAGGCGGCTGGTTGGCGATCAGGACCCCGACGCTGCGCCGGTCCGTCGCTGGTGGTGCTGGTGCTGGTGCTGGTGGTGGTGGTGGTCGGTGGTGATGATGATGATGATGATGATGATGATGATGATGATTGGATGATGATGATGATGGCTGATGATGATGATGATGATGATGATGATGGCTGATGATGATTGCAGTGGTATGGTTGTTGTTGCTGTTGCTATTGTGGTTTTTGCCTTGTTCCTGCTGATGGAATCACCCCCTCGGTCCCTGCCCCCCGTCCCACCCTCCGCCGCCACCCCGCGCAGCTCCAGTCCATTGCGGTGTATCAGCAGAAGCTGGCCGACCTCAAGCGGTGGATTGCCCCCATTGAGAAGCGCTACATGGACGAGACCGAACGGCGCAAGGTGCTGGGGCAGCTCCGGGAGACCCTGTTGGCTGCCAAGCGGATCCAGAACAAGGTGCATCCGTATGCGAGTGAGGGTGCCTTCAAGGACGACGTGGCCGCGCTGCGGGACGTCATCGCCCGGGCCGACGTGGCCGTCGGGGCCGCGCAGGCCGGAATTGAGGCGCGGCTGGTCTGCAGTCATCATCCAGTCATCATCATTATCATCAGCGTCAAGCATCATCATCGTCAGGCACCATCATCCATTATCCATTCGTCATCATCATCCATTCATCATCATCATCAATCATCATCTGATCATCATCACCATCATCACCATCACCATCCAATCATCATCATCATCCAATCATCATCATCATCCAATCATCATCATCCAATCATCATCATCATCCGATCATCATCATCATCCGATCATCATCATCATCCGATCATCATCATCCGATCATCACCATCATCCAATCATCATCATCCGATCATCACCATCCGATCATCATCATCCAATCATCATCATCCAATCATCATCATCATCCAATCATCATCATCATCATCATCATCATCATCATCATCATCATCATCATCATCATCATCTCTCCTTCCCGACTGCTGCCCCTGCAGACCCAGCTGCGTTCGGACGATGCCCAGATCGAGGCAGGCCAGCCGTCGCCGGGCAGCCCTGCCCTGGGCGGTCCCGCCAGCGCCACCACAGCCGACCTGCAGACAATCTTGCAGACCCTGCAACGGCTGGTCGAGGGGCTGACCGAGCGCCACAAGTCCCGATCCGAGAGCCGCACCCGTCCGTCCTGATGGCAATGCGTGTGTCATGGGTGTGCCAATGGGTGTGTCAATGGGGGTGTGTCATGAGTGTGTGTCATGGGTGTGTGTCAATGGGTGTGTGTCATGTGTGTGTGTCATGGGTCATGGGTGTGCGATGCGGGTGTCGAACAGAACGGGAGACGGAAGGGGAGGGGGGGAAAAAACGCACAGGGGATCGAAGAGACAGGACCATTGTTACTGCCACCCATGCGTGATGTGTGATGTGTGTGTGTGTGTGTGTGTGTGTGTGTGTGTGTGTGATGTATGATTGTGTGTGCGATGTGTGTGTCATACTGTGTGCGATGATGTGTGTGCGATGATGTGTGTGCGATGATGTGTGTGCGATGATGTGCGTGCGACGGTGTGCGTGCGACGGTGTGCGTGCGACGGTGTGCGTGCGACGGTGTGTGTGCGATGTGTGTGATGTGTGTGCGGAGCAAAGGGACTGATCAATCGGACAGGAAGGGTCTGAAATGTGTGTGATGTGCGATGTGTGTGATGTGCGATGTGTGTGATGTGTGATGTGATGATGTGTGTGATGTGCTGTCTGTGTTTCTCTGTCTCTGTGAGAGCGAGGGCGCGACAGGCAGCGCTGTGTGTGGGGATCTTCCAAATTCCCTCACTCACGCCCTCCCCGTCTCACCCCCTGCTCTCTCTTCCCCTCCCCCTCTCGTAGGGTGTGCCCTCATGTGATGGCGGGATGATGATGCTGTGCATGATGAGATGATGGATGGATGGCTGCATCATCATCCTCGTTGCGCCCTAAGCACCCATCTGGGAAGCGACAACAAGAGGTGGTTGGCACGTATGTCATCGGGCGCTTCGTCCCTCCCCCCGCAAATGGTTTGTGAGGTGGTCATACGTGTGCTGGGTGGGGGTGGGTGGGTGTTGCCTGGGATCAGCTCACTCATTCAGCGTTTCGACCCACCCCCGACCACACAGCCCTCCCCGTCTCGCGCCCACCGGCCTCCGCCGCTGCCCCCGCCGCCACTGCCCCGACCGCCGCTGCGCCAACCCCCACACCGACCCCTATGGCCCCACCCGCACCCGCACCCGCTCCCGCGGCTCCTCGGGCTGCCCCGTTCTTCACCCAGCCGCCTCAACAGCAGCAGCAGCAGCAGCAGCAGCAGCAGCAGCAGCAGCAGCAGCAGCAGCAACAGCAGGCCCGACGCGGAGGTGCCGCCGGGGCCCATGCGGCGGCCCGGGGCGGCGGGGCAGGGGCCCGGCGGATGACGGAGCGGCAGCTGCGCGACAGGGAGCGCCAACTGAGGCAGCAGCGGATGCGGGCACAGGTTCGTGCATGCCCTTGAGCTGATGATGATGTTGTTGTTGATGTTGATGATTGGATGATCATGTTGTTGATGTTGATGTTGTTGATGTTGATGTTGATGTTGATTGGATGATGATGATTGGATGATGATGATTGGGATGATGATGATTGGGATGATGATGATTGGATGATGATGATGAATGTATGGGATGATGATGAATGTATGGGATGACGGATACATATATATATATGGGACGTCAGCTAACTGAGGCAGCAGCGGATGCGGGCACAGGTCCGCGCAGCGCGCACGTGAGTTAGTTTGTGATGACTGGATGATGGCGGTGGTGGTGGTGATGATGATGATGATTGAATGGTGGTGATGATGATTGGATGGTGATGATGATGATGATGATGAGTGATGCGCGGGGTGTGTCAATTTGGCCGATTCGTTGTGGGACAGGTGCCACTGATCCATGCCCTCACCCAGGTCACCCCCCAGATCATCATCATCATCATCGCCCGGATCTCCAGATCATCATCCCAATCATCATCATCCCAATCATCATCATCCCAATCATCATCATCCCAATCATCATCATCCCAATCATCATCGTCATCCAGTCATCATCGTCATCCAGTCATCATCATCCCAATCATCATCATCCCAATCATCAACATCATCATCAATCCATCATCATCATCCCAATCATCATCATCAATCATCATCCCAATCATCATCATCCCAATCATCATCATCCCAATCATCATCATCCCAATCATCATCATCCCAATCATCATCATCCCAATCATCATCGTCATCCAGTCATCATCGTCATCCAGTCATCATCATCCCAATCATCATCATCCCAATCATCATCATCCCAATCATCATCATCCCAATCATCATCATCCCAATCATCATCATCCCAATCATCATCATCCCAATCATCATCATCCAATCATCACCATTCCCAATCATCCCCTCCCATCGCATCACCACCACCCCTCCGCGGACCGCCTCATGACGTGGCCGATGCTCTGCGCTGCCTTCAGAGTGCCGGCTACCCGTTCGGGGACTTCTTCGCGCCGCAGTCCTTCGTCGATGATGACTTCGCCACTGCCCAGCAGCCCCAGATGGCCTGGGGCGAAGGTCGGTCCCCGCCCACCATCACCATCCACGCCCCCCCGTCCTTCGCCACATCCCTCAGCACATCCATCATCGCCTTCCTGAACACATCACCCGCCCGCACCGTCGTTGGGCTCGTCATCATCACCCCCGGTCATCACCCACGGTCATCATCGCCCCGTCATCGTCATCACCGCCCCGTCATCGTCATCACCGCCCTCACGTCATCACCTCCATGGTCATCATCCCCACGGTCATCATCACGCCCTCATCGGCATCACTGTCCTCGGCATCATCGCCACCACGGTCATCATCGCCCCCACGGTCATCATCACCTCCATGGCCATCATCACCCCACGGTCATCACCACGGTCATCACCACCACACGGTCAGCATCACCCCCACGGTCGTCATCCCCACGGTCGTCATCCCCACGGTCATCATCACCCCGTCCTCATCGTCATCATCACCCCCACGGTCATCATCACCCCCCAGGCGAGGAACCCATTGAACCGGAGGAGGAGCAGGCCTACCCGCCCACCCCCCAGCAGCCCCCGCAGCCCCCGCAGCCACAGCCGCAGCCCTTCTACGGGGGCCGCCCCGCGCGCCGCCAGCCCCAACTGCCTGTGGGGATGCTTGATCTGCGCGACCCGTTCGGGTTCGGCGCGGCGCCTGCGGGCGGGTATGAGGAGGAGGAGCCGTACCGCCAGATGCCGCCAAGGGTCAGTCCGCTTCCCCGTTCGTGGTCAGACGCGCGCGCACAGTCGGCGGGGTGATGATGGGATGATGGTGATGATTGGATGATGACGATGACTGGATGATGACGATGACTGGATGATGATGACTGGATGATGATGATGATGACTGGATGATGATGATGATGAGTGGATGATGATGATGATGGATACGCCAACAGCCACCACCACGATCATCATCTCAATCCTTGCCTCCCCTCCCCCGAATGCCCACAGTTCCGTCCCGCGGGCTACCCCCAGACCGGCTACCCCTACGGCCCGCAGGCCGCCTACGTCCCGCCCCCGCCCCCGCCCGCCCGTGAGCGGCCGGCCCCTGCAGCCTTGGCCCAGCAGGAGTGGGCGCCCCATATCGACATGCAGGAGACGCCCGCCGAGCAGATCGTATACGTCGAGCTGCCCGGTCCGTCCCATGATGAGGATGATGATGATCGGATGATGATTGGATGTGATGATGATTGGGTGATGCTTGGATGATGGTGATGATTGGATGAGGATGATGATTGAATGAGGATGATCGTCATGGGGGAATGGCCGTCCCTGTGTGCCTCGTCCTGGAGGAACGAACATTCCTCCGCAATTGTGCCGCCCTGAGGTCCCCCTTTGGGAGATCCTGTGCAGGTTGTCATCACATCCGCCCCGCTTTGCCTTGTGCACTGGCACACGCACACACACACACACACACAGGTGTCCAGAAGAAGGAGTGTGCCTCTGCTTGCTTGTGTCTTGCTTGTGCTCACCCGTCGCATCCACCCCCTCTCCTTGTGCGCTGCCACATACACACACACACAGGTGTCCAGAAGAAGGACATCTCCCTGCGGGTGGAGGGGGACAACATGGTCATCGAGGGCTTCAAGCGCCCCAGTTTCTTCGAGGTCTGTAGTGCCCTGCTCTGCTGTGCCCTGCTCTGCTGTGCCCTGCTCTGCTGTGCTTTGCTCTGCTGTGCCCTGCCCTGCCCTGCTCTGCTGTGCCCTGCTCTGCTGTGCCCTGCTCTGCTGTGCCCTGCTCTGCTGTGCTTTGCTCTGCTGTGCCCTGCTCTGCTGTGCTTTGCTCTGCTGTGCCCTGCCCTGCCCTGCTCTGCTGTGCCCTGCTCTGCTGTGCCCTGCTCTGCTGTGCCCTGCTCTGCTGTGCCCTGCTCTGCTGTGCCCTGCCCTGCTGTGCTTTGCTCTGCTGTGCCCTGCTCTGCTGTGCCCTGCTCTGCTGTGCCCTGCTCTGCTGTGCCCTGCTCTGCTGTGCCCTGCCCTGCTGTGCTTTGCTCTGCTGTGCCCTGCTCTGCTGTGCCCTGCTCTGCTGTGCCCTGCTCTGCTGTGCCCTGCCCTGCTGTGCTTTGCTCTGCTGTGCCCTGCTCTGCTGTGCCCTGCTCTGCTGTGTCCTGCTCTGTTGTGCCCTGCTCTGCTGTGTCCTGCTCTGTTGTGCCCTGCTCTGCTGTGTCCTGCTCTGTTGTGCCCTGCTCTGCTGTGCTGTGCTGTGCTGTGCTCTGCTGTGCCCTGCCCTGCCCTGCCCTGCTCTGCTGTGCCCTGCTCTGCTGTGCCCTGCTCTGCTGTGCCCTGCTCTGCTGTGCCCTGCTCTGCTGTGCCCTGCTCTGCTCTGCTATGCCCTGCTCTGCTATGCCCTGCTCTGCTATGCTCTGCCCTGGCCCTGCCCTGCTCTGCTGTGCCCTGCTCTGCTGTGCTTTGATGATGACTGGATGATGACTGGATGATGACTGGATGATGACTGGATGATGACTGGATGATGACTGATGACTGGATGATGATGACTGGATCATCGTCCATCATCATCACCACCTGCACCTGTGCCAACTTTCACACCACCCCGTGGGCATTTTCTCCGTCCCTCCCGCGACCTGACCAGGAGGATGGTATCATGTCTCGGATGGAGAGTCCCTCGGGACACTTCAGTCGGGCCCTGGCCCTGAGCCCGGCCGTCGACCGCTCTCGTATTCGGTCGGCATGCCCCCCCCACCCGCAACCACCCCCGGCGATATCCACTATTGTGCGTGATCCACCCCGGCGATACACTTTTGTGTGTGACCACCCGGGGGGGGGCAGGGACGAGATGGCGGGTGGGTATGACCCATATGGATCCCCCCTGTGGGTTTCGTCTCGTCTCCTCTGCCCAGCGGTCACATCCTCACTAATCCTCCCCCTCCCTCTCCCCGTTTCCCTGGCTGTGCCTCCCTCCCCCCCCCCCCCCCCCCCCCCCCCCTTCCCCTCTCTCCCCCCCCCTGCGCAGGGCGGACTTCTCGGAGGGCATCCTGAAGGTGGTCATCCCCAAGCTGCCTCAGTACCCCCAGGCCCCCTCCCGGATCGCCATCTTCTAAGCCCATGCTCGTTGTAAATACAAGCTGCCCCAGTACCCCCAGGCCACGTCCCGGATCGCCATCTTATAAGCCCATGTGTGGCCCTGCTCGTTGTAAAACCGAAAATGGGGAACAGAGCGGAAGCCGAAGAATTGTTGTTGAAGGAGAGAAGATCCAAGGCCAACAGGGGCTCGTTGTAAAACCGAAAATGGGAACAGAGCGAAAGCCGAAGAATTGTTGTAAGATCCACCAGGCCAACATCCCGACAGCCCCTCACTCCGCCCGGAACCCCACGGCACGCATGACCCAACACAATCCCGCGTTCATGCCCCAGAGCAGCCCCCATAGCGCCACCCCACAGCCGGCGCCTGCGAGGACCTGGAGGGGAGTATGGTACCCCAGGAGCAGACGCGAGAGCGGCACGGCCACCCCGAACCAGAGCAGGTGGCTGTGAAGGACCCATTTCGGGACCCGCGGCCCTTTCTGGGCGCGCGAGGGCGCCACGCACCACAGGAGCTGGCAGAGCCAGGCCGCGCAGATCATGGCATGCTCGGAAGGCATCCCCCAACTGTGGGCGCACTGGACGGTGTGGGGCGGCCAGTAGCTCTGCGGGCGGGGCTGGCGGATGATCCCCTTCAGATAGGTCGCCACATGGCCTGAGGTATGCGAGATGACATAGACAAAGACCCCGTTGAGCGGGCTGTGGAGACTCGTTCCCGGGGAGATAGCCGCAATCACGCGATGGAGCAGCTGGGCCAGGAATAGAACCGCGGTGAATGCGAGACAGTTCAGGTGGTCAACGGTCGGTGTGTCGACGAGAAGAAGCCACACGGCGCGCGCGAGCGCAAAAGCGCTGACCACCAGGGCACACCAGGCAAGGCGTGGTGGTGTCCGGAAAAGGCTCGCAATTGAAATGGCAACTCCGGCGTACGGAAGGGCGCTATCAAAAGCCAAAAATAAGTTTGATCGCTCTGCATTAAATCAAGTTCATTGAGACCGTAGAGAAAAAGAGGCTGCCTGCGAGACGATTCGGACTACATCCATGAACAACGAGGACAATGGAGCGAAAAAAAAGTTGTGCCCTCCTGAGCAATAGGTCAGAGCGAATTGTGAGGTGCGAGCCAGGCATTCAGGTGGGTAGGCTTTTGGCGGGTGTGAGACTTGATGGAAAAGGAGAAGTCGAATTGCCGGCACCACATTCTCATTCCAGATAAAAGGGAGCAATGGGAGAGTCAGGAAAACTACGACTGGGACCCACCACAGGGCTGGTGAGCGCATCAACCGAGAGATCAGTTTGACTTGGCCTTCAGTCAAAAATAGCCCGTCACACCGCGGGCATCTCAAATTTGTGCAACCTCGAGAAATGGACCCTCTCAGCGATCCCCTTCAGCAAAAAGAAGTTGCACATGAAGACCCTCTGACGGCCGCCGACATGGAAACCCAATCTCCTGCCCCTGTGCAGGCCACCACCCCCGCGGCTCCTCCCGCGGTCGCCGCACCTGTTTCTGCTGCTCCCGCCCCTGCTCCCGCAGCAACTCCGGTCCCCCCTCCGAAGACCACTCCCGCTCCCACAGTTGCCGAGACCCAGCCCACCACCCCGGCTCCCTCGACCGCCCCCGCCGCCGAGCCGACCCTTCCTGCGGCCCCTGCGGCCCCCGTTCTCTGCCGCCGTCTGGCGATGGAGGCGGCCATCGAACAGGAGCGCCCTCGTTACATTCGCCTCGAGCGGATCCCTCAAATCATGGATTCTCTGCGGCAGGCCTTCCAGTCCGGCATCACCCGCCCATTGGAATGGCGGCTGGGCCAGTTGAGGTCGGTCGGATTGTGGCAGCCGTAAAACCAAATATTTGGGACGTTCCTCGCTTAGGCAAATGAAGCAGATGATGGATGAGAACATGGATAAGTGGAACCGCGCCCTGATGGCCGATCTCCACAAGAGTGCCCCGAACGCTTTCCTGCAGGTTTGCCCACCGCACTCTCCCACCACTAATTCTCAATGCTTTTTTTCGTGGCGCTATCTCCCTCAATATCCGTGTTTGCGATGGTGGCTACCCCCCAGGAAATTGGCCTCATCCTGACCGACCTGAAGGAGGCGATTGCCAGCGTCAAGTCGTGGATGTCCCCCACCACTGGTCTGGGTTCCAGCCACAGACCGGCACCCCCTTCATCTTGATGTCTGCATCCCCCCGGGGCAGTGGCGACTCCCGTGGCCCAGGTGAAGGGCATCACCACCAGCCGGGTCCACACCGAGCCCCTGGGCCTGGTGCTGATCATCTCCCCGTGGAACTACCCCCTCTCGCTGGCCCTCCAGGTCCGTTCCCAGAGCCGAATTGGTGGAGGGTACCCAGATGATGATGATGATTGATGATGACTGGATGATGATGATGATGATGATGATTGGATGATGATGATGATGATGATGATTGGATGATGATGATGATGATTGGATGATGGTGGCGATGATGATTGTGATGACGACGGGGTGATGATGGTGGTGGTGATTTGTGATGACGACGGGGTGGTGATGATGATGATGATGTGATTGGCTGATGATTGGATGCTGCTGCTGCTGCTGCTGCTGCTGCTGATGGATGATGATGATGATGATCGTGATGGCTTTGTTTTTCCACAGCCAAATGCCTGATCCCATCTCCGTCCGTCTCCCCGCCCGTCCGTCCCCGCAGCCCCTGGTCGGCGCCATCGCGGCCGGCAACTGCGCCGTCCTGAAGCCCTCTGAGCTCTCGCCCAACTGCTCGAGCCTGCTGGCCGACCTGGTGCCTCGCTACCTGGACGCCCGCTGCGTGGCCGTGGCCGAGGGCGCCGTCCCCGAGACGACCGCCCTGCTCGAACAGCGCTGGGACCATATCTTCTTCACCGGTCCGCCGCCGCCTCCCCCCCCCCCCCCCCCCCCCCTCCTCCCCCCCCGTCTCCCCTCTCCCTCTCCATCCACCCGCGCGGGTGCGCTTGTTGCGCTGGGACCGCAATTTCCGACCATCTCACCTCCTTCAGCCGTGATCGCAATATCAAATCTCCAGCCTGAGATGATGATGTCCTCGGGCGCTGTTGTGAAGAGCATGATGATCATGTTGGTGATGATGACCATGTTGGTGATGATGACCATGTTGGTGATAGCTTATGACGGCTGCGAGCGGGAATCCAGACAGGAATTGAGAGATCATAGAGAATGCCCCATTCCACCACTCATCGCTGTCCTGCCTGCCCCCCCACCACCACCACCACCCCACCACCACCCCCACCCCCAGGGAGCACCGACGTTGGCCGGGTTGTCTACCAGGCTGCGGCCCGCTACCTGACCCCCGTCACGCTGGAGCTTGGCGGCAAATCGCCCTGCATCGTCGCCGCCGATGCCGACCTGAAGATCGCGGCCCGCCGTATCGCATCGTCCGTACTGGGCAGGAGAGCGCAGGGGGGAGAGCGCGGGGGAGCGGGGAATCGCAGCCCGCCGGATCGCATCGTCCGTGCCGAGCGGGGTGCGTGGGACGGAGGCGGGGGACGGGGGGTGCAGTACGTCATATTGATGATGATTGTATGATGTTGATGGTGATGTTGATGAGGATGATATGATGATGATCATGTTGATGATGATGATCATGCGTGTGTCACTTGTCCCTCACTCGCACCTCCCCTCCCTCCCTCCCTCCCTCCCTCCCCCCCCCCCTCCCCTCCCCCCCTTATGGCCGCGCAGGGGCAAGTTCATGAACGTCGGCCAGACCTGCGTGGCCCCGGACTATGTGGTCCGTGTGTAGAAACTTGGCCAGCATCATCCATCCATCCAGTCATCACCATCCAGTCATCGGATCACCATCCAGTCATCATCATCCAGTCATCGTCATCCAGTCATCGCCATCCAGTCATCGCCATCCAGTCATCGCCATCCAGTCATCGCCATCCAGTCATCGCCATCCAGTCATCGCCATCCAGTCATCGCCATCCAGTCATCGCCATCATCCAGTCATCATCATCATCCAGTCATCATCATCATCCAGTCATCATCATCATCCAGTCATCATCATCATCCAGTCATCATCATCATCCAGTCATCATCATCATCCAGTCATCATCATCCAGTCATCATCATCCAGTCATCATCATCCAGTCATCATCATCCAGTCATCATCATCCAGTCATCATCATCATCATCCAGTCATCATCATCCAATCATCATTGGCTTTTGTCTCCCCCGCAGCTGGTGGATCCCTCGATTGAGGCGGCCCTGGTCCAGGCCCTGAAGGAGGTCATCCCCCAGTTCTACTCGCCATACCCCAAGAACTGCTCCGATTACGGTCCGTTGCCCCCCCCGTCGGTTGTGGTTGTGGAGAAGAAGAATTGATTTTTTTTGACTGGGGGATGATGCATGATGATGGTGAGGGGGATGGCTGACGATGATGGAGAGAATGATGACTGATGGTGGTGGAGAGGATGATGGTTGGTTGGTGATACGATGGCGATGGAGAGGGTGGTGATTGCGATGGTGAGGATGATGGCTGATGGTGATGCATAACGATGGGATTTGCTGTCGTGCTTGAGGTTGCCCGACCCCCCCATTCACGCCATCTCGTTCCATCGCGCCATTCCCCCGCCGCGCCCCAGGCCGCATCATCAGCGCCCGCCATCTGCAGCGGCTGCAGGCCCTGCTGGCCGAGGACGCCCACGAGCTGACCCTGCTCCACGGCGGGGTGGCCGTCGACCTGGATGATCTCTACATGGAGCCCACCCTGGTCAAGTGCTCGCCCCAGTTCCAGGTCCGCGCGCCGGGGTTGGTGGTGGGTGGCCATGACCGGGGTTGCGGTGGGTGGCCATGACCGGGGTTGTCCAGGTCCGCGCGCCGGGGTTGGTGGTGGGTGGCTATGACCGGGGTTGGTGGCTGTGACTGGGGTTGGCGGTGGCTATGACCGGTGGCGATGCATCCATACGAGCTCGAGCCAGGCCGCGTGCGCGCGGAGATGGACGCGTTGCTGACTGCGCCCTTGCGTGCGTGCTTTGTGGGGGTGGTGGCTCCCCCCTGCAGGGCCGCCTGATGCGGGAGGAGATCTTCGGCCCCATCCTGCCCATCATCGCCCTGCCCAACCTGGTCGAGGAGTCCATCAAGTTCATCAACGCCCGGTCCGCACAGGGTGGCTGAGGATGTGGGGGTATGACGACATCCACCCGGGTGATGTACATCTTTGATCTCAATGAACACCCGATTTCCCTCGTCTCTCCACAACAGCCCCAAGCCCCTGTCCCTGTACGTTTACACCAACGCCCACGCAACAGCCGAACGGATCACCGGCGCCTGCTCCTCCGGCGGGTTCTGCATCAACGAGTGCGTTCTGCACCTGCAGAACTCAGCCCTGCCCTTCGGCGGCGTGGGCGCCAGCGGGATGGGCATGTATCACGGCAAGTATTCGTATGACTGCTTCTCCCACCACCGGGCTGGGCTCGACAAGGCCAAGATCTTCGATGTTGACCTTCGGTCTGGTGGCTGACGGGGACATCTCAGTTTATCCTTCTTCTTTTCTTCTCCCAGGTATCCTCCCTACACCGATGCTAAAATGGCCAAGCTTCGGCCACTTCTCTAAGATCGTGTCTTCGAATCATCCGAGAACATTAATTCAGGCGTCATTTTTTTTGTTGCTTGTCTTCTCTCCGGTCTGGTTTATGTTTATGTCTTCTCTCGAAACATAAACTTTTTTTTTTTTGAGAACGAACGTTGAGTTCCAAACACGATCCAGTTAAAAATCCTTTGGCCAGTTTGCTGCAGACTGAACAAACGACACCAATGAAACTTGACGGGTGGCAAAGGTCCCAAAAAAACCCAATTCGACTCGCTTGCGCAATTGGTCCGAACCCCCCTGACCGAAAAACGAAACAGTTTTGGAGAGCGCGCCCATCTATTGCACTGCTGCTGGTACCTTCGCTTAGTCGAAAAGGGAGAGCATGGGCTAGAAAAAACAAAAGACAAGTTAGCAAGAATCAGCACAAAGCGGCATGAACGGACGCCATCCTCCTCAACGGGTTCCTCCTTCTTGGGCTCCTCCTTCTTGCCCTTCTTCTCCTCCTTCTTGGGAGCCTCGGACTTAGTGGCGGCGGCGGGGGCAGCAGCGGGAGCGGCAACAGAGACGGAGGCCATCTTCTTGCGGCCCTCGGCGAGGATGGTGTCGATGCTCTTGCCGTGGAGCTCAGTGAAGAGCTGGTCAAGCTTGGCCTGGTCGGCCTGGACACCACCGGCCTGGAGAATAGAGATAACATTCTCCTTAGTGGGGTTGGCGTTGCCACCAAGAACGGCGAGGAGGTAGGCGGCGATGTGCTTCATTTCTGAGGAGGAAATGAAAAGAGAGATCATGAGGAAGAAGTCGAATAGATAATGATGTCGGGCAAAGGAGCGAAAGAACGATGCGGTGACAGTGGAACATGGACGAGGATGTGCATGAATGATTTCCGGTACCAGCTCATGCCGATAGACAAGGGTGCGCTGGGACACGAAAAGGCTCGAGAGAGAAACAAACCTGAGTTGGGCGCTGGAGCCTTCGAGCGGTAAGCAAGAGAGGTTTTCCTGGGTGCAATCCACAATTCCCTCAGACTCGCTCGTTGATTTCCTTTATTTCTTCCAAATTCAGGCCAAGCATCATTTCGAGGCTGTTCTCCGAGAAGGGTTGAGGCGAATCAACAATCGATCTCCACGAGAGTCACAGCCATCTCCATCGGGCTTTCTTTGATTTTCAAATGCCAACCTATCCAAACAGAAACAGATCAATAGATCAATCGCCCTGTTCCCTGTCGACTTCGTCCTCTTTCACTTGCTCTCCTTCCAAAACGGAGACAGGACAATCGGTCGTGGAAGAAGTTAAATCGCGCTCTCGTATTGCACTTCAATTCATCACATCCCCGCCCCTGTGGCGGTGCATGCGCACACCATTATTGCAATGTGGGGGCGCTCTCTTTAGCCACACTTGACCATCATGCGAGCTCCGACGACTCGCGGTCGACTGCTCGTTCATCTGCAATCTGCCCCGGCCGGGGAGATTTTGCGGGGACCTTTGGGATCGTGTGGACGACCCACGGATGAAGGACCCCGCTTCGGTGGCGTTCGGCGGCGCCATGTTCAGATTCCGGAAATCGGAAACTGCTAGCAGTTCCTCATCGGCCACGCGGAAAGAAGCCCATTCGAACAATTTTGCTTTCAATTTCTGTGGTTTGCGGAGTAAATACAATGTTGAGCGGAAACTTTTCCTGCTGTCCCGGCCTCGATTGCTGTGAGAACGAAGTAATAATGGCCCCGTATCGGAGCCAAGAAATGGCAACCTACCCAGCGTAAGTGGGGCAGGTCAGGGACGCAAAACTGGGCAGCGACAGACGAGGACACAGAGCCCCAGAAAGACACCCAAAACAGCAAGGTGCATGGCCCGTCCCTTGAGGCTAAACCTTCGTTTGAATTGATGGATTTTTCGGACGCTTGGCCGGGGACTCCCAAGTTTAGTCCGGACGGTATCTATTGCGCTGCTTCAAACGGACTCCGGGTCACCATCCGAAAATTGGCGACACTCGAAGAAATCCGTTCCTTCACATGCCTCGACAAAATCGAGACCTTGGACTGGTCGCCCGATTCGCAATATATTCTCTGTGGGTTTGTGTGTGCCAATTATTGAGTTTTTTCTCCGAGCGGACTCTTCCCCGTGTAGTTTATTCAGAAGGGGCATCGTCCAAGTCTGGTCCATCGATAGTCCCGACTGGTGGTGTAAGATCGACCCAGGGCCAAGCGGCTGCTCCCGGGCGATGTGGAGTCCCGATTCGCGGCATATCATCACCGGATCCGAATTTCAGGTCTCCATCATCGCATGCGCCCCCCGGCCCTCTCATCATCCTCTCCGCCTCCCAGATCCGTTTGACTGTCTGGTCTTTGGTCTCCAAATCCATTTCCTACTTGAAGTACCCCAAACTCAATGCCAAAGGTCTGTCTGCCCACCCCCAGGGTCATTGCCACCACCACTACCCACAGGATTGGCCTTCCACTCGGACGGCCGGTACGCGGCCCACCTCGAGCGGCGCAACTGCAAGGACTACGTGTCGATAATCGCATGTGAAAACTGGGAACTCATCAAGGTGCGGCGTCCTCCCCCCTTGTCGACACCCCCCCTCCGGGTCGGGTATGGGTGACTCCCAGAGTGGCCATCTCTCATCCCGCCCCCCCCCCCCCCCATCCTCGACACCCCGTCGGTCGGATGACTTCCCCCTCCTCCCCTCCTCCCCCCACCCCACCCCCCACCCCACCCCATCGTCGACACCCCCACCCACTCCTCCCCCCACCCCCCCTGTCGTCACTCTTGTCAGAACTTCCCCATCGAGACATCCGACGCGCAGGGCCTCAGCTGGTCGCCCGATAACGCCACCCTGGCCGTCTGGGACACCGTCCTCGAGGTCGGCGCCTTCCCGCCCCGTCGGCCCACCTCCCACCACCCTGCACATGCAATCTCTCGCCCTTGCGGAGCTCGCACCCTACCTCCTGCGGAGCGATGCCAGATCGTCGCACATTCGCCACTCATCACCGCCATCCACCGCCATCTCTTTCGTCAGTTCCTCATCATCCGATCGTTCCTCCGCACCACCACCACCATCACCGCACCGCAGTACCGTGTGCTTCTCTACGCCCCGACGGCCGCTGCCTGGCCAAGTACGAGGTTGGTCATGGCCCCATCGCCTCCCTCCAGTCACCACCTTCGCCCCCCTCCAGTCACCACCTGCCTCTCTCCAGCCCACCCTCTCCAGCCCCCCGCCCTGCCCTGCTGCCTCCCTCCCGTCCTCCCGATCGGCCTCCACAGACGGTGCCCCCCGATAGCATTCCCATCCAGCATCATCCCCATTCGACCGCCCTGACCCACCACGCCCCCCACCCTCCATCACCTCCACCTCCACCCCCTTACAGACCAACCTTGATCACTCCTCCCCCTCCATCATCCTCTTCGTCCCCCGACCTTGGTTACGCCCCTCCATCGCCCCTCCA
>JAPMOS010000043.1:67500-70000 GCA_027972325.1 Paratrimastix pyriformis | reverse complement strand
TCCCCGTCCCCGTCCCCAAGAACGTCTTCCCCTTCGCCCACCCCCGCCAGCTCGGTTTCCTTCGCACCCGGCTCCCTTCCGATCTCAGCGGATCTCATTGCCCGGAAAATTGCACCTTTTCTCAGTGTGGCGCGCGAGAAGCCGAACCATGATCAGTCCGCACACCCCCGTCACGCCGATCTTGTTGCCCGGTTCCTGCCTGTTTTGACCGAAAAGCTTTCACTGTTCAACTGTCCGGATCTGACGTGCGCTGCTGAGACCACCACTGTGTGGGCTGGCTTGGATCATCTCCCCCAACGAAAGGAGGACCCCTGGGGCCACCCCTCTTTTGGCATTTCACCTGCAAGCAAGTCGGACTTGTGCTATTTGTTCAAAGGCTTTCCTTTGATCCACTGTGAAGTGCAATCTCATCCCCATCTCCTTGGTCTGCGGATTTCTCTTGCGTTCCGCCACTCACCGTCTTTTTTTTGTTACCTACCGTTAGATTGCCTGGAACAACTCATCGCATGCGTTTGTATGGCATCATATGGGTTATTCTGCCTCTGCGACCGTGATCCTCCGGCGCTCGATGATTCCAGCGTTCTTTGTCCCGAGACATTCCAACACATATGTGATCTTGTGGTTTGAATTATCCCTGCAGGTCTGCACGTTTCGCACTGGTTTCTTGATCATCTTTTGGGCACCCGTAGAGGGAGCCTGCAGCTCCAGACTTACCGCCCTTGGTCAGACTGGCCCTCAACTTTCTCCGTGTTGAGGGCCCCTACCAGTGGCACAGCGATGCACCCTGGGATGCAGTATGTCAGGCTGTGCGAGCTCTCATCGACCACTGTGTCGTCAACCCCGCTGAAGTCCGGCGGCGAATCGTCCCGACTTGGGTTGTGGCTCAGTATCTCAAGGACCGCCCCGACCAGAAAGTCGACGAGCCGAGGGATTGCGTTAACCGTTTTCGAAATTTATACAGGTCCACCCCCTCCCTCCCTCCTCCCTCCTCCCTCCCTCCCCCCCTCCCCCTCCTCCCCTCCTCCCTCCTCCTCCCCTCCCTCCTCTCTCCTCCTCCCTCCTCCCTCCTCCTCCCTCTCCCTCCTCCCTCCCTCCCTCCCCTCCCACACCCACACGCGCACTGACATCTCCCCCTCAACATCGTCCTTCTTCCTTCTGCCTGTACGCCTGCACACAACACACACAACCAGCACCGACACGGCGTACTTCAAGGTTGTGGATCCCGTCCTCCACGAGCTTCTGTTGCATGTACCCAGATACAACGAGACCCACACGACGGTGTGCAAGGTTGGTTGGTGATTGGTTGGTTGGTTGACTGTTGATGAGTCTTCTTGTGTTTTCCTCAGATTTCCTTTTTCGATCGTGAGTATGATCTCGTCCGGATGCCCCTGCTGGGCGTCCCGCTCTGCAAAGCGCTTTGCCTGGCACGGCAGCCCGGCGTCCCACGACCACCTTGGGACGACATTGCCCGGCTTCTGGTGGAACGAGTGGCCGACCTGCTCAAACACAACTATTGTCCGATCTTCGTTGATGCTCGTCTATACCCTTTTTTCCGCTTAGGCCACGGGGACTTGCGGCCAGGCAACGTTTTGGTAACAATCAGGCCCGAACTTCGCGTCGATCTCATCGACTTTGAACGTTGCGTGCCCGCGAGCAGCATCTACCGCCAGACCTACTGCGTTGACGCATACAACCCGGTCGCGGTGCCAGGCATGACGCAGGCTGGAGCGTCCATTCAGCAGCTCCTCTGCCTCCTCCGGCAGATTCCGGGCGACGGCGCAGCGGCCATTGTTGCAAATCTCAAGCAGAAGGATTCGCTCCGCTTTGACACCTCGGAGGCCCACGCGCATCTGTCCTTCGCCATTGCCGGGTGATGGCATGGAGGCAGGCCACCACGTTGAGAGTCGTATCGTGGGCATCCGACTTCATCCGCCCTCGGCCAGCACGCCGCTTGTCATTCCCCCCTGCAGAACTGCATCCCTGTGCTCAAGGCCCCCTCGATCCTGGGATGATGTACTTTCCGCAGGCCGTCTCATCGCAGCCCTACACTGGCGCGGCGCAGCCCAGGCAACCGCCCATCCGACCCCCCCCCCCCACCTCTTTCGCTATCTGTTTTTGACTCGGGTTGCACGAAAAAAGCTTTTTTTTTTCATTCTCCGGTTTCTTTTCTTCTTCTTCTTTTCTCTGCCCAAGAAAGACCGCCCAACTCGAGTCCCATAGATCGATGGGACTGGTTTCGTTATCCTGGGAGCGGGAATCCGAAAAAATCGATGCCGGCTCAAAATAAAGATCCAAGTGAGGTGACAACGGAACGGTGGGCCACGAAGGTCGGAGGTCCCTGGGCACGCGGGGGTGGTGTGCTCAAGATTGTGGATGAGGGAGAAAGTGTGCAGAGGGTCGTGTTCTCTGTCAGCATCCAATCATCATCAAATCATCATCATCCAATCATCATCATCCAGTCATCATCATCATCCAGTTATCATCATCATCATCATCATCA
>JAPMOS010000043.1:0-65000 GCA_027972325.1 Paratrimastix pyriformis | reverse complement strand
GCTGTCGCCCCTCTCCCCTTCGTTAGCCAATTTCCACGTCCAAGCCATGGAGTGGAGCGCCGACGGTCGGGCCCTGGTGCTCGCCGATCGAGACACACACTGCTTCTGCTTCGAGGGCCTGCCGAGCGAGTCCGCCGCCACAGCCGCAGAGGCGCCTCCTCGTGCGGCCTGACCGGCCTCGCGGCCCCCGCACATTGCTTCAATGAGGCCAACGAATTTGCTGACTGCCGTGTAAAACAATCGCAAGCCTGGTTGTGCCCTTTGGTGGTCTCCGCTCGGGCTGAAACAGGGATTTCTCACTGGCGGGCGGGCGGTCGGCGGGCGGGGGTCCAGACCCCGTGCAGCGGGCTTTTCAGCCATTTGTTTCAATCCATTTCTTTTCCAGTTAGAAAACAGGGTCCAGCTTGAAAAAAAAATCCCCATTCTTTTTATTCGGTGCCCGTGCAGCGGGCTTTGGGGAAGTCTGATCAGACCAGTGTGACCGACCCTCGCGGGCCGCCAGTTTGGTTGATCCGGTACAGCTTGATCCGTTTTCGCGCGAGCCGGCCATCTACGGTATGATGGCCGGTTCCACTTTCCGGAAACCAGTCCCTATGGAATCAACCAGTGTGAATATCGCATCGGTTACAGTGTCACGATCCCAGGGGAGGAGGAAAACTCATGCTATTTGCAGAGGATGGAGCAGCGGGATTGAGGTTGCCGTGAATTCTGATCTTGCTGTGAGTTCGAGGAGGGCCAACGGTCAAGACCCCATCAACACTTTCCAAACGTTTCTCCAGGAAAGCTCTCAGACAAAAGTTTGAAAACGTTTCAGGATCCCTCGGGGCGTTTCCGAATCAGCATCGATGCGAGCGAATAGACTATGTTACCCGTCCACCTCATGCAGCTTCCTCTCAGTCAGTCAGTCTCGCTTCCGGGGCCTCTCAGCGCAGAAACATTTTACGGCAACCCTCTTCCTGCTGCTCCACAGCCGTTACCTTCCCCCATTTTCATTTCCCCGTCCCCGTCCCCGTTCGCACCCGGCTCCCTTCCGATCTCAGCGGATCTCATTGCCCGGAAAATTGCACCTTTTCTCAGTGTGGCGCGCGAGAAGCCGAATCCCAGTCACGCCGATCTTGTTGCCCGGTTCCTGCCTGTTTTGACCGAAAAGCTTTCACTGTTCAACTGTCCGGATCTGACGTGCGCTGCTGAGACCACCACGGTGTGGGCTGGCTTGGATCATCTCCCCCAACGAAAGGAGGACCCCTGGGGCCACCCCTCTTTTGGCATTTCACCTGCAAGCAAGTCGGACTTGTGCTATTTGTTCAAAGGCTTTCCTTTGATCCACTGTGAAGTGCAATCTCATCCCCATCTCCTTGGTCTGCGGATTTCTCTTGCGTTCCGCCACTCACCGTCTTTTTTTTTTACCCTACCGTTAGATTGCCTGGAACAACTCATCGCATGCGTTTGTATGGCATCATACGGGTTATTCTGCCTCTTCGACTGTGATCCTCCGGCGCTCAATATTCCAGCGTTCTTTGTCCCGAGACATTCCGACACATATATGATCTTGTGGTTTAAATTATCCCTGCAGGTCTGCACGTTTCGCACTGGTTTCTTGATCATCTTTTGGGCACCCGTAGAGGGAGCCTGCAGCTCCAGACTTCCCGCCCTTGGTCAGACTGGCCCTCAACTTTCTCCGTGTTGAGGGCCCCTACCAGTGGCACAGCGATGCACCCTGGGATGCAGTATGTCAGGCTGTGCGAGCTCTCATCGACCACTGTGTCGTCAACCCCGCTGAAGTCCGGCGGCGAATCGTCCCGACTTGGGTTGTGGCTCAGTATCTCAAGGACCGCCCCGACCAGAAAGTCGACGAGCCGCGTGATTGCGTTAACCGTTTTCGAAATTTATACAGGTCCACCCCCCCCCCTCCCTCCCCCTCCCTCCCCCCCCCCCCTCCCTCCTCCCTCCTCCCTCCCCCCCACACACACCCACACGCGCACTGACATCTCCCCCTCAACATCGTCCTTCTTCCTTCTGCCTGTACGCCTGCACACAACACACACAACCAGCACCGACACGGCGTACTTCAAGGTTGTGGATCACGTCCTCCACGAGCTTCTTTTGAATGTACCCAGATACAAGGAGACCCACACGACGGCGTGCAAGGTTGGTTGGTGATTGGTTGGTTGGTTGACTGTTGATGAGTCTTCTTGTGTTTTCCTCAGATTACCTTTTTCGATCGTGCGTATGATCTCGTCCGGATGCCCCTGCTGGGCGTCCCGCTCTGCAAAGCGGTTTGCCTGGCACAGCAGCCCGGCGTCCCACGACCACCTTGGGACGACATTGCCCGGCTTCTGGTGGAACGAGTGGCCGACCTGCTCAAACACAACTATTGTCCGATCTTCGTTGATGCTCGTCTATACCCTTTTTTCCGCTTAGGCCACGGAGATTTGCGGCCAGGCAACGTTTTGGTAACAATCAGGCCCGAACTTCGCGTCGATCTCATCGACTTTGAACGTTGCGTGCCCGCGAGCATCCCCTACCGCCAGACCTACCGCGTTGACGCATACAACCCGATCGCGGAGCCAGACATGACGCAGGCTGGAGCGTCCATTCAGCAGCTCCTCTGCCTCCTCCGGCAGATTCCGGGCGACGGCGCAGCGACCATTGTTGCAAATCTCGAGCAGAAGGATTCGCTCCGCTTTGGCCCGTCGGCGGCCCACGCGCATCTGTCCTTCGCCATTGCCGGGTGATGGCATGGAGGCAGGCCACCACGTTGAGAGTCGTATCGTGGGCATCCGACTTCATCCGCCCTCGGCCAGCACGCCGCTTGTCATTCTCCCCTGCAGAACTGCATCCCTGTGCTCAAGGCCCCCTCCGATCCTGGGATGATGTACTTTCCGCAGGCCGTCTCATCGCAGCCCTACACTGGCGCGGCGCAGCCCAGGCAACCGCGCCCCCCCCCCCCCCACCCCACCTCTTTCGCTATCTGTTTTTGACTCGGGTTGCACGAAAAAAGCTTTTTTTTTTCATTCTCCGGTTTCTTTTCTTCTTCTTTTTTCTCTGCCCAAGAAAGACCGCGGTTACGGATCGATCGATGGGACTGGTTTCGTTATCCTGGGAGCGGGAATCCGAAAAAATCGATGCCGGCTCAAAATAAAGATCCAAGTGAGGTGACAACGGAACGGGGGGCCAGGAAGGTCGGAGGTCCCTGGGCACGCGGGGGTGGTGTGCTCAAGATTGTGGATGAGGGAGAAAGTGTTCAGAGGGTCGTGTTCTCTGTCATCATCCAATCATTATCAAATCATCCCAGTCATCATCATCCAATCATCATCATCATCATCGTCGTCGTCCTCGTCGTCGTCATCATCATCATCATCAGTCATCATCATCATCATCATCATCATCATCATCATCATCATCATCATCATCATCATCATCATCATCATCATCATCATCATCATCATCATCATCATCATCATTATCATCATCCAGTCATCATCATCAATGATGATGATGATGATGATGATGATGATGATGATGATGATGATGATGATGATGATGACTGGATGATGATGACGATGATGATGATGACTGGATGATGATGAGGATGAGGATGATGATGATGATGATGACTGGATGATGATGATGACTGGACATCATCATCATCATCATCATCATCATCATCATCCAGTCATCATCATCCAGTCTTCATCATCATCCAGTCATCATCATCATCATCATCATCATCATCATCCAGTCATCATCATCCAGTCATCATCATCATCATCCAGTCATCATCATCATCATCATCATCATCATCATCGTCATCATCATCATCATTATCAGCATCATCATCATCATCATCATCATCATCATCATCATCATCATCATCATCATCATCCAGTCATCATCATCATCCAGTCATCATCAAATGTCGCGTATTGGAGCTCCACACGCTACCTCCTTCTATCTTCTTCTGCACCCTCTTTCTTTCGTCCTGTCTCTCTCTTCGTTCTCTCTGACTCTGCATCAATCTCTCTCCTGCCATAACTTGGGTTCGGGGTCGGCGAGCGTTTTGGGATGGGGGAGGCTGCCTGACCTTCAGACGGTGGTGATAAAGACCGGGGGCTCTCCTTTGGGTTGTGTGCTTCTGTATGTGGCGGCTCTGACGATGGCTGGTCCCCTCCGCTGGCCGGGTGCTCTGCTACTGCTTGGTCGCGCCTCCAACCCACCGGATCCCTAGGTCTGTCACCATCGTCTGGGAGCCTTGTTTGCCTTTTCCATCTGGGGGGACGCTTGCTGTCTCTGAGC
Source organism: Paratrimastix pyriformis (assembly GCA_027972325.1). Lineage (NCBI taxonomy): Eukaryota > Preaxostyla > Paratrimastigidae > Paratrimastix > Paratrimastix pyriformis. The sequence continues at coordinate 60,704 of JAPMOS010000043.1, read as the reverse complement.
TCGGGTTGTGTGCCCCTCCCTGTCCTCTTTCTAATGACCGTGCTCTCCGCGCCGAAACTCATTACGAGGCCTGGCCTGACCCAAAATCTTCATCCAACTCCATCATCCAACTCTATCATCGTGCGCCCACCTGATTCAGCCGTGCATCATTTGATCGACCCCGCTTGTCCGATTGATCAGTCCTTTGCTTCACACATCATCATCATCATCATCATCATCATCATCATCATCATCATCATCATCATCATCATCATCATCATCATCATCATCATCATCATCATCATCATCATCATCATCATCATCATCATTATCATCATCATCATCATCATCATCCAATCATCATCCAATCATCATCCAATCATCATCATCATCATTCTCTACGGGCTCCCAGCGGCTCTTCATGTGGGACGAGTCCGGCTGCACCTGCGTCACTGTCGTCCCCGTCCGTCTGCCACCCCACCCCCCGCCCCACCTCCCGGGCCAGCTCACACGCTACTTTTTTTATCACCCTTCTGTACTGTCGCCGGGCCTGCTGTGCTGCCTCTTCTGCCCTCTTGCATTCCCCCGCTGTACTGACGCCCATCTCCCCCCTTCGTTGGCCAATTTCCACGTCCAAGCCATGGAGTGGCGCGCCGACGGTCGGGCCCTGGTGCTCGCCGATCGGGACACGCACTGCTTCTGCTTCGAGGGCCTGCTGAGCGAGTCCGCCGCCACAGCCGCAGAGGCGCCTCCTCGTGCGACCTGATCGGCCTCACGGCCCCCGCATGAGGCCACCGAATTTACCGTATGTTTCAGATCTTAGTACCGCGCACTTATTAGTACCTCGGAGGGCTTTTTCAGGTACCTCGGAAATTTTTGTGCAAAAACGACCAAAAAAGTGTCAAAATTCAAAGGATTTGACCCAACAACCAAACGTCGTGTCGAACCAAGAAGAATTTCCAGTGTTCGTGCCTGCGCAACGATCTGCGCACAAGGTAGGAATAATCCGAATTGACCTTTGAAAATGCAGATTCAATGAGAACGTAGATCAAGGAATGAGAAAATAAATGTTTCTCCAAGCAAAAATTATTTTCCGTGTCCCACCGCGGCCAAGACATGATCGGAATCGACAGTAACGTGGGGGTGAAAAACCCGGAAACGGGCGGCAAAGCCGGAAAGCGGAGAATTCAAATTTTCAAATTTTTTCTTCGATATCCCTCATATTTACAGTGCACTCAGACGCAAACGAGTTGCAGTTTGAGGGGGGAGCGAAGAGCAAAAAAAAAACGAGAAGGGTCGACTTGAATTATTTTTCAGCAGGGGTGGCCTCCTTGACCCCGGGAACGTCGGCGGGGGGACCAGGAGTGACTGGCGCTGGCCGCGCTTGTCCGGCCCGCTTGCGGGGCGCGCGACGCCCGGCAGGAGTGGCCTCTGGGGTGGCGGGAGTGGCCTCTGGGGCCGGAGGGACACGAGCCGGCATGGCAGCCAGCTTCTCCATCTCGTCCCATGACTCCTCGGAAGTGTCGTCATCCAGCACGATCCGCCTGACCTTGTTTTGTGGGGGAACAAGCGTGTTCATGATGGGCCTCGGGTGAGTCGGACGGGTGACCCGGGGAGCGGGAATGACGCATTCGTGGGTCGTGGCCGCGTCGACGTCGAAGGGGCAGAGGCCGCACTGGGACCACCCTCCGGACCATAACGGGCGTGGCAGTGCCTCCGAGTGCATCGAAGGCGGCCTCCAGCACCTGATGGAAGCGAGCCGGGCCATGGGCGAGTGGTTGGACGGTTGCACATGCAGGAGCAGGGCACAGACAATGACCCGGGCATCTACCTTCTCGCGGGCATCTTCCTTCTTGCGGGCTTTCTCCATCTCCTCTTCGATCACTTCGTAGCGGCGGTAGAACAAGCTCTTAAAGTCTGGAAGAACGTGAGCATACACTGCATTCGGTTGGGGTGGCCGACCTCGATTCACCGTCCGATCGAGGGGCTGCAAGAACGCGGTGCTGTTGGGCAGAAGGAAGAGGATGACCACGTGCTCGCTTTCCAGAAGGGGGGTCAGTCTCTCGACCGCCTCGGTGTGGGCCGCGTAGTTGTCCATGAGGAGGACGGCAGTCGCGTTGGCGTCGATGCCAAGCGTGGCCCGAACCTCTTTGACGTGGGGATGAAGACCTTCGTGAGGTATTCCGCGAACAGGACGCTGTTGATCCACCCCGACTCGGAGCTGCCCAGGAAGGCGCCCTGGGCCGCTTTAGGGAGTGCGGGCTCCTTCTGAAGATTGGCGAGGATGAGAGCCGGGGGGACCTTCTCTCCCGCGGCACTGCAGCCGAGGATCAAGGTGCAGTGGTGGAGCTACCGGGGGAGCCGAAGGGATGGGGTCGAGGACCGGTGACGTCCAGACCTTTGGGGTCGAGTCGCGGACGGTTTCGTCCCTCCGATGGTCACAGCAACCTTCTCATCGCCGGCCTTGCCCGGTTGAAGTGAAGTCTCGTCGACGTTGAACAGTAGCTCCGGAGCGGCGGCGCTCTCGATGGTGGCCCTGTTCGTGTTCATCCATTCTTGGACCACGGAGAAGGGCAGGCGGTGGCTCTGCCTGGAGATCGGACAAGGGACGTCAGGAGACAGGACGAGCCGACCTTTCCACGTATCTGGGCTTCTGGAAGACGACCTCGCACTTGGCCGCAACGGCCTTGACGGTGCGTTTGGCGAGGGCCGGGACTCGGGATACGTCCCCGGAAGGGCCCGTCAGCACCTCGGCGAGGATCTGGGGGACGTTGATTATGGTTGGCAACGTGAGGCAGACCATGTCCTTGAAGTTCTTCTTGGTGACGCACTTTCCTGTGGTGGTGGGGGTCAGGGCGACGCGAGGGGGCGCAAAAGGGTCAAACCTGCCTGATTTTCCGCTTCCACCTTGTCGTGCAAGCGTGCGCACATTTCGGGAGTCACCAGAGGTTGCCTTCCGTTCACCCCTTCCTCGCGGCCGTTCGCCCTGGCGTCCAGAGCTCTGTAAACGGCCTGGGGGGTTTTTCGGACAAGAGATGCCGCATCTGGGACGGAACACTTCCCGTCCTTTACGAGCTTGACTGCACGCGAAATTGGCTTAAGCTGACGGTACTCAGCAGTGAGAAGAAGCTTGCTTGGGCTGGGAGGCGGTTCTTCCATGTCCGGGTTTTTAACCCGTTTCCGGGTTTTTCACCCCCACGTTACCCGGCAACGTTGGCAGAGTCTATTGTTCAAAATATTCGCAGTGTTTGGCTCTTGTAGGCTTCAATCAGTTGATCCGAGCTTCCAAGAGGTGAAAACAATATTATATATATGTTTTTTTCTTATTTTCCCCCAGCAGTCCCCATCAGGTCCCGGACCTTCCCGCTGTTACACGTGTTAGTACCCTCCCATTGTTGCAGGTATTAGTACCGCGTGTTCCACATGTTAGTACCACACTATTGTTGCATTTGTTAGTACCTCGGAGGGGTTTTCGGGTACCTAGGTCGGTACTAAGATCTGAAACATACGGTACTGGTTGCCGTGTAAAACAATCGCAAGCCTGGCTGTGCCCTTTGGTGGTCTCCGCTCCTGCTGAAGTGCCTTCCTTTCGGCCTTGTCCCCACCCCCGTTTTTGTGGGCGAGCGGGCCCACAAGAACCGGCTGGCCTGAAGTACGGCGCGGTGCCGTGATTGCGTGGGATGGGTTGGATCGGGAAACGGATCTTAAATCTTGTGTCAACCTTATTGAGGCATCTTCTGTCCACCGTGCCCCATGATTGGCCAATCGAAACCACATACATGTAGTGACTTGTCGAATCAAATGAATTGTTTCATCCCGGTAATTCTTAAAAAAACACACACAAAAAAAAATGAATGGCAGCTCACCTGCCCGACGAAAGGGGCCGCGATTTTGCGGAATCCAGCATCTCAGCAAATGTGTGGCTTGATGGCGGCTTGACGCTCCGCCCTCAGGTGCTGCTCCCGTTTGTTGCCAACACCGTCAACGTTCTCATCATGAATACCGAAGACCACCCCAAGACCGAGGCCGCAGTGGAAGAGAAGGCCGAGACCACACAGAAGGGCAAAAAGGACAGCCGGAAGCCCAAGCGCGACCAGCTCGAATCTCTCTTTACCCCGGATGAGGCCAACACCACCTATGCTGCCTTGCGACACACCTGGGATTCTCTGGCCCAGACGCTCCCCCCGGAGTTTGTCGAGACTGTGGCGCCACTGGTGCCGACTGATTGGCAAGATAGCGCCCGTGGTTCTCTCTGGGGCTTGGCATCCGGCGATATTGCCGGCGCCCCTGTCGAAGGCTACCGTTGGAGGAACATTTTGCGCATTTTCGCGGAGCCCGAGCAAATTGCCGGTCTCAATCTCCTCCCCCCCACACAAGGCGGGGAGGGTGGTGGCGAGGGCGAGGGCGAAGGCGAGGGTGGGGGCGAGGGCGAGGGCGAGGGCGAGGGTGAAGACGGTGAGGGCGAGGAGGGCGAAGGTCACGAGGCCGCTGCCGAAGGGGCCGAGCCTGATGGGCAGCCGGCCGATGAGCCGAAGCCTGTCGCCCACACGGAACCAGTGAAACTCTACTCAGGTCTGCATCAGCAGTCACACACAGAGACACCCCTCATAACGCGGGGAAATATTTGTCCTGGAGGACCCGTTCCATCCACCTCCTCCCCCCCCCCCCCCCCCCTTCATGATCAATCAATCGTCTTTGGTCCCCAAACCATGTTGTGCACCTCCCCCCTTCAGCCATCAGTCTTCTTCTCCCCTCGGTTGTGTGCTACCCCCTCTTGCCTATCAATCTCTTTCTCGGTTGTCTTTGGTGCCCAGGGGGTGATGCCCGCCACGTGTCTTTGGTGCCCAGGGGTGATGCCCCCAATCTTCTTCTCGGTTGTCTTTGATGCCCAGGGGGTGATGCCCACCCTCACCATCCCATCCTCTGCGTCCTCTCCATTCACCCAATCTTGTTGTTGTTGCCGTTGCTGTTTTTTGGTGCCCAGGGGTGATGCCCACCCTGAAGATGATGCGCCTCTCCTCATCTTCACCTTCAATTTTCTTCTCCTTCTTCCCGTCTTTGGTGCCCAGGGGTGATGCCCACCCTGGAGATGATGCGGCTCCTGCGCGCCGTCTACCCGCCCTCGATGCCCGGCGCCGACCCGGCCGCCTCGCGGGCCCACCCGATGCAACTGCCGTACCCCGAGGGTCCCATCGACCGCATCAAGGAGGTGGGCGGTCCGTCCGCCGCCAGTCCCACCCCCATCCCCACCCCACACCCCACACACACACACACACACACACACACACACACACACACACACACACACACACACACACACACACACACACACACACACACACACACACACACACACACACACACACACACACACACACACACACACACACACACACACACACACACACACACACACACACACACACACACAGACACAACACCGGTGCAGTGACATTCGTGTGGTCTCGTCTACCTCTGTTTTTGTGATTCTTGTTCGCCACCGGCCCCTGTTCGCCCAAGCTGTGGCGTCATTTGAGACCACCTTCCTGTCCGATTGATCAGCCCCTTGCTCCACACCCATAGACACGTCATCATCACCTATTCCGCCCCCCCCCCCCCCCCCCCCCCCCCCGCACTGTGTGCCTGTCTCCACCCACAGGCTTCCGGTTCATTCGCAAGCAGCGCCAGGGCGGCCTCCACGGATGACACCCAACAGGGTCCGCCCAGCCGCACCGCCCAGCCAGCCGCACCCCCCAGAACTGGATGGTGGACCGACCCCACCCCACCCCACCCCATCACCCCGCACCCCCATTAACCGGCGCGCACTCTCCTTCCTTCCCTTCCCTTCCCCGCGGCCCCCCCAGCGATGGCCATGCTGGCTGCCACCTGGAACGCCATGCGGCTCTTCCCCTCGGCCGAGACCCTCCCCACCCGCGCGCCCCGCGCCCCGCCGCCGCCACCACTCCCACTACCACTCCCACTGCCGCCCCTGCCCCTGCCCCGCCCCCGCCGTCGCCCCCGCTGATCACGCCCTCCCCTGGTCCGTATCGCACCCACTGTCTCCCACTTCACCACCGGGTGCACCCGCACCTCAGCCCCTTCCTGTCCAATTGATCAGTCCCTCTGCTGCACATCCAGACACCCCTCCACCTCCGCCCACGGATGCAAAGTGCTATTCGTGCTGTCTCTTCGACCTCTCTGCTTTTTTGATACTCCCGTTCCTTTGGTCTTCCTGTTTGAGACAGGCACACAGACACAGACACAGACATCTCTTCCACCTCTGCTTTTTGATACTCCCGTTCCTTTTGTCTTCCTGACACTGACACTGACACAGACACACATCTCTTCGACCTCTCTGCTTGTTTTTATTAATGATTTTCCCGCTCCTTCTGTCTTCCTGTTTGACACAGAGACGCGCCACCTCTTCGACCTCTGTTTATTTATTTTCCCGTTCCTTTCTTCCTGTTTGACACACAGAAACACACACACAGAGACGCGCACCTCTTCGACCTCTGTTTATTTAATCTTCCCGTTCCTCCTCCCTTCCTGTTTGCCACACTCCTCTCGGCCCCACCAGGTACCACACTGTCGGCCGCCACTGGGGCTACTGGCTTGTCCAGGGCACCCGGGGCCGGGCCTGGCGCGGCATCGGACGCAACTTCTCAACGGCCTGCAGCAACCTGGCCCAGGGCCGCCCCATCCACGCGGCCGCCAACCCCAGCGATGGCATCGGCGCCTGCATGCGGATCGCACCCATGGGGGCCCTCTGGGCCTGGTGCCCGCCGGCCGTCCTGCGCGACCTGGTGTACAGCCTGACCCTGATCACCCACGCCACCCTCGAGGCGGCCACCATGAGCTACACTGTGGCCATGATCACGGGCCTGTGGGTCCGGGGCACGGCCGAGCCGGGCAGCGGCACGGAGGAGGGCCGGCGCAGGTTGCTCGAGCGGATCTGGGAAGAGGCGCCCGGGATGGTCGAGGTTTGTCCGGCCATCCACCTCCCCTCCTTCCGCCTCCTTCCGCCTTGTTGTGACCCTTCCACCTCTCCCCCCCGGGCCGCTGGAACCCACTCATGCCACGCCGCGGTCCGACACCCCATCATCATCATCAACATGGCCATCATCATCATCATCAACATGGCCATCATTCATCATCATCATCATCATCATCATCATCATCATCATCATCATCATCATCATCATCATCATCATCATCATCATCATCATCATCATCATCATGGTCCTCATCCTCATCCTCATCCTCATCCAATCATCATCATGGTCATCATCACCCCGGACAGGTTGGTTTCTAATCTCGCTCCATGTCCCGTTGCCCCCCCCCCCCCCCCCACCCCCACCCCGCAGCAAGCGGAGCTCGTCTGGGCGGAGCGGATCCTCTCCGAGGGCTGGCAATGCGGCTCCTCGCCCGCCCTGCGGGGCCCCCGTCCCCCGGCCGCCCCCGTTCCCAAGGCCCCAAGCCGCCCCAGCCCGACGTCCCCATGGCCGGGTTCTTCGAAGAATCCGCACTCAGCGCCGCCCCGCGCCCACCACCACCACCGCGGCCCCCAGGAACCACAGCCCCAGTCACATCAGCATCAGCGGCACCACCGGGGCGGCAAGCCGACAGGTGACAAGGACCACAAGGGCAAGGTCGCCTCCCGATGCCCGTCGGCCCGCCCGTCCTCCTGCCCCACAACGGGTCAAGCTGCCTGCGGACCGTCGTCGAGGCCGTCCGCGAGGTGGGCCGCCGCTACCGCCAGCTGCGCCCGACCACCGCCCCCGCCCAGCAGCTCGACATGGTGCTCGGGCTGGTTGACGAGATGCGTCTCAAGGTGCGTTGCTGGGCGGCCTCCTTGCACCATCTTCGCCTCATCTCCAGCGCCCCAGCCCCCAGACCCCCAGACCCCCAGACCCCCAGACCCCCAGACCCCCAGACCCCCAGCCCCATCGCTTCGCCTTATCTCGACATTTCGCGTCCCTCCCCGCCTCGCCCCGCCCTTCCTGCATTCCCGCTCCTCCCAATGAACACCATTTTCCATCTCTCCTCGTCCCTGCCCCCCATCCCCCTCCGCCTCACCCACCCACGCGCAGCTTCGCCTGAAGGCCGCCGACCTTCTGGGGAAGTCCCGCTCAGCCGCACTGCATCCCAACCAGGGCCGCTACTGCCTGGGCGGGGCCCACGCCCTGGCCATGTCGCTGCTCGATGACGAGGTCGTGGCGGCCCTGGGCGGACCCCAGCAGCTCATCTGCGACATCATCCGCCTCGGCTACGGTCCGGCCTGCCCCTCCTCCGCCCTGTCTCGCTCGCATGCTGTTTGGACGTCACACACAAAACAGTGGATCAGACACACACAAACATTGGCTGGTGTGGGGCGCCCGTTGGTGCGAACTCCCCTTGTTCACACCAACTTGTCCCTTTCAACATTGTTCTTCTTCCTTCTGCTTCTGTACAACACAAACAGTGAGCGGATCGGCGCAGACAAACAGACACACAGACACACAAACCGCATTGTATCGGCACACACCCGCAAACGCACAGACGAGCGCTTTCAGATACCCACACACCCGCACACTCCATTATTTCTGTCTTGCCCAACATGACTTCATGGTCGTGGCTCCTGCCCATCCCCCTGCCGCTCACCCCATCATCCTCTTCCACTTCCACTTCCACTTCCCCTTCCCACTCCCCCAGACACGGACACGGTCGGGGCCATTGCCGGCGGGCTGCTCGGGGCCCGATTCGGGTGCCGCTGGCTGGCCCCCTTCGTGCCCCGCTTTGTGCTGACCGCCCCCCGGGTGGGCCTCTACGCGGACCAGCTGGCCGCGGCCGCGGCCGACCTCAAGGAGCATCCCCAGTGGGTCGACCGCATGATGGCCGGGGCCGCGGCTGCGGGGGCCCCCGAGCAGCCCGAGCCCGAGGCCCGATTCGAGGAGATCGCGGTCCGCATGGCGGCTGTCACCCTCCCCCCCCCCCCCCCCCCCACCCACCACCCCACCACCCACCCACCCCCAGTCACCCCACCGCATGGCGGCTGTCACCCTCACTCCATCATCCTGCATGGCGGCTGTCACCCCCTTCTGACTCCCTTGCCCACCGTCAGCCCGTCTATGCACGCTCTCATCCTCTGCTGTCCCCCCCCCCCCCCCCCCACCCCACCCCCCGCCCCCACCACCCGTCGCCCTCAGACTTACATGAAGGAGGAGGCCCTGGTGAGCGAGGCCGATCGGCACTACCAGAAGCACCTCCGTGGCCGCTTCCCCAAGGCCCCCAAGCGGGGCCACGCCGGGCACCCCGAGACGCCGGCCGCTCCAGCCCCGGCCACTGCCCCCAGGCCGAGCCTGCTGCTGCCCAATAATGAGCGAACCACCAGCGGTGGCCTCTGTGTAAGATATGCTGATGGACACTGGCTGAAATGAGAGGTTTGGTTTCGTGGGCTGGCTGGCTGGCTGGCTGGCTGGCTGGCTGGCTGGCTGGTTGGCTGGCTGGCTGGCTGGCTGGCTGGCTGGCTGGCTGGCTGGCTGGCTGGCTGGCTGGTTGGCTGGCTGGCTGGCTGGCTGGCTGGTTTGGTTTCATGGTGGCTGGCAAGTGAGGGCTGCTCATCAGGATTCCGGGCCAAACAGATGACACTTTCCCTCCCTCTCTTGCTGTGCCCGCCCCAGTCCGCCAGCCTCGGGTGAGGGCAGCCTCGGGTGAGGGCAGCCGCCTCGGGTGAGGGCAGCCGCCTCGGGTGAGGGCAGCCGCCTCGGGTGAGGGCTAACGAGAAAATCACAGGCGAGAAGATTAACTGTTCACAAATCGGCATTTCCCAACCCTAGGAGTCATTCTTCCTCTTTGCAAACAATCACGCCACGCCTCTGATCACCAGCCCCCGCTCCCTCTCCGGCGCTGGGCTCGGCACCAGTCCCCAGGCGTTGGAGCCCCGCTTGGCCAGTGTGCCACCACCCCTGGGTCGCCACGAAAGCAGAGCAGGAGAAGAAGGAAACGGGAAGCGCCGACTCAGGCGAACCGGGGAGAGGATAATGATGATCACACCAGAAGAACGGGGAAACGAGACGCTCAGAAGTCCGGGCTGCGCCGGCACCGGCAGCCCCCCCTGGCCTGTCGCTCGTGCGCGTGGGTTCTCTTCTGGTGATTGGCATCTGGCGATATTGCCGGTGCTGCTGTCGAAGGCGACCGTTGGAGGAATAATATTTGCGCATTTTCGTGGAGCCCGACCCCCACCCCCCCCCATCTGCCAATCCCGTGGCCGCCGCCCCAGCGAGAACCACGAGCGGCGAGAGCGTTAACTTCTTCGTAAAATGACGATGATGCACCCTGGGGAGGGGGGAGGTCTTGCAAGTGCGAATTTCTGGCTTTGATACACAAACCGGCAGACATCCCCAGATCAGGCGCAGGCGCGGTGGGGGAAAGGAGGGTGGTGATGGGGGTGGGGGGAGGGAAGAAGGGGAGGGCGGCGCTTAGTGCCCCGAGGAGAAGGAGATGGTGAGCGGGCAGCCGGGCTTGATGAGGAAGCCCTGGAAGCTGCTGAGGGCCACGCCCGCGTGGAGGGTGTTGTCGAACTCGACAAAGCCGATGTCGGTCTTGCCCGGCACCAGGCGCACCTCCTTCAGCCCGGGGATCTTCTGGAAGAGCACCTGGAAAACGGCAAGGGAAGGGGCAGCGGGCGAGACATGGATGGGGTGAGGCCCTCACGGATACTCACCCACCCACCACCATCACATCCACCCCACCCGGTCATGGCCGCCACCCACCCACCCACCCACCCGTCCATCCATCCACCCACCCACCCCACCCACCACCCACCCATCCATCCATCCAATCCACCCATCCACCACCCACCCAGCCATCCACCCACCATCCACCCGGTCATCGTCCACCATCCATACCATCCACCCACCCACCCAGTCGCGCAGCCCGCGAAGGGACGGTAGCGGACCTGGAGCATGGCCTCCGTCCGTTCTGAAGGGAGGTTCTGCAGGTAGAGGATGTTGCACGGCTCGCCCACCCCTGGGGGCATCAGCGGCATGGGCATATCAGGGACCGCCGGGGCCCGTGGGGGCTCGGGCAGAGGAGGAAGCTCCTCGCGGCCCCGCTTGGTCTGTTGCCGCTCCACTGCAAAATAAAGGGATGGTCAGGCCTGATGCCGGTCAGGTGGACAGACCCCCGGCCTCTGGCCTCCTCTTCTCCCGCATGGGGACGTCCTGGCCCTCCGCCCTCAGCGAGGCGTAGGACTTCCCCTTGGCGTAGGTGATCCGCTGCGCACGGGTACATCCAGTGCGTGTCAAACAGGAAACGCGGGCGAAGAATCTTCCCAGACCAGTGGCTTTTCGATGAAAACAGTGCCCTGCAGGCGTTGGAGCGCCCGGGTCGAGGATGCGATATCGCGGAAAACAACGAAAGCCTGCCCGCGCATCTTCGGAGTCTTCATGGCGACAATATCGAGGATTGCCCCAAAAGGCGAAAAGATGGTGTGGAGGGACTTTTTCAGTTCTGGGGCGAGCCGGGAGATAATGAAGAGGAAATCCCGCGAAAAGAGCGGACCTTCCTTCTTAATTTTACCATTCAGATTGTTCACATAGAGCGTGGGGCTTGGAGCAAGGACCTCTTGCGGTGCGCTCCCCTCGGCTACAAAGGTCCCATATGCAAAACGATGAGGGAGAAACACATAATACGCAAAACGGAAACACCATAGATAAACGGCCGCCCGAAAATCGTGACCAACGCCGGACCAACGAGCACCAAACCTTTCACTTCTTTCGCCTGCATATGAATCCCCGGGGAAAGCATGCAATTCGTTTTTTCAAGTTCGTCAGGGAGCAAACACTCGCTCAAGCTCGAACTTGGGGTCTGACTGTGTCTTTTCCGAGGCTCAAAAGTTTTCCATTAGCCAGAGACACGGAAAAAACCCCGGAAAGTTCCGAAAAAGAAGAAGCCCATCATCGAGGAGCCACCGGCTGACCAGAGTCAGACGAACGGCAAGCCGATTCTTCAGGAGTCTACGCAACCTCAATCACACCAATTGGATTCTCCCCTCGCTTTGGATCTTTCGGATGAAACACCGCCTGCTCCGTCGGATGCTCCCCGTTCGCCACCACGAACAGCTCCTCTGACGTCGCAAGAAAAAATAGCACTGCCTCTCACCATTTCTCAAGAAGACACGGCCGCGCTACCCATACCTCCAGTCACCCAAGATCTCAGGTCGCATGAAACTCAGCCCCTTCATGATGAAGATCTGCGAGAGATATCCAAGCCCGACGTGCCCCCACCGCAACAACCCCTTCCTCCGCCCCCAATCGAGGAAAGTGTCACCACACCCCCAGCCATACCGCCCCCACAGCCTCTCTTGCCCCCCGAGGTCACCGCTTACATGGAACGTCTCAAAGTCTGCGCACTTTTCACATCCATTGGACTACAAAACAATTGTGCCTTTTTGTATTAGGCCCCACCTGAACCTCCGCCAGAGCCGGGTGCCATGCCCCCGGCGCACACCGCATTCCTCGACGAGTGCGCCAAGGTCCGGGCGGGGGCTGCCTGGGCCGTCGTCCATGCATCGCGCTCGGCTGCTTTGATGGTCTGTGGGCAACTCGGCCCAAATTAGTGCACCGGCTTTCGTAGGAGGACGCGCTGGTTGGAATGACTCGAGACGTGGCACATTTTCACGAGTCGATCGAACGATCACTCACCAGAGCAGCCACATTCATTCACACTCTCGGTCTGACGAAGTATGTGATTTCTGCCTCTCATCATCCCTATTAGCATTTCCCCCGAGTGCCGTTCCCGATTCTCGTAATCTTTTGAGAGGTCTTCTCGGTGGGGATCAGCCGTGAGTTGTGTACGTTTATTTTGGGAGGCTTCGTTTCGAAGATCTGCGTTCTGTAAGAGGCTTCCTTTTCGGAGACAGCGTTTTGAAAAATTCCCACCGGCAGCTGTAGTCACGAACGCCTCAGGGGCATTTCGATCAAGCCACTCTCGCCAAACCAAAGAGAGAACCTTCCACATTAAAAAAGGATGGCGTCTCCCTTTGGTGCGAACCCATTTGCGGCTGGTTTGTTGCGTTTCCCATAGATCTCCATTTTTCCCACATTCGAAATCTCCAACTCAGCCCCCTTCGGCGCTCGCCCCGCGACTCCTGCTGCGTCTCCATTTGGCGCTTCACCATTTGGCGCAGGTTCGACCCGTTTTCGTTTGGTTTATTCACCTGTTTCTGTAGCCCCTGCTGCCGCTCCCGCCTATCCTGCTTACGGTGCCCCTGCCCCTGCTGCGTCTCCCTTCGGAGCACCAGCTGCGTCTCCGTTTGGTGCTCCCGCTGCCGCCCCCGCGGCATCTCCATTTGGAGCGTCTCCCTTTGCTGCCCCGGCTGCAGCCGCGCCATCACCTTTCGCTCCTGCGGCACCTGCCGCGGCACCTGCCGCTTCTCCATTTGGAGCTTCTCCTTTCGCTGCGCCCGCTGCGCCAGCCGCTTCTCCATTTGGGGCGTCTCCGTTCGGCGGTCTGTACATGCATTGAATCTGCGATACGACCACATTCCTCCCCCCAGCTCCGGCGGCTGCTCCATTCGGTGCTGCTCCCGCTGCCGTCCCAACGACTCCGATTGCCACGCCGGCAACGCCGCAGCAGCAGCAACAGGCTGCCGGTACGACCCTGGGCACTCCCGCCGTCGCCCAGGTCCGCCCTCCGCAACTCCCGTTCGGTCATTGAACTCACCGCTCCCACCCACCAGGTGACTGAGACTTCGGGCAACAAGCAGAACATCCTGACGGTGATGCCATTCTCGGCTCTGCCCCTGTATCAGCACAAATCCCTGCTGGAGCTGCGCACGGAGGATTATGCTCTCAACCGGAAGAAGCACCCCGGGGGCGGTCCGCAATCCGCGCTCGGCCCATCGCTCGCGTCCACCACCATCATCGCCACCATCACCATCAATCATCACCATCAATCGTCACCAACGTCATTATTCAATCAACAACAACATGAACAACGTCATCATCGTCGGCATCATCATCCTCATCCTCATCATCAGCATCAGCATCATCCCTCCTACTACTCTCGTCTCATTTCTTTCTCTCACCCCACCCCGCACCCGCGTTTTCCCACGCAGCTATTCTGCCCACGCCTGCCCCGGCCGCCGCGTCCCCCTTCGGGGCGCCCGCGGCCCCTGCGGCCTCGCCCTTCGGCGCTCCTGCCGCCTCTCCCTTCGGAGCACCCGCGGCCGCCCCGGCTGCCCCCGGTTGGGTCTGTCTGCCGCCACCACCACCCGGCCCCAATTCATTTGACCTGCTCCTGCAGCCTGCTGCCGCTCCGGCCGCCTCGCCCTTCGGCGCGCCCGCGGCCCCTGCGGCCTCGCCCTTCGGGGCCTCGCCCTTCGCGGCTGCGGCCAAACCCGCAGCGGCTCCGGTCCGCCCCGCCGCCTCCGTCCGACTCGGTCCTCATCCATTCGCCCTCCACCCTCCACCCTCCACCCTCCTCCACCCTCCACCCTCCAGAGCCCGTTCGGCGCCCCGGCCCCGACCTCGCCCTTTGGTGCCCCCAAACCAGGTCTGTGGTCGAGCGCCTTTGCTGTCCGATCGCATGAGCTCACATCCCGTCTGTAGCGTCGCCCTTTGGCGCCCCCGCTGCACCCGCGGCCTCGCCCTTCGGTGGTCTGCGCTTTCCGGCTTTTCCCACCTCGTGCCCCTATCATGGCATTCGCCCGTAGCCCCTGCGGCCTCTCCGTTCGCAGCCCCCGCCGCCTCGCCGTTTGGCGCGCCTGCCGCCGCCTCACCATTCGCGGCCCCCTCGCCGTTTGCGGCCCCCGCAGCCCCCGCCGCCTCGCCGTTTGCCCCCGCTGCCCCTGCGGCCTCGCCCTTCGGCGCCCCGGCGGCCGCCTCGCCCTTCGGCGCGCCCGCAGCCGCCTCACCCTTCGCCCCGGCGGCCGCCTCGCCCTTCGCCCCGGCGGCTCCGGCGGCGAACCCGTTTGCTCCGGCCGCCCCGGCCGCCTCGCCCTTCGGTGCCCCCGCGGCTGCCAACCCGTTTGCCCCGGCCGCTCCCGCCGCCTCGCCCTTCGCTGCTCCGGCGGCCCCGGCCGCCAACCCCTTCGCCGCCCCGGGCGCCTCGCCCTTCGCCTCGCCCTACGCGGCCCCCGCCGCCAACCCCTACGCCCAGCCGGGGGCCGTCGGTCCGACCCCCTTCGCAGCCTACGGGCCGCCGCCCAGCTGGCAAAGGTCTGCATGCCGCTCGGCACGCATGAGATTGCCGTGGCGGCGTCTTTGCGCGGACACAGGCAGCAGGTTCAAGGGAGATTGATGACTCGCCTTCGCCACGTGTTGGTCTTGGTGGAGGCTCGAGGCTTCGCCCTTGGGTTCTTCGTTTGTTTTCGTCGTCGCTCTCCCATCATCCTCCCCCCTCCCTCGTCTCGTCTTCCTGCTCCACTTGGCCCCTTCGTTGTCTGCCAGCCTGTCGTCGCTCTCCTCCATCGCCTCATTTTCTTTGCCCCACTTGATCAATCCCTTTGCTCCACGCACACCATTTGGCCCCCCTTAAGGCCTCGTCGTCTGCCAGCCTGTCGCCGCTCTCCCCGCCTCTCCCCCTCCCTTGCCTCATATTCTTCTTTGCCCCATTTGGCCCCCCCTTCCTCGTCATCCGCCAGCCTGTCGGCCTCGGTGCAGCAGAGCCCCTACGGCGAGCTGACGCCCCTCGTCAAGACCTCCGTCGCTGCCCCCACCCCGACCGCCTCCCCCGCCCGGGTCTGCCCGCCGCCCCCCAGGGAGGTGGCTGACCTCATCACCACGTGCTCTTTCTCTCCGTGTCGCCGCAGAAGGGCGTGGCCTTGCCCGCCCACCGGGCCGTGCCGCGCTTCCTTCCTGGCCGGTCGCCCCAGGGCTTCGCCCGCGCCAACAGGGTCCCTCCATCCCTCCATCCTTACATCAGCCCCCAAGCCCTCCAGCCCCTCAGCCTCAGCCCTCCATCACTCCAGCCCCAAGCTGGTGCCCCCCTTTCCCTCGCCCAAACTCGTCTTTCCAAAACAACTCATCCGCTTTGCTCCTCCCCCACCCCCATATCCATCGCCCCCTGGCCACCACCACCACCCCCTGCAGCTTGCCCTGTTCGACAGCAGCTCCGACCTGCAGCACGTCGTGTCGCCCGAGCCGGAGAAACTCCGCCTGCGGGACATCAAGCAGCTCCGCCCGGCCGCCTACCCCTCGGTGCCGCCCCTCATGGGCCCCAGCGAGAACATCGACAACGAGGGTCCGCCTGCACTCCGCCCACACTCCCGCAGCTTCGCTCTCTGGCCATCCGAGAAAGTCCCACCATCTCTTTCATATCGTCATCATCATCACCGTCATCATCACTATCACTGTCCAATCGTCAATCATCACCACCATCGCCATTGCCATCCAATCATCACCATCATCACCATCATCAGCAGCATCAGCAGAGCATCTCGGCACCTTCTTGCCTCATCATCGCTCCGCATCCATGGCCGCGCACCGGGGGGGATCCACCAGGTGACTTCCGCCTGCCCCAGGAGATCTCCGAGATGCCCCCACTGCCCTCGCTGCCCCCCATGTCCTCGCCCGCGGGGCCCCTCGAGACGCCCCACCACCCCGTGCCTCTGCCCTCCTACGGCGCCGTGCCGAGGACCCCGACGCCCCCCGCCGCCCCCGCGGGCGCCGTGCCCACGCCGATCATCACCTCGATCGGGCCCCCGCCCACCGCCCCGCCCCCCAGCCCCTCGGCCGGCAGTGTGGCCAGCGGATCGGCCAGTACCGGGGCCCTGCCCACACCCACCGAGTCGCCCTTGGCCCTCACCATCACCACCACCAGCAGCGCTGCCACGACCACGACCACGACCACCGCCGCCTCACCCACGACCGGCGGGCCCGTGCCCCTCGGCCGGTTCCGGTCGGCCGCCGCCGTGCCGGCGCCCATGCTGCGCCAGCGCTCGGGCCTGGGCTCGCCCAGCCTGCCGCCCCGCGGCTCGCTGACCCCGACGGCCTCCCTGCGCAAGTCGATGCTGGCCGGGCGCGCGAGCAGCTTCGAGCTGCGCAGTCGGCCCGGCCGCGAGGATGGCAGCGAGCCCTCCCGGCCCGCCTCGCCCGTCGTCCTGCCCGCCCCGCTGCCGCCCGCCTCGCCCGAGGCCGAGCAGCAGCCCCGGGGGAGCCCCACGGCCCCTGCCCTGCCCAAGCTGGCCGGGAAGGGGTACTACACGCGCCCCACCATGGAGGCCCTGGCCGCCATGAAGGAGGAGGACCTCACCCGGGTGGCGGACTTCACAGTTGGCTGCGATGGCATCGGCTCGGTCACATTCCTCAGTCCGCGGCCGCCTGCGCCTTCCCAGCCATGCCCTCGCCCTCGCCCTCGCCCTCGCCCTCGCCCTCGCCCTCGCCCTCGCCCTCGCCCTCGCCCTCACTTTCACTTTCACTTTCACTTTCACTTTCACTTTCACTTTCTTTCACCAGCCAAATATTCGCCACTCCTCTCCTGCCACCATCATCGCGAGAAACATCAAGATGGAGCCGCAACCAGAATCAACCAAATGCATCATTCTGGCCGAATCATCCTCGCCTCTCCCAACCCCCCAACCCCCCAACCCCCAAATCATCTTGCAGGCCCGACGGACGTGCGCGGGCTGGATCTGGACGCGCTGGTGCAGTTTGAGCCGCGCATGATCACCGTCTACCCCGACGAATCTGTCAAGCCGCCCCGTCCGTCGTCCCTTCCTCCTCCCGCCCCCGCCCTGCGCGTCGCCCCTTCCCCACAACGAGTTGCTGGAGAGTGATTGGCACACCATTTCATGCGTTTACATTTTGTCAGCATCCACCAGCATCACCAGCATCACCAACATCACCAACATCAGCATCAGCATCATCACCAACCCCAAAAATTCATCCGACCGTCCCCTTCCCCATTTCCCCCTCGCTCACCCGGCGTGGCGCAGTGGGCGAGGGCCTGAACAAGCCGGCCATCGTCCGGCTGGAGGGTTGCTTCGCCCTGGAGAAGCCCTCGGGCGCCCCCACCACCGACCCCGACCGGGTGGCCCGCTACGAGGACCGCATCGCCGCCACCACCAAGAAACTCGGGGTCCGTCAGGCGCCCTCCCGCGGGCCATGGGGCGGATGCTTTCTTGCTTTCTTGGGCCATGGGCGCTTTTTGGGAGGGTGCTGTTCCTTGGGCCATGGGGCGGGCTTGGGCCGTACGCGGTTCCTTGGGCCATTGGGAGGGTGCTATTCCTTGGGCCTGGGACGGGTGCTTTCCTCGGTGTTCCCACGTACGCGATCCACAGGTTCCTCATCTCTCTGCCTCTTGCCCCATCCGCCCACACACCCGCCACCACCCGCAGGCCACGTTGCTGTCGTACTCCCACCGGACGGGCATCTGGGAGTTCCGCGTGGAGCACTTCTCCCGGTTCGGCCTGAACGAGGACGAGGAGGACGAGGAGACCCCGGCCTCGGCACCCGTCCCCAAGCCCGCCGCCCCGGCGGCCCCGGCGGCCCGCCGCCACGGCGCAGGCATGACCAGCGACACGGAGTCTGTCGCGGCCACCGAGCCGGCCGGCACCGAGACGGAGTCCGAGGAGGCCAGCGGCTGGCACCGCACCATTGCCGGGGCGCCTCGGGGCAAGCCCCTGGCCGGGACCCCGCGCCGGGCCCTCTTTGGGATCGTCGAGGAGGAGCCCGGCGAGATGTCGGGCGCCGCCTCGACGGGCGAGCTCGAGGAGGAGGAGCAGCAGCAGGAGGACGGCCGGGAGGAGGAGAGCGACGCCCTGATGCAGGCCGAGGTGACTCCGAGCGGCGAGGAGGAGGAGGAGGGCGCGGAGGAGGACGAGGAGCTGGCCCGGGCGCGGCGGCGCAAGACCCACCGCCACCGGCACCACCACGCCCACCACCGGCACGGCTCGGAGGAGGAGGAGCGGGTGGAGGGCGAGCCGGCCGAGGGGCCCGAGGGCAGCGCCTCCAGCGGTGAAGGTTCGCTCCTCCGCTGCCCCCGCCGCCTGGCCCTCCTCCTCGTGTGACTGTCCCCACCACTACCTCCCTCGTCTCCCTCACTCCCCCCAACCTTCCACGGAACGACTCGGTGCGGTGGTGCGAGGAGTAATCCCCCGGAATGATTTTTGTGTGTGTTTTTGTCTGTGTTTTTGTCTGTGTTTTGTGATTTGTACACGTCTGTGCTTTTGTGTTTCTGTGTTTTTGTCTGTGTTCCTTGCCCGACCCCCCAAAGAGAAACCCCGCATTATTCCTCTCCCTCGACGGCCATTTCCCGCCCCCACGCCGCGTCTTCGCATCACACACGGGCCCCCCCACCATCTCACACTTTCCGTGCCGGTGGCTGGGCACTTTGGTCAGAACCCGGCCCGAGCCCCGTCGGCGCGGCCCCGGCGCAGGGTAGCGCCTTCCCGCCGCCGGCCTTCCTGCCGGCACAACTCGGCCTCCGCGCCCAGCGCATGCAGCTGATGAAGGTCCGCCCCCCCACCCCCACCTGCGCCCTCCCCTGACCTGATCGGTCCCCCAATCTCGCACGCGCAGGCCTCGCTCTTCCCCGGCCTCTCGTCCCCGGCCGGTTCTCCGGCCAGCCCAGCGGCTGCCGCCAGTTTCTCGCCGGCCACGGGCCTCGTCGGCCCCGCCCCGACCGCCCTCGGGGCCGCGAGCACCCCCGGCCTCCCCGGCGCCCGCACCCGGGCCACCCCGGGCAAGTCGGGCGCGACCCCCATGGACTCGCCCTTCTCGCAGAGGGGACTCCCCGCCGGCGTGCGCGAGCAGCTCGGGGCGCCTCAGGCCAGCCCCACCCAGGGCACCCCCGGGACGGCAACCCGCATGAGCGCCGGCGCGCTGAACACCCCCTGGGGCCCGCGGGTGGCCGCCCAGGGCACCCCGCAGGGCCGCAGCCCCGCTGTTGCCAGTCTGTCCCCCCTTCCCCCACGTCGCCGTCGTTACTCTTTCCGGATCCCACCGTTGCGGTGCGTCGGTGGATATTATTTTTATTCTCGAAAGACTCCATCCGCCACGCACCTTCTGCTGTCCCACCCACACATCCCACCCCCCCAATTTTTTTTTTCTCCACTCGACAGACTCCGTCACACCTACTCTTCCACCCACATCCCGCCACCCATTTTTTTGTATTTTTCCACTCCGTCACCTTCTGCTGTCCCATCACATTTTTATATTATTCTCCACTCGACTCCGGCTCACCTTCCGCTGCCCCCACCCCCCACGTCCCCCACCCACAGCTCCCGCCTCCCGCCGGGCGCCGCTCGGCACGCCCACCGCGAGCCCCTTCGGCCTCCCGACCGCCTCGCCGGCCGGTGGGCCCACCAGCGCCACCCTCCTCCTCCCGCCCCCGCTCAGCTCGCTGCCCGCCTCCCCCCTGACGGCCCTCGCGCCGACCCCCCTCGGGCGCCCGCTGCCCGCCCTAATGGGCGAACGGGCCGCCAACACCCTCGGGATGGCCGTCGTGGCCCCGCTGCTGGCGGAGGGGGCGCAGGACGATGTCCGGAAGCGGTGGCGTCGCCGTGTGTGCATCTGCTGGGGCCAGCGGGGCACGCTGTACGTCCCCAAGCGGCCCGTGCCCGACCCGATCTGGGTCGGCGGCCCGGCCAAGGCCACCGAGGAGGTCCGCCCACGGCGTGCCGATGCCCAAATGATCGTGTTCTTTCATTCATGGGCATATATATGCGCGCCATGGCCAGTGCCTTCGTCTTTCCATGGAGGCGCATTCTCTTCATCGTACTCTGTCTCGGACCTGTGCTCTCGCGGGGGGTTCCAAGTCCAAGTGGCGTCATCTCATTTCGCTTATGCCCTTCATCTCGGGGGTTGCTCTCCCTCCCCTCCCCAGCGGCGCGCCTCCGTTGCGCCCACCTCAGTCCACCGGCTGCTGAGCGCCCCCGGGATGGCCGACGCCCTCACGGCCCGGCCGCTCCTGGCGCCCTTCGTCGAGGTGCTCCTGCGCGCCTCCGTCGACCCGGCCCAGCCCCGGTCCCACCCGGCCGCCCTGCCCCGGGTGGCGCCCCTGTCCTACCCGGCCCTGATGAAGGCCGTCCGCGAGCTCGTCCTTGGGCTCGCCGAGGCCGCCCAGGCACAGGCACAGGCCCCGGCCGCCACCGAGCCCTGCGACCCGCCGGCGGAGAGCAGCGAGACGCTCCTCAGGCGGGCCCACTCTATCCTCGAGCTCGTCTACGCCCTGTGGGGCCCCCTCGAACCGCTGTCCGCCCCCCGCCGCCCCGACCCGGCAGACCAGCCCGTCAATTTGACCGCCGATGATGACGCCGCCCCCGCCGCCCCGGAGGCCGGCGCGGTGGCCCTGTCGGAGGTCGACTACCACGCCAACCCGGCCCTGCGCACCCAGCGTCGCAAGCGGTTCGCGCTGTGGGTGCAGCACATGGTCGGCCCGAGCGTCCAACAGGCCCTGAGTCGCGTCGCCCAGACGAGTGTCATGCCCCCGGCGGCCCCCACGGCGACCACGGGGGACGAGGAGGCGGCCGAGGACGAGGACTACAGCCTGCTCGACGGGCGGGCCCTGGTGGGGCCGGCCATGGACGAGGCCAACCGGGGCGCGCTGCGGGTCATGTGGCTCATGACCAGCGGCCAGCTGGGTGAGGCCTGCCGCGCGGTCTGTCATCGTGCTGCCCGTTGGGATCAGTTGGCCCTTTTGCTCTTGTTTTCAGAGGGGATGGGGAATGGGGGGGGGGGGGGGGGGGGGGGGTGGAGCATGATGAGCAGAATGATGGGGCGATGATGATCATGTTGTTGATGAGCATGTTGATGAGCATGTTGATGAGCATATTGATGAGCATATTGATGAGCATGTTGATGAGCATGTTGATGAGCATGTTGATGTGATTGATGTGGAATGGGGTGGCGATGATGGTGCGGAATGTGCAGCATGGTGTCCTCATCACTCCCCACTTCTCGCTCTCTCTCCCCTCCTGCAGGCCGTGGTCAGCGGGAACGTCCGCCTGGCGACCATCTTGGCGCAGGCCGGCAGCCTGCCCCACCTGGCGGCCGACATGCAGGCCCAGCTCACGCAGTGGAAGGACACCGGCGCCTGGCGGTTCATCTCCCGCCCGCTGCGGGCCGTCTATCGCCTGCTCGCGGGCGACGTGCCCACCTTCCGGTCCGTCGGGCCCCCCTCTCGTCCTGCCACCGGCGGCGGTGTTCTGCCTGAGGCCCTTTGTTGTCCTGGGGGGCCCTTTGTTGTTCCGCTGCCCAACAAAGACACGTGGTGCCATAAGTGGATTATTTCCGCATACCCTTGACATGAGAACGAGAGCGCTTGGAGTTGGCGAACTCCTTCCCTTCCGCCCCTCACCATCCCGCCTGCTCCCCCTTTTTGGGCTGCTTCCTTTCCGCCCCTCACCATCCGCTGCGGGTCCCCCGCTTTTTCCCCCTCCCAGGGACATGGAGTGGCTCCGGGCCCTCGCCTTGCAGCTCTTCTACGGCACCGCCCCCACGGCGCCCCTCTCGGAGGTCCTCGCCGCGTACACGACCGCAGCCCGCGAGGGCCGCGCTCCCCAGCCCCACCGTCCTCCCACCGCCCCGGCCCCGTTCGCCACCCCGGCCGCCCCGGCCGCCCGCGGCCCCCAACTGCACCTGCTCACCGCGCCCACGCCCACGATCGGCGAGGGGGACGTGGCCCTGCCCTGCGCCACCTTCCAGCTGCTGTCCCTCTACGCCCAGCGGACCCACCCCCTGCGGATGGTCTACGCCCAGAGCGCCGTCACCAGCTGCGTGCTGGACGTGCGCGTCCCCTGGTCCGCCAACCTGCCTTCCCCCGTCCGCCTCGATGCTGCCCCTTGGGTTGTGAGTTTCCCCCTCCCGTTCGTTTCAGTACCAATGATGTCGTCGTCGTCGTCGTCTTCTTCTTCTTCGTCGTCTTCTTCTTCGTCTTCTTCTTCTTCGGCGTCTTTATCTTCTTCGGCGTCTTCTTCGTCGTCGTCGTCGTCTTCTTCTTCGTCGTCGTCTTCTTCTTCGTCGTCTTCTTCTTCGTCGTCTTCTTCTTCGGCGTCTTCTTCGATTTATGCCTGCTGCCGGTGGGGGGGTCTTTCTCCACCTCCCCATCCTCACGCACCCGATCGGGGCTGTGGCGGCGCGCAGGCTTCTGCTGCGGATTCTGTCGGACAGCCTGGGGGTCGCGCCCTACAAGGACGCCCCCAAGCTGCACGCGGCCTTCATTGCCCAACTCGAGGCGGCCGGCCTGTGGGAGTGGGCCCTGTTCGTGGGGCTGCTGCTGCCTGAGGAGGACGGCGTCCGGGAGGCCCTCGTCCGGCGGCTGCTCGTCAGGCACGTGTCCCTTCCGGCCCCCGTCGCCTCGCTCTCGGCCAGCCTGGCCGGCGCCGCTGGTGACGAGCTGGAGGGCTGGGACCCCCAGGAGCGCTACCTGGTGGAGACCCTGGGCATTCCGGCGATCTGGGTCCACGAGGCCAAGGTCTGCCGGGCCCGGCCGAAAATCGAGGGTGGGGGGTGTCGGGTCGGTGGGTGTCATGAAGATGGTGGTGGTGGTGGTGCCTTGGATCCCTCACACATCAATTTGGCTTCACGTTCGGGGGTTGGCAGGCCGCTCGGTGCCTCTACGAAGGGCCCGCCTACCACCGGGCCGCCCTGCACCACGCCCTGATGGCCCACAACTGGCCATACGCCCACCAGCTGCTTGTTGGGCTGCTGGCGCCCCGGCTGGTCATGGAGGACGCGCTGTCGGCCGGCCACCGGCCGTCGGCCTCCCTCCTCGAGCTCCGCCTGGTCCTGCGGCTCCTCCGCACAAGCATGCCCGCCCGCGAGTGCCCCGCCCTGTCCGGCCCCGAGCGTGCGGCCTGTAGCCGGGTCGGCCTCGCGGGCGCCCGCGGGGCCACCGCCACCGAGATCACGGGCTGGGAGAACCAGGGCCAGATCTACCTGGACTATGCCGAGCTGGCCCTGGGCTGGGCGGCCCTCGCCGCCGCGGGCGGGTCCGCCGAGGAGGAGGAGGACGAGCTGGCGGGCGTCGAGTACCGGATGACCCGCCTGCTGGGCCTGCAGGAGCGGGCCCATCGGCTGCTTGGCCTCCTCCAGCGGGGCGACGAGCGGGCCCAAGGGCGGGGCGACAAGGTCGAGCGGGCCGCCTGGGCCGAGATGCGCAGCCGGGTCCAGGGCCTTCTGCCCCGCATTGGCAAGGCCCTCGCCCCGGCCGAGGAGCAGCCGCAGCAGCCCCCAAGATCCGGCTTCCGCCTCGCGGTGGCCGCGCCCTCGCCCTCGCCCCTGCTCAGCCGCACCGTCAAGGTCGATCCTCCTCTTCCCTTCCCCTGCCTTCCTTGTCCGTCCGTTCTCATCACCTACCTTGCTTGGTCATCCTCCCCCTACGTACGCGCAGCGAGTCCCGGCCCTCAGCCGCGCCCTGCAGTTCACCCACTCCGCCCTCAAGACGCCCACGACCGCGCACAGCCAGAACCCGGACCTGCTCTTGTAGACCGCCGAGAGAGCGAGCAGCCAGGCGACGGACGATCTCTTAAAAGATGTTTGGGGTGGCCGGAAAAACAAACCGGCCAATGAATCAGACGCAGAAGCAGGGGTGCCGTCGTGTGCTGGGGGGCGCAATTGTGGGATGGGTGTGCGCGCGTGATGGTTGGAGGTCGGGGGGGGGGGGGGGGGGGGGGGGGGGAGATCGACAGTTCACAAAGCAGCCAGCAAACCAGCGGGGCGCAAGGATTGGCTGGGAGGGGAAGGCACGTCGCGGCTCCAACCAAAGAGAAGCGCCCGCCCGAAGGACGGGACGGGACGGGAGGGGAGGGGAGGGCGCTCCTTCCTTCGCCAGAGAGAGAACGCGACGCTGAACATGAGACAGCAAGAGACGCAAACAAGAATCCAGAAACGAAACGAAACGAAAAAGAAAAGGAAAAAATGGGTAAAACTGGGCGAATCACAGGATGACACAGCACCCTGTCGAGGCTGGGGGAGTGGCGGGGGCCGGGGAGTCCTTCGGGCTCTGGACGACATACCCGCCGGGCACTGCCGACCGGGCCCCCGTCGGGACGAGCACCCGCCCGCGCCCCTCGCATGGGGGCGGGGCCGGCGGCGAGGGGACCAGGACGCGCAGCTGGCGGTGGGATCGGGGGGGCGAGGGCCCCTGGTTGTTCAGGGTCAGCGTGATCGAGGTGTCCAGCTCAGAGGTGGCGGGCCGGGGTGGGGAGGACGGGGAGAGCGCCGGCTGGGGGAAGGGCGACGCACCGGCCGGAGGGCGCCCCGGGCTGTGGTGGTGGGGGCCGATCGGCGGGACGCCCGGCGAGGAGCCGGACGAGGCGGTGGGGGCATGCGAGAGGGCGTCCGGGTTGGGCTTCGGGGCGGCGAATGCCGTGGGCCGCGCGGTGCGAATCACGCCGCCACGGGGTCGTGCGGTGGCCGGGACCGCCCTGAGGGGCGGCACACGGGCGGGAGGAAACCTTCCCACACTGGCCGAGCTGAAGAGGGCGGGGGGAGCGGGGGGGATGGGGGCCGACGCGGTGCGATGCGGGTGTTGCCGCGGAGCTGAGTCGGGGTGGGCGGGAGCGTCGAGCAGAAAGGGCTGCAACAAGGCGTTCTGCTCCCGAGGGGAAGGTTGCGGAGGGGGGGGAGGGAGCCGCGTGGCGCCGGTGATAATCGTGGTGCGCTTCCTCCGGGGAGCGAACGGGTGAGAGTCAAAAGGATCCTCGGATGTTTGGAGGTTCGGCTCGAGATTTGGAGAATGGCGCATGCGTCGCAGGGCAGGGCTATCGACCGTTCGGTGAATGGAATGGTTCTGAGGGAGAGTGCCCATATCGTCGGCAGCTTTCAATCCGTTGTAGTTGCGTCACCAAATGCAAAGGTACCAACAGACCATGCAATGACTCAACAGCGAACGAGGCTGGGCTGAATCCCATCTTTTGTTTTTGGTTGCTCCAAATTGCGGTGAGCGAAGCAAAAGTGTCTTGTAATTCAGCCTGAGTTTTCCGTTTCGGTGGTCCCGCGCCATCGCATTCTTCTAACATCAATTCAGAGAGAAATAATTCATACGCAAAGATAGTGTGCAGAACCAGGGACTTAGTAAACTAAACTGCCGGAGAAAGACTGGGTGGGGGGTGGAGTCTCGTGGGCTCGGTGGGGTGGATGATGGGTTTGCGCAACGTGCAGTTCTGTTGCTTTCCTTGAAGAGCACAAAACTGGTCCGCAACGAGGCCTCGGCGTGACTGATCCAACCATTGTTGGTGCGCAGCAGAGAAGAACATTCAAGCGCGAGTGCATTTTGAGCAGTCGCACACGAAACCGTAGTCGTCCTGGAGCATCTTACGCCGTTCAGGAGTCTCTGCTGCCGCTTCCTCATCGGACAGATATGAGATCGTGATCTGGTCGTCCTTTTCAATGCGTCGCAGGGCGACAAGATTGACCACAGCCTGCTGGTGGGCAGGTTCGTTCCTATAGATGGCGTGCTCGGCGTTCGGGGCGCAACTGTGATTGATTGTGCTAGAAACAGGGAAGTTGGCCACGATGCACAAAGACCGGAGTGCACCAACCTGTGAATTAAGAAAATTCCGATGCCTTCCGCGCGAGGGATCCCTCCGTGTTGCGCCAGGAGATCCCCATACTATTCGAGTGTAATGTGCGTTGTTGACATCGGAGGAAAAAGCCAATGCTGACCTTCTTCTGCTCGGCGACAGCGCAGTCGCTCCCGCGGACCATTCCCACCCGCTCGAGATAGGTCTCGAAGGGATGGAAGACGCCCACCGCGGTGCTATTGAGGGCCACCGCACCGACAAGCTCGTCGAAATATTCCGCCGTCAACACTGGATGGAAGGGTCGAGGATCGAGTGCAGCCGGGGGGTCGGGGGACGGACCGTGCTGCGGGAGGGCTGGACACTGCGCCTGAAAGACGTCGCCCAATACCCGGCTGGCTTCGGCGACCATGTCCCGGTAACCTGACCACTCCCTGGCAACATCGAGAGACAACCGTTAGAGTCCAGTGTCGAATCGACAGTGCCGGACCGGTACCAGGGCTGCTCGGCCAGGGCGACCGGCGGACCGGCGCGACTCCCTTCGAATTGCGCCCGGATGATGGATGTCCACGGGCGATGGCACAGGAGCGAGAAGGGACGCGCGGCCACATCAAACGGAGTGCCATTAGCCAACTACCGGGAAAACCAAAAAAATGGGAAGATGAAGCCCTCGGACCGCCGGTCGGGGCCATTCCCAGACCCGGGAAACAATCACGGCAAGAATCCGGGCGGCCAGGAGAAACGGCGCCTCTGCCGTCGTCAAAAAGTGCTGGAGGGCCGCTTTCAGGGCTGGTTCGAGGGACCGAATGGCCGTGCCACAGGCACCGGTCTTTTCCTGGCGGGGAGGCGGAATTCCAGCCATCGAGAAGGTGCGCCAAAACCAGACCCGCGAGCAGAGGAGGGCATGATAGGCCTGGGCCTCGTCGCGACAGGCAGGACAGCAGAAGACGGCCGAGCAGGAGGGGCATTCTATCGGGTCGGGCTGGGCATGAGGCCGGTCGTGAGGGGGCAGCAGACCGATGGGGGCCGAGCCAGAAATGGCGCATTCCGGATGGCCGAGCCGGGTTGCTGGGCTGTCGGGGCCAACCGCCGCCCGCATCTGCTCCTCCAGAGAGCCCGTGTAGCGCAGACAATGCGTGCAGCAACGGGTTCGAGAGGCCGAGGCGCGATGCTGGAGGCAAAGGATAGGTCGCTCCCGGAAGAGGACGTCACCTTCGTTAATCCGGGCCCGAGCGAAGAGCCCCCGGCCGTGCGCAGCGTCGATCAGTCTGCGAAAAGCGGTCAGAACAACGGACGGGACCAGCAGTGGGCTCGCGGACCTCACTTCGACAGGCGACGATCGCACGGCGGGCTGGTAAAAGAGGGCAATTTCTTCCTGTGCGATGCCGGTGGCTGCAAAGGCATTTCTAGGATCAAAGGAAAGGGCCTCCTGAAAGGCGACGAGTGCCGCCTCGTGGCGCTGAAGACCGCTGAGGGCCTCACCTTTTCGGATTCGGAGCTTCAGATGGAGTGCAGATGCGCATTAAAAAAGCAATCCAAACCTTCGCCTGAAGCGGAACCAGCTGCTCCGACTCTCCAGCGTAGTTCAGAGCGGCGCATGCCGCCTCAACATCGGAAAGGGCATTCTCGAACCGCCGAAGTTTCAAAAGGGCGGCTGCTTTGTTCGAAAGGCAGATGGCGACTTCGGAAGCAAGCCCGCCGTTCCGTAATTCTTCAATAGCAGCAGCATATGCATTCGCCGCTGCTTCAAATTCGCCTATCGGAAAGTAAACTCAAAAACCCACAATTTTTTGCGCGCGAACCTGCCTTAAACGCAGCGTTCCCAGCAGCACGCGACATGAAACGCCTGCCTCGAGAAGAGCACGGGAGGTTACAGCGGCTAATGTGGTTGCGGCTTCTTCTCCATTCTCTGACTGGGGAGGGCCTGACTTTGCACCCGTCGAGTCTGTGGTGGATTAATCGCTTTTTGAAAT
This sequence comes from Paratrimastix pyriformis, assembly GCA_027972325.1. Classification (NCBI taxonomy): domain Eukaryota; phylum Preaxostyla; family Paratrimastigidae; genus Paratrimastix; species Paratrimastix pyriformis. Next base: position 32,306 of record JAPMOS010000043.1, on the reverse strand, counting down.
TTTAACGGTTGGTTTCCAAAGTCCGGTCGGACCGCCTTTTCCACATCATCTTGGGCCCTGTCCGACTCGAGACACCACGGATTTCTGCTAAGAAAGCCTTGGTTTTAACGGGCCCGCCATTTGAAATGTCTGGGAAATGGTTTGCAGCATTTTTTTTTCTGACGCCTTCATAGCGCCATCAACGAGCGGGACACGTTACTCATTGAACTCGCCGAGTTCAAGGGGCCAAAAGTCCCTGCTACTATTCTTGGATCATGTAGCATCCCGACCGAATCCCTCGGGTTTGAACAGGTTTGGTTCCAACTTCACATTGCATCAGGCGCTCACCTTGCATCAGGCGGTCCGAACCTGCGAAGTGCGCGGACTCGGAACACTTCAACTAACACTTGGGCTATCGAGGGTCTGATATGCGGCATTTCCCCGGCTCAAATTTGATTATTTTTCACCAGGAGATCACCCCCAGCACAAGCTTCCGCACCCTCTGGGTGGAGGAGAAGGGCTTCTTCGGCTTCAGCCGACGATGGATGGTGCTGACGGCCCAGGCGTTGCAACTTTTCGACGAGGCAGAGGTCTGGCGGCACCAACCCCGATCGGCTCCGTCACCCCCTCCCCCTTCCCCCCGGGTTAGGCCGGCGCGCGTCCGAAGGAGATGATTCCCGTCCAAGGGGCGACGGCCATCGACGTGCCGCAGGCTCGCGCAGGCAAAAAGCCGCACTGTGTCGAATTCGCGACCGCAGATGGGTCTGTTGGGCGAGCCGACCGGCAACCCTCTGCTCACACGACCTCTCGCTCGCTCGGTGGTGCGGCGCAGCAAAAAGACCCTGATGATCGCATTCCCAACGGCCCAGGACAAGGATGCGTGGAAGTCGACGGTCGTTGCAGTGGCCAGCCGGTCCGCGTGCCACCCCCCGATATGACGTGCCCGTCTAACCACCACCCCGCGCCCTCCGATCGCAGGGTCTTCGCTTCGGCGCCCCTGTCGGCCCAGCCCTCCCCCCCAACCACCCCCTCCCCGGCACCCTCCATCGCCCCCTCCTCGGTGTCACCCCCAACCCCGCCGCCCAAGTCCGCCACGCCGGCGCCGCTGACGGGCAACCCGCTGCTCTCCCCTCCCCCTCCCCCCATGGCCGCCCCCCCGGGCCCCGGCACCGAGCCCGCGCCCTTCGACAGCCAGTTCGCCGACGTCATGCTCAAGGCGATCTCCGACCAACTGGGGCCTCCGCCCCCGCTGCCCCCCAAGCGGTCCCGGCCCGTCGCCCCGCCCCCGCTGGTTGAGGGTACCGCCCCGCCGCCCCCCCTCCCCCAGAAGCGCGGACCCCCGCCCCCATTACTCGGCACCGAGCCACCGCCGGCCATCCCCACCGTGGCCGAGGAAGCCTCAGCCACCGTGCCGCCGCCCACCCCACCCCGCCGCGAGGCGCCCACGAATCTCGCTGAGCCGGCCACCGCCCCGCCACCGCCCCGCCACCGCCACCGCCACCGCCCCGCCACCGCCCCGCCACCGCCCCGGCGCCACCGCAGCCAGCCCCAGGCGAACGAGATGACTACGCCGAGGAAGAGGAGGAAGAGGAGGAGGAGGAGCGCGACCCGGCCGAGATCCTGCGGCGCGCCCTGACCAAGTTCTTCGGGGCCCCCGAGACCCTCGCCGAGGTGTCCGTCCGGCGTCCCCACACACACCGCGACACACACAGGGCCACACACACAGGGCCACAGATGCGCGCAGATGCGCGCATCCCCACTCGTTCGTAAGTGGCTACTGACACAGAGACCCCCCATTCCCCCGCACACCCACCTCCGCACACCCTTTTCAGCGGAGTTCGCCAGTGGCGCATCGAGCAGATGGTGCCCCACGAGCTGACCGGCGACCATATCGGGCTCTTCTCCCCGGCCGAGGCCTACATCATCCTGATCGTCTGCAGCCCCCCTGGGGGAGGCACCGCGCGCCAGGTGTCTGACCCGCACTTGAAACTAAACTTTGTTTCCCCCCCCCCGACAGACCAAACGCAAGTGGGACGCCGTCTCGAAGAGCTTCACCGACCAGGCCGTCTACGGCATCCACTTCTGGTCGGGTGCCGCTTCAGCGGTCTGGGACCCCCCCCCCCCCCCCCCCTGCTTCTCCCTGCCCCCTGCCCCTCCTCCTGCCTCCTCCCTGCCCCTGCCTCCCTGCCCCTGCCCCCTCCTCCCTGCCCCCTGCCCCCCTCCCTGTCCCTGCCTTACTATGTCCCTCCCTGGCACCTGATCCTGATCGCCCACTTGTCTCGTCCGGCTCGCAGGACAAGCGGACCAGCGCCATGTACTGGACGGTGCAGCTGACCCACCACCTCATCGGCGGTGTCGTGACCTCCGTGCGCGAGGTCTGCCTGCTGCCCCGCGGTAATAGCCCCGGGCTCATCCCCCCCCCCCCCCCCCCCCCCCCCGCGCACCCGAAACAGGAACCCGGCCAGGAGTCGGCCGACCTGCGCGGGGCCTTCTTCGGGGGCCTCAAGACCACCAACGAGGCTCTGCCCTCCTCCCTGCGGGCCATCGAGACGCAGCATTTCACCGCCACCGCCCCGCCCCTCATGGCCCGCGTCCACGCCGGTGCCGTCCTCCAGGTCCGTGACTGACTGCGGCGCACACGGGGCGGCACTGGGGCGGAGCTCAATGTGATGCCGCTTCAACTCCCCTCCGGGCCCCATCCACCCATTTTGTGTCGCGAGGGGAGCGGAGTGAATGAGAGGAGCGGGTTGGGGGGGTATCTGCGGCATGGCGCAACGACCAAAGCGGGGCATCGCACCCCCGGTGCCTGTCGGCCTGCCCACAGGCGCTCTCATCAGCATCAGCACCACCACCATCACCATCATCCAATCTCCCCTCACCTCCCATCCCCATCCCATCCTATCCATCCCCTCTGCAGGTTGCGCCGACGGTTGCATCCCTGGCGACCGACGCTGCCTGTGTCCTGGTGCATGCGCGGACCATCTTCATCTTCCTCGGGCGCCACTGCCCCGTGCGGACCGTCTCCCGCGCCATGGAGGTCCGCCCGGCCTCGGGATCCGCCCGCCCCGCCCCGCCCCGCCCCTGCCCCTGCCCCGCCCTGGGCTGGCCCCGCCCTTCCCCACCCTCCACGGGCCGCTCCCCCAACTTGTTCCCTTTGCCCCAACTCGGCCCCTCCGAATTCTCATCTCGTGGCCCCTCCATCCCCTCACCTCACATCATCTCATCTCGTGTCTCTTCGCGGGCGCAGGTGGCGGCCATGTTTCGGGGTGAGTACCGCGCCTCGGCTCAGCCCATTGTCCTGAGTCTGTCCCACCCCCAGTGTGTCGGCTCCCCTGTCTCACCATCACCACCACCGCTTGCCGCAGACGAGTCCTCCCCGCAAAGCTGCGACTTCCCGCACTTCTGGATCACGCTGGGCGTCAAAGGTCAGGGCGCACCCTCATCCCCTCCCCTCCCTTCCTCCCCCCTCCCTTCCTCCCCCCTCCCTTCCTCCCCTCCTTCCTCCCCCCCTCCCTTCCTCCCCCCTCCCTTCCTCATGCCCTGACTGACCCGTTTTGAAATTTCCCGCTCAGGCCGCCCACCCGTGCCGCTCCCGTCTTCCCAGCGGGCCCCCGCGCCCCCGTCCCTGCTCCGCCTCTTCAGGTCTGCTCCGATCGGCAGGGCGTCGCCTTGGCTCACTGGCTGATTCGTCGGCGTCCGAATTTGTGTTGCGCGCGGTGTCTTGTGTCTTTGTCTTGTGTCTGTGTCTGTGTCTGCAGGGCATCGTGGAACCCGCAGACCGAGGAGCCCGTGATGAGCGCCCTCCCGTGGAGCGGCCCCCTCAAGCGGGAGGTGCTGGAGGCTGCCGGGACTGCCCTGGTCCTCGTCACGCGCCCCGAGATCTGGGTATACCTCGCCCCCAGGTCCGCTCCGCCACCCCCAGCGGACAGTGGGGTGGGTAGGTGAGTGAGTGTGGGCGTTGGGGAGGCGTGCGTCATCATCATCCGCTCATCATCCGCTCATCATGAGTGGGTGGGTGGGCGGGCGGGCGAGCGGTGAGTGGATTGGTGTGTGAATGGGGGAACGAACCGTTTGGCCTCTCTGGTCTTTCTGTGGGACGTCGCTTCATGACTCGGCTCCTCCTCGCGCCCCCGCCTCGCAGGTGTCCGCGGACTGTCCGTGAGCTGGCCCTGGTCGGGGCGGCCCAGCTGCAGCCCGTCCTCTGCGACGCAGCGACCCCAATCACCGAGGTCTGCGCCCATCACTCTTCCCAGGACTCCGCACCGACGAGTTCAAGTTCCTTTGCGTTGCCGCTCAAAATGCATTCACCTGTTTCCTCCGCTGACCCGCCCCCGCTTCGCCTTCGCCCAGGTTCGCCCCAATGCCGAGCCGTCGCTCTTCCGATGTCTCTTCGCGGACTGGGCCGCCCCCTTGCGCGCGGACCTCACCGCAAGGCCCCAAGCGCCGAGCATGTGCGCGTCCTTCCACTCACACGACTCGCTCCGGGCCGCCATCGCCTACCCGTCCCCCTCGGCCGCCCCGTGGCGTTCCGCCCTGCGCGTCCACCTGGAGGGGGTGGAGAGCCTGGCGTCTACGGTCGAGGCCGAGACGCAGCGAGTTTGCGCCCGGCTGCTTCCCGCGGGCGTTCCTTCCATCCTGGGCGGCGACCCGACCCTCCGCTACCGGCCCTGGCCATGCCAGGACCCATTGTATTTCGACTGGTGTCTTCAGCGGTTGCTGGCCCCGCCCGGGGCGGAGATTCCGCGTGGCCCCGTGAAGGGCGAGCCCTCCCCACCCAAGGAGGACCCCCGGAAGAGCCGGGGTCGCATTCAGTGCAGCGACGACGACGAGGTGGTGGTCCGTTCGCCCGCCCGCTTCAATCCCGCGAAACCTCCCCCTCCGCAGGTCTGGCGGGTGGGTCGCCAAAGCCCCGAGACCGTCCCGGCCTACCTGGCCGGCCACTGGTTCGCCGGCGACACGTACGTCATCTTCCACCGCAGCGCCGTCGACCAAAAGCAGAGCCTCTTCCTCTGGGAGGGCATGTGGGCGCCCGTGGACGGTCCGTCCCGCGGAATTCCCGCACGGGGGTCCCGTCTCATGCGTCTCATGTGCTGTGGTGGTGGTTTTTCCCGGGTAGGGTATCTCTCCTATGTCTTCACCATCGAGGCCCCGCTGGCCCGCAAACGGCGCGAGGAGGGAAGCGCCATGCCACCCCGCGTCTGTGCAAGGCCGCCGCGGCTCCCCAGTGCGCTCACCGTCGCCCCTCCACTCTCCACCCCCCACCCCCACCCTCCACCCCCCCTCCCGCAACGGCGCACCTCGTTAGGTGCGGGTTGTACAACAAGCCGAGCCCCTCGACCTTGCCGACATGTTCGGCTTCTGCCCCGTGGTGCACCTGGGCCGGGCGGCTCTCTCCCTCTCGGGGCCGACCAGCCCCCCCCTCGCCGCCTCGCACATCCTCGGCGGGGTGGCCGCGGCGCCCACCAACCTGTCCCTCCTCCAAACCCTCCCCTCGAGCTACGGCCCCGACGAGTGGGGCCTGGCTCTGCCCAACCGGGCCGAGCACCACCTGTTCCACGTCTACCGGGACGTGACCCCGCGCCTCGCCGGCCCGGACGGCGCCGACGCGGCTGATGAGAAGCCCACCGAGGGCCTCGAGTGGGCCCAGGGCGTCCGTGCGGTCGAGGTCGGTCATTCCTCGTCGCTGTCCGCTTTCATATCTGCATCGCCGGTGTGTTCTTGCTCCCCCCCCCCCCCCCCCCCCCCCCCCCCCCCCCCATCCAGGTACCGTGCCACCCGAGCGCCCTCTTCATGCGCTCCGAGGACGCCTTCATCCTGGAAACACCTTCGTGGAGGTCTGTGGGGAACCGCGCGCCCCGCCCCTGACTGACCTGTCCGGACGCTCTCCCCGCAGGTACATCTGGATGGGGTCCCAGTGCCCGAAGCCCGTCGAGACCGCGGCGCGGGTCGTGGCTCGGTCGCTCTCGCTGGCCCAGCGCTCCCGCGAGGAGGAGGCCTTCGAGGTGGGCGAGGCGGCCTGGCAGAAGTGGAAGCAGGACGAGGACGCCCGGGTGGAGGCCCTCCGGCTGGCCGAGGAGCAGCGGGCCCGCGCCCAGGAGCAGCTGACCAAATCCCAGGAGAGCGAGGTCTGTCGCCGCGCCGCGCCCTGCCTGGCGGTTCGGTCGCTCAGACGCTCGTCCCCCCCTGCAGGAGGCCGACCACCTCCGGCGCGCGCAAGCCAAGGAGGCCCATCACAGCGGCCGTGTGCTTTCCGAGGCCGAGGAGGACCCCGACCGGCCCGCCGAGGGCGAGGGCGAGGAGGACGAGGAGGGCGAGGCGGGGCGCCCCGTGGGCAAGGACATCGACGAGGGCGAGGAGGCGGAGGCTGCTTGCCCACCCCAGGAGCTGAACAAACTCAGGGAGCCCGACGGGCCGGTGGGTTCCTTTCTCCCGCGCCCGGCACGACCCGAGCCGCCCCGACCCAAGCCGCTCACGCCGCGCGATCCTACCGCCCCCGATTTTCAGGTCGGTCGCCCATTTGGCGGCGCCCCTCAGCCCCGATCTCCTCTAGGTCGTCCGCGAGGGCACCGAGGCAAGCGCATTTTTCAGAGATTTGGGCGGCCATCCCGCCCAACCGGGCTTCCCGGCTGGTGTCGCCTGTGGCCCCGCCATTCTCACCCCCACCCGCCACGAGGGCCGCCTGTGGCGACTCGACCGGGCCTGGGACCAGCCGGGGGGCTTCTCGCTCACCGAGATCCGACCTTTCACCCAGCTCTCCATCCTCGGCTCCCGCGATGCGTGCCACCTCCTGCTGGCCCCCGCCTGCCGCGCGGTTTTCGTGGCTCCCGGCCCCGAGGCGGGCGGGCTGTTGGCTCGCGAGGCCGCGCGGCTCGGGGCCGCCCTCGCCGAGCGCCAGCAGGGTCACGAGCAGTGGGCCGTTTGGTGGGTCGAGCCCGGCCGCGAGGCGTACCCCTACGCCTGGCACATCCCGGGCTGGGACCGGCCCATGGCCCAGCGGTGGGCCCAGGCCAAGGCGGACCGGGCCGCCCGGGACCCGCTCCTGGGCCGCCTGGAGGCCTCTTTCCAGAGTGCCGCCGTCTCCCGAGCGACCGCCTTGCAGGCGGCGGCAGCAACGCGCCTGGAGCAGTGGGGAGGGCCGCAAGGGGACGCGCTGCGGCTGGGCCTGGAGACGTCCCGGGCCGGGCGGACCCTCGGCAGGCTCGGCATGCGATCGCGGCGCTTGGAGGAGCGATTGAGGAGGGTCGAGGCGCACCTTGCTGCCCTGAGCAAGATAAAAATCTGACCGGCGGCGGACCCGTGGCCCTCGTGCGTTGCCCAATATTCTTCTTCTTCTCCCCCCACCCCATAATATCGGACCCTGGACAACTCGCAGCCGTGTTGGCGTTTTATTCGAGAGACGCAATGGCTCAATGCTTTGGAGTGGGAGCCGGAGGAGGAGCCGGAGCGGATGGTGGAACTTGCGCGGCCTTTGCTTTGCCAGAATCGTCGAAGAGCGACCCGAACAACTCAACAAATATCGGATCGCCCATGTTGAATGTCATTGAGGCGGCAGCAAGTTGCCTTCGCTCCGTTGGTGAAGGATTGGTCACCGAGCCAAATGTGGGTGTCTCTTCGACAAAGAAAGATAGGAGTGCGGTCAAGATAGATGAGACACTCCACATGGGATTCCAGGTCTCAGGGTGGAAATCCGACATACTCAAGCAAATTCTGGTCCGACTTTGAAACCTGCCATTTGGAGTAATCATTTGGATGGACTACGAGGCAAGTCAGCAAAGTCGGTCGAGAAGAGTCAATGGACAGACCGGGGGAGAATATGGGTAATTTGAAGGAAACCGGACGATTCCGTGATAAACCCCACCCAGATAGTCCGTATCCTAAAAAGGTGGTGTGGCCACAAAAACAAGAACTAAACAAAAACGGACTTCAGGACCGAAAAGAAGATAATGCCACTCCAAGATGTCACTCGGCAAAGGAACAGCAACAATATTGGGCACAGGATCTTTGAGGAGCGCCAAGAACTCTTTTCGTAAACGCTTGGTTGCGACTTGCATTTTGCCGTACTGCAATCAAGACCCCGGGGAACGGAGGCTAGCCATTTTATTTATCCGCGTGATAATGGATGCTATGCAAACTCCGCGGAAGCTCATTCAGAATCTCATTTCAGATCTCGGGGAAGACGGAATTCCAACAGATTCAACGGATGGTGCTGACGACGAATTATTTGATGATGTTTTCATACCGAACGAGGAGCCGTCACCTCGGCTCGATTCTTCTTCGAAAATTGTGTTTTCGGAACTTTCAGAATGCGCGCACAAATTGAAGGTGCGGAGATTTGTCTACGCGAACTAATATCATCCATTTTCTCCTTCTCCAGACCGATTTCGACACGTTGTCTCAATCTCTTGGTGCTGTTCACACCGCTATAACAGCGGCGGATGCGATGAAGCAGCGTTTCCAGCAGGTCTGACTCCGCAAATGTTTTTTTTTTTTAACATACTCTGTCCCAGGCCCAGGCCCAGAAGGAAAGGGATGACAACCGAGGAGAAACCTTTCGGGTCTTCTTGATTCTCGTTTGCCTTTTTGTCTTGGGTATTGTATTTCTGGTGTTGTTTTACCGCATGGTCTTTGGCAATGGGCGCCTCTTCTCGAGCCAACCCGCCGACTCTTTCCCATTATTCAGCAAGTGTACGTAACACAAATGGTCAATTCCGTTTCGCTTTACGCCACGATGTGCATGTCCCGAGACACACTGCGCTCAAGACGACGTACGACACGGTCGTCCCGACCGCACACACGCAGGAGACGAGCAGAAGGGGGGTAAACCGGAAGTGAGCGGCCTGCCGGGTGAGGTACCGCAACGCGGGGCCGAATGTCGCCTGGTGAGGCTCCAGCCACACGAGCAGCTCCATGGCCAGGCGCGCAAGCTCTGTCCAACAGAGGAGGGGCAAAATCACGCGCCGCACCAGGCGGACAAGTGACCGCGCCCATGCAGGCGCGACGAGAAATCGGACGGAGGAGGCCCGAAGTCGCTTGCTGGTCCACAGAAGCGCAGCGAAGTACGTGAGCGTGACGCCGAACAGGATTGGCCGCTCTGATGGGAGAGGCGACGAATGAGAAGTGATCCAAGACCGGCGTAGAAGCAGCAGACCCATGGGGCGGTGCAAGAGCGGCCAGAGGGAGTAGGTTCCACAAAGCGCGAGCACGCTGAACGTGTCAAGAATCAGCGGACTCGCTTCGGTGACCGCCATCAGGCTAGAAAGAGGAATTGGGGAGGAACATCAGAGGCGTGAAGAAAACGGACCTGAGGGGCACCAGGGCAGTGAGCACCGCCTTCTCGTGCACGTGCCAGCCAAACATGAAGAACGAGAGGCTCGACTGGGCAGCCCCCAGCAGCAAAAGCCACGTCCGCACTCGCCCTTGGTCGCTCGGGGGGTGTCGCTTGACGATCCAAGGACCTCGAACGAGCAGAAGGACCGATGGCTGCCAGAGCACAGTCAGTGGCATAAACTCACACCAACGGGAAGGAGAACAGACGAGCGCCATGAAAAAGGAGAGGAAAAGAGTCGTTCCCGAATGGACACTGGGGAGGACGACGTGGCTGATCGTCTGGACGAGCCCACCGGCGAGATGTGCACTCGGGCCGCCTGCGAAGAAACGGTGGGAACCGTGAAGAAGAACCGCCCAACGCCAGACTCGGACGGCCCAACGAGAGGAGTTTATCCGCTAAATTGTAAAGCGCCCAAAAGTTGGGCGCCCAGTAGGCATGCGTCAGGCCACGCTGGAAAGGGAACAGCCGACGCAGGATCTGCAGAGCGATGAGCACATTCAACTGCACACGGGTCGCTGCCAGACCTGCGTCAGGACCGGCTGGGAGCAGAAGAGGAACGGCCCCAAGGCAGCCCCTGCAACGAGTGCGAAAACGGACAGCAGGACCAGGCCGCGACCGATAAGCCGGCCACAGCCCCCCCATGTCAGGCGAAACTCGTTCAGGCAGTAGAACCCAAGTAAATACCCAAAAAACGCGGGGAGCGCGTACACGTAAATGTGTTTGAAAAAGAGCAGGGCCGAGAACGTGGCCATGAGGAGCAAAGGCCGGTCCTAACAAAGCGCATCGGCGGACCGCGAAAGGCAAACCGACCGACCTGCCGCGCAAAGAAGAAGGCGAGCACCAGGATGCCATCCAGGAAGCCGTTATACTGGAAATGGATACCTGCAACGGCGGAAGAGTGGTGGCGATGCGCTGGGAAACGTGACAGACTGTCAACAAAGACAAACCCCGGGCTGCAGCACACAAAGAGCGCGCCCACCAGAGCGGAGACATCACCCAGACCATCCAGGGTGCTCGAGCAATATCAGGCGAGCAGGGAAAAGAGCCCAAAGCACAGACAGGATCGTTGCCGCAAAAAACAACCCATCCGTGAGCGCCACGGTGAGACGTTGGTACGCCAGCGCCTCTGTTGTTGGATGGGTTGGGTGGGCGATCGCACGGACGGGAGGGGCAGACTGAAGCTCACATAGTCATAAGAAGAAAGTAATGTCATTTTCGGGTCGAAAAACGAAGCGAAACACGAGAGAATCTTCTCGAAAAAAGCAAAAAAGGGAGGATAATCCAGAGTCCAGAGTGATCCTTCCTATAAAAACATGAGGAACAAAGCTCCCGAAAAAATGCGGGACGAACATCAAAGTACCATTCACAGAGAGGGCGATTCTGTGTGATCGCGAGCCAGTTGCGATGCACTTCGAAATCTGTGGAGAAACTCACAAAAAGTGACGGAAATCACCAGTAGAATGACAAACTATGCTGGAAAGAGCAGTACTTTGACGCAAAAAACCGCAATAAACAAAAGAAGAGGCTGTCGGGTCATCGGCACGCCTGTGATCGAAATCCCCTTCCGGGTGATACTCCCTCTCTCGGCAGAGGCTTTTTTCAAATATTTTCAACGGAAACTGCAATCTCCCTCAACCAACCAAAGCTCCTACTACGCTGATTTTTGGCACGTTTCACAAAAGAATCTACATAAATGTTTGAAGGTTCTTCCATTGAGAAAGCCCCTCGTGCGATTTGGCAGGTTTGTTGCGAGCATTCGGAGATTTCATGTCGTCTTGTAGCAACGAAGTGTGCGAGATTAGAATGACAAAAGGTGCGTCGATTGCTCCAATTCATGCACAGCTCGACTTGGGCAATGGCGGGATTCACCTGACCGTTTTCCAAAACGCTGAAGTTACTGTGAATAACACCGTTATCAGGGGGCCTCAAACCACTGAATTGGTCTCTTTTTTCTGGTTTTTTGCTGCTCACGCTCGTGTGACAGTGTTTTTCGGACCTTCTGGTGTTCTCGAACCATTATTTTCGAATTATGGCACCCGGAACGCCGGCTCCTCCGAATACACCAAGTCTTTTCGGTTTTGGCTGGCTTTTTCATCTCCTCCTTTGTCCATAGAAAAGCGCGACTCCTCCGCGACACCGAAAACCCCGCGCAGCGGCCCGCTCGCCCATCCGACCCTGGCTGGTCCGGCCCAGGCGAAACCCTCCGGTCCTCTCGCGGGCGAGCGCGAGCAAATTCCTTCGTCCAACGATCCGCAAACGCCGCCGCGCACTCCCCCGCAAACGCCGCGCACTCCGGACCCGCAAACTCCGCCACGCACTCCGACCTCCACTGCTGGGAGCTCAGGTACTCCTGCGAGTCTCCCCTTCCCCGAACAGGGGACAGGACTTGGGAAACGCCGGTGCAAACGCGAGACCCCATCTTCCACCGATGCCGCGCAGCCGGGCCATCTCGGGGCCATGCTCTTTGGCCGCTCGCAGACCGAAATCGAGATGGGAGCCGGCGTGTCCGATGTGCTCGCCACGCCCCCGCCTCTCACCGCCAGCTCAGCTGTTCCTTCGGCAACTCTCCTGCAACCGCATTCTTCACAGCCCCGCACTGATCATGGCCCCGACTCACCCACTCCGGTTGCCCCGGCTGGCCAAGTCGAGGAGCCTTCCACGCCCTCTTTGAAACGTTCGCGCTCCGATCCGACCGCATCCCCGCCCCTCCCTTCGGATGCCCCCGCTCATCAACCGGGAGCGGGTGACCTCGAGCCTCCTTTGGCGTGCCAGCAATCGAACGAGGGCGCCGACGCGACCTCTCCGACCGCAACGCCACGGCCTGCCGAGTCCTCCGGCACTCCTGTTTCTGCCCCTCCTCCTTCCGCCCTGCCCTGCCCTTCCGAGACTGCGGTTGCAGGGGAGTTCCCGAAGGAGCAGTGCGCCCCCGACGTTGCCCCACCGCGCACTCCTGCTTCTGCTCTTCCTTCCGAACGCGTCACTGCACCCACCACCGGAGGCCCCGTCCCCCGACGTGCCCGCCGCGATTCGATGACCCCCATGCTGCGAGCCCATTCGCCGCTCACCTGTGGTGGGCGCATGCTTCTCGAACCCGCTCAGGCCGTCGTGACCCCCCGGGCCTCAGCCGTCCGGGTCCTTCTTCAGGTTTGCCCCGATTTTCTGTTGGTTTTTTCACGGCCCTCTCTTCCCACTCGCAGGTCCAGCAGGAGCCCGCGTCTCTGCCCCCGACCGTGGAATCTTCCCCGGTGAGCACGGCCCCTCCCGAATCCCCGCAGACGCAGCACCCATCCTGCACGCCGGGACGGTCGCCCGCCGGGAGTGAAATGGCTCCGGCTGCTTCGTCCCTCCCCACCCAGACAACCCTCCCGGTTCCCTTCACGCCTCTGCCCACGGAGCTGCCTCCTTCCCCCGTGGCCGCCGCCGTGCAGTCATCTCCCCCCCAGACGCCATCGTTGCAGCCCCCGCCATCCCCTCAAACAACGGCCCCTCAAGCAACGGCCTCGTCGTCCCAGCTTCCGCCATCCCCTCAGGCGCCATCGTTGCAGCCTCCGCCATCCCCTCAAACCATGACCCCATTGTCGCAGCCTCCGCCATCCCCTCAGGCGCCATCGTTGCAGCCCCCGCCATCCCCTCAAACCATGACCCCACCCCCGCCATCCCCCCAGGCGCCATCGTCCCAGCCTTTCCCTCAAACCGCGGCGTCACCGTTCCAGCCTCCGTCATCCCCTCAAACCCTGACCCCATCGTCCCAGCTCCCGCCACCCCCCCAGGCGCCATCGGGCCAGCTCCCGCCAGATCTTGAAACCGCTGCCCTTCAAGCCACAGCGTCACCGTTCCAGCCCCCATCATCTCCTCAGACCACCCCACCGTCCCCGCCCCCGCCATCCCCTGAAATGTCGGCCTCCATCACGACCCTTCCGCCATCCCCTCCCGCGAACTCGACCCTGTCTGCAACCGCAGCCACCTCCCTGATTCCGTTCTGCGCGTCTCCCGCTGCTGTCGCCGAGCTGTCGCTGGTTTCGACCCCACCTCCTCCCTCGCCCCCCGCGGCCCAGCCTTCACCGCCACCCGCCGCTCGTGCTCCTTCGCCCCCACCAAACTCCGTCTCTCCGCCTCGGCAGTCTGAGGACACGATTTTACATCTCCCGCCCCAAGCGGAGCACCCATCGCCGCCCCCTCCGCGTCCTTCTCCGCCGCCGCCTCCTCCCCCGGCACCCGGTGTTCTCGCTGCGGCCCCGCAGGCGGCTGTCGCGCGGACCCCCGTGCCGGAGCCGATCCTCGTCGCCCTCGACCCGGCGCTGCTGAACCTGACGGTGACCCCCCTCACCACCCCGCCTGCCACGCCCCGGTCGTCTGAGGTTTGGACACCCGCGGTGGTGGCGGCGGCTCGTCGCCCACCCGCCTTCGAGTACTTCGACCCTCTGGCCACCCCAGCCCCAGCCCCAGCCCCCCGCGCCCTTCCTGCCGTGCGGGATGAGGGTTCCCCGAAGGCGCCGCGGAAGCGCCGTCTCCGGAGCGAGTTGAAGGCGCTTGCCGTCGAGGCCGGACCCGCCGCTGCTTCTCCGCCCGCTCACCGGACCCGGGCCCACACGACCGCCTCGGCCCGGCCACCGGCGGCCCCTCCGGCAAGCGACCCCGCTATCGAGACCGACTCGTGCGTGGTGGAAATCGAGGACCTGGGCGATGACCCCGTTGTCGAGGCGCCCCGTCCCGCCAAACGCGGCGGGGCTCGAGGAGGTCTGCTTCGCTTTTCCCCGCGGCGTTTCCCACCGAATCAATGTCCCAGGACGGTCCCGCTCCCGAGCTCCGGTTCAAAAGCCCGCGGAGGAGCGCCCCACGAGCCGTTATTCCCTGCGCGATCGCAGCCCGTCGTCTCGCACCGAACACCCGAAGACCCGAGGCGGAAGGAAACTCCGATAACGACAATCAGGGAAGCGTTCTTGGTTTTTGCTCAGAAAGTTTTCTCAAACTTTTGCCAAACAAAACCCTCCGTGTTCGCGGGGGGGCCTCTTGCTTCAACTGCTCGGCCACCATCAGCGCCTTTGGGCGAGGTGAGGTGCACAGGGAGACGGACGGGTGCTGTTGAAAACTTGAGTGAGGCGCGCCTGCGATTTCAGATCGCCTGCCCACCCACCTGCCTGCCTGTCCGTACGCCCACCTGTCCGTCCACCTGCCCTAAGTCGCAGCCGGCCAGTGTTGTGTTGTGGAACCATGGGACTGCCGGCCGAAGAGGCCAAGTCATGAGACTCGGGCCTCCAGCAGCCCGGTGCGCGGGACGCCAAAATTGGGTGACAATCGTCAAAAGCACGCGTCTCTATTGACCCAGATCATTTGACCTTTTCACGGGGGTTTGAGGATTGGGATTTAGAGTCAGCGCGGGAGGTTGCTGGGCTCGGGAGATGGCTGGCGCGAGCAGATCCTCCACGAAACGCGGATGTAAATGAGTCCCGTCGAGTGCGTACCGACGTCTCAGCGTGTGGGTGACTCGACAGTTGAGGATCTCGCTGGCCAGGACACCCTCCCCCAGGGGCAGGCCCTCTTCGGCGTGCCCAGGGTCTGTCCGCGCGACCAGGAGCCCGGAAAGAAGTTCGCCACCCTCGTCGAGCCAACGGAGAGCGGGGTGGATGGGTGGGGCAGGTGTGGCGGAGCTGACACCAGAAGCTATGGCAAAACGGTCAGCCATCTGGCAATTATACTGCGTGCACACCCAGCGGGTCGGATCGAGTACGGGAGGCACGGGCATCACGTAGCCACGGGTCAGGTAGCGCCGCTGACAGACGGCCCCCATGATGTGCAGGTGCAGATCGACCAAGGTGCGGATGGCGTGCTGGAGGGTGGGGTAGCGGCCCTTCTGGACGGCCGAGAGGAGGCCTTCACGACAGTCGATCTCGCCCAGCACGAAGAGGACCTCGCTGCCCTCGGGTACTAGTGGGGCAAGAGTGGTTGAAGAACGGTGGGTGGCGATGATGCTGAGTGTCAGAAGGAAAGAAGGAACGGGAAAAAAAAAGGCAGAGGTGTTGTGCGCCCGGGGGAGCCTGCAGAAACGGACTGGCATCGACAAGGGTCAGAAAATTTTGCTTCGGGAAAAAGGTTGACTCGGGCCGAAGATGCCAAACCTGATGGAGGGGGGGGGGGGACAATTTCGGGAAGATGAGCGGGCTGGGAAGGGACCTTGATGCCTGTGGCAAGCGCGGGCAAGAGTCTTCGCGGTCCTTCCTACAAAGCGGAATCACATAATTGAAATGTCTGGAGAGACGGACTCGTGTCTGGAGGATCCGCCAGGCCATGGGAAGCACGTGACTATCGCCTATGGAAGACAGTGCAAAGAACTGGGGGTGCGGGACGGAGACAAACCTAGCACGTAGATGGGCACGGGGGTGGTGCCGCTGGGGGTGGGGAAATGACCCAACGGGCCTCGGACAAAAGGTGGCTGGAGAACAGGCGGAGGGGACAGAGCCATCGGTCGGACGTGGAGGAGCGCACAGAGACAACTGCAGTAGGCGGCCTCGTTCCGAATGGATGTGTTGTGCAGGGAGCGCCCCGCCCGATGCGGCTCTTAAAAAGAATAGAATATGAAGATGGTGGGAGGATAAGGTTGGAGCAGGTGGGAGAGGCGGTGGCAGAGAGCAACGCTGACCCAGAAGTCCAACGAGGGCTCTGGCCGTGCCTAATCTGCCCATGAGGTATAAGATTTTGACGGCTGTCATCAGCAAGGCCAGCGCATCCAGGAGGGGGTCGGGGAGAGACCCTTCGGCATTGACGAACATCCCATGGTCCTGACCACTCCCATGAGCTGGAGCTGTAGGCAAAACTGTCGGTGCAAGTCCCGTCATGGGGAAGGGGCAAATCATCGTAGTGTGGCTGTTCGATGGGTCGGGATGAGCAATCAAGAAGGGTGCCAGTGGAAAAGAATCATCACCTGAATTGTCACCGGCGGAGGGATGTTCAGGCTGATTTTCGAGAGCAGCCTTCGATTGGTCGAGGAGAGTCGGGTCGAGCGGCAAAACGGACCTCGATGATGGTGGTGGCGTCGGGAAGGTGTAACGTCCACTGGGCACTCGCCGGGGCACCGGCACCCGTTCCCCACGATAGCCGGGACCGGACGACACAAGCAGCTGGGTGTCGATGACCCTTTTCACAAACTCTCCTCTTGATGGGACAGCACCGTCCACAGCAAGTTGCGCGAAGGTAGGCGAGAATGATCCGAAGAGCATCGCCGGCACGGTTGGCGGCCTCCAAGGCGTGCACCAGCACGAGAACCCGGGCGCTCACCCCGACGCCCAAAACTGGAGCTGCGGATGGTTGCTGACACAACGAACAGACCACAAACCTGTGGGGAGATCTGGCATAGGAAGCAGAAAAAGTGCAGGAGGGGGCGCCCGAGCCATGGCGGCGGCCAAGAGGGCACAAGCAGCTGGAAGATTCCCCTGGTCACGGAGCGCGGTCGCCAGGAAGGCCAACGCCGAGCTAGACGCATCGGCACTGGGGGACGGTGGTCTGCTCCCTTGGGAAACTGGATCCAGGAGGGGAAGAAATCGCGAGTGACATGAACCACAGACTCTCCCTCCATTCGGGATCGTCGGCCGTTTGAAGGGGCGTTTGATCGTCCAGGAGGTACGAGTGGGCATGAAGTTGCCCTTCCGGTCCCAGGCTTGGTGGTGGAAAGAGCAACAAGAGTGGACCCACGCCACAACGTCCCATCACCAGGGAGAAGGTGCGCGGAACAACAGGATCGGTGCCCATGGAGGCAGAGCCCGCGCCTGCCATGGCTCGGCATGCAGCCAAGAGGGCTCGGTTGAGGTCGCGTGGAGTGGACCCAGCAGCCATGGACCATGCAAATGAGGCGAGAGCTGGCGGGCTGCTCGCGTTGGAACGTAAACAACTGACGACGAGCTGAAGGGCTGCCAGCCGAAGCGTGTCAGGCGTCATTCTAGTCTCGGTTCTTGTTCGAAATGTGACCACGGACGGCAATGCCAGAAAATCGGGGACAAGATCGGCTGAAGGGGGAGTGGGATCCAAAATCTCGGCACGATCCAGGAGGGTTCCCGCGGCGCAGAGTGCAGCCCTCATGGCGATGGGGGGTGGTGCAGTGGTCTTGGTCAGGGCAACAGAGATCCGAAACGCCTCGTCATAGATCTGGAGGCCACGTTCAGCTTCGGCAATCATCACCAAGAGAGTGGGTGGGAGGGGCGGCGCGGAAGCGGCGGCTTGAGGGGTACACAGGTCGCCCCATGTGGCATCATCCTCCGCCTCCGAATCGCGTAGGTATTCCAATATGGGGAGTGGTGTTTCAGCCCGTGTTCCGACAGGAACCCCGACCCATGCGCCGCCCCCGTTGGTGGAAAAAGAGCCGGCTCGCCGGGCAGCCTCTAATAGCAACTCCAAGGCAAGATGCTTTCTCCCGTTTATCCATTCCAATTCGGCCAATGCGAGAAGAGCGTCTAATTGGTTGGGATCTGCGATAGCAGCAGCCTTCAGGTACACCTTTGCCTGGGCGGATGCGTAGTATCATTATAATATATCTTTATGGTTGTACTGAAACAGACTTGTTTGACAGTCCCCCCACTCTCACTCATTTCAATAGTGTGGCGGCGAGGGAAATTTAAGTCGGAGGCTGAGTCCGCATGAAAAGGTGGCAAGGCCCATCGGCCCAAATGAAGACCAGCACCAGCCAGCTCATCATTAGCATGTTGAAGAAAATCCAGTGCGCGTCAGTCGTCAAAGAATAGCGAGCGGAGAAGGAAGTCTCGGCGCTGCCGGCAGCGTCATCTGTCCGGGGACTCACCCGCCTCTGTCTAGTTTGACCCGTCATGCTCGTTTACCAGTGTTTATCAAACACCACTCGGGAATTTCGATGACCACTGCTTCGGATATTGACGGGGGTGCTTCGAAAATTGACGGGGGTGCTTCGACGGAGTCAAATGTGGCATTCCGCTTCCATGCGCACGCCGGAATAGGCAAATTCGACGCGCTGTACAACCTTCAGCTCGCGTCAACAACCAACACCCGGCGTTGTCTTTCCAGCAAATTGACTGGGTGATGTGCGATTCGAAAAGGAACGCTGCTGACGCACAATGCCGGGGGGGGCGGGGGTGCCTACCTGCGCCTGCGGCTCTGTTTCTCCCCTGCTGGCGCCGCGCCCTCGGTCCCCGAGGGTGCCGGCGGCGGCGGCGGCGGTGGCATGAGCGGTTCGTCCTCTTCCTCGGCCGCACCCCCAGCAGCGGCTTCGGCCAGGGAGGCAGAGGGTGGTGGCGGCGGCGGCGGCATGAGGAAGCAGAGGATGGAGCGAGGAGGGAACAGTACAAATGAGAGAGTGCGTGCTGCGTTCGGACCTTGGGACACACGAACACAGCCACCGTCTGCCACTCCCACTCTGCACAGCCTGGGACCAAGGCAAGAGGCCCGGGCATGAGCTGGGCGCGGTCGGCCGCAGTGTGGACAAGGCTGCGGTGGAACGAGGGGCGGGATGGGGCCCACGATCCCCCGGGCAGGTCGCTTGGGCGGCTGCGGTCAGAACGCCCTCCCGATCACTGCGGCTGCAGGAATGGCCGAAGCGGCAGCAGCTGTGGCGGTGGCAGCGGCAGCAGCAGCGGCAGCAGCAGTGACAGCGGCGTTTTCGGCGGTGGCGGGCTGTGAGGTGGCATCAGGGATGGTCGATGACGCTTCAGAGGGAGGGGCTTGGTAGAGGAGCTTCGTGTCGACGGGCCACAGCGGTTCTCCATCCAGATCATAACTGATGAAAGAAACTGTTGTCTCGATCAGTTCTCACGCGACCTATCCGGGCCGAGGCACAAAATTCTCGAGTCCCTCGTCCTGGCATCCCTCCCTCCCTCTCTCCCTCCCTCTCTCTCTCTCTCCCCCTCTCCCTCCCCCTCTCCCCCCTCTCCCTCCCTCTCCCCCCTCCTCTCCCCCCTCCCCCCTCTCCCTCCCCCTCTCCCCCTCTCCCTCTCCCTCCCCCCTCTCCCTCTCCCTCCCTCTTTTTGAGCCCTTTTTTTTTGACACGGGTGGGACCTCATGTTATAATCAAGCGCAATTACAATTTAGGGGAAAAAAGATTGGAAATTAATGGCAGTTAATCGGAATGACATCGCCAAGCCGCCCGTCCTGGAGAGGAAAAAACGATGTTGATGAGATTCAGAATCGGAGTGATGCGAAATGGGGAAAACACTATATGCAATGGGCGCGTCAGTATTAAAAAGCTCGGTTTATGAAAATCACCATAGAAAATCTGTGTTGGATTCTCATTTGTGCTCGATCCTTCGCGCGGTGACAACGGTGCACGGAAGGAACACAGACCAGAAAGCTTTGTCAGAAACGCATTGCCCAAGTGCAGCTCGGTTCGCCAGTGCCACGGCTGGAAAGAAAGAGAAAAGAAACCAGAGAACAGACCCAAAAGGCGCTGCGTAGTACAACTTGGACAGGGGGAAGTTACCAATCCTCTCTGATGTTTGATGACGATCGAAACGAACGCGTTGTGTATCACCCTTCTCTGAAAGTTCCTTCGCGTCCCTTCACCCCCGACACTTTGAATCGCAGCGCCGAACCCACCCTGCGCCCGGGGTCTGACGGACTTCTTGATGATGATACGATGCCCTTTTTCAATGCAGGACTGCCTTGCTGCGCCCCCAATCCCCAGCCTCTTCCCTGGGTTCATCGCAATCCTTCTACACTCGTTCAAATCTCGCCAATTCCATTCAGCTCGGTAATAGCCATTCTGGCCACCCCGTCGTGGCTCATTCCGAACCACCCGCCACTCTTCTTTCAAAAACCCTACCTATCACTTCTGCGATCCCACTGTATCATCCACAAACTGCACCACTCCAGACGAATAAGCCGACGATGGCAAAATCCTCCAGTGCCACCAGTATCCCTCCACCTGCGGCTGTTCCTCCCCCTGCGCCTCCCCCGCCGCACAGCCCACTGATGTCGTATAGCCTCCCTGGAGCACTGCTGACTCCGCCAACACGCACCACCGAACCCGGGGCTGTTGGTCAGACTATGGCCGGTTCCACGCCCGGGGCCACTCCCACGACCCCTCGTCCCTCCCCCAATACGACGGAATCCTCATCCCCCCGGCGGACCCCACCTCAGCTCAACCTGGCCCTTTCCGCAGCATCCAATAGTGGCGGCGGCACCTCGCCGGCCAGCGGGGGCATGTCACCTCGGGGTGGGGGCAGCCCACGCGCCTTCGATGCGGTCCGACCGCGCTCCCCCCCGTCCGCCTTCCGGGGGGGGCGGCCCCTGGGCCGCGAGACGCCCCTCGGGGAGGTCCTGGAGGCTCTGGAGCAAATGCGAGAGGTCCTCATCAGGACCCCAGGCTGTTTCCCTGCGGCGACGGTCATCACAGAGGTTCGCGTGGATGGGGGAAACCACACCCATCAGCCCCCGTCTCGCCATCCACCTCCCCCTCCGACCCGTCGAAAAAAAGAGGTTGCAGCCGGGAAATGAAAAACAACTATCACTCAGCCCACCATCGTCTCGTTGTTCTTTCTCATATTGATCTTCCGGTGTGATTATCCGCCCACCCAACTCCCCGCATCAGATTGCTGGCGTGCTGGAGCGCCCCGAGCCGCGGGCCGTTCTGCGGGGCTGCTGGTGCCTGCTGATGGCCCACCCCGAAAATACCGCCATTTTGCACACGGTCAAAACCCTCTACCGTCACTCGAACGCCGACGTCAACGACGGGCTCTTCCGGGAGGAGCAGCTGCTGGCGCCCTTGTTGGGGGTGCTGGCTTCGCCCCTGCCCAAATTGATCGAGATCTTCATTTATGCGGCGGCGACCCTGAAGAACGTCTCCACCAACGAGGGCAACCTGAGGGTAATGATCAAGGCTGGTCCGTCTGCCCATCCGTGGCTTCTTGTCGAACACGCGCGCCCATCTGCGAGTTCCCCACCATGTTCGCAAAGCACTCATCGTTCAAGTCGGGGTCGACCACAATCGCACACAGGTGCGCTGGAGACCGCGTGCGCCTTGCTGCAGCTGATGCACTCCCCCGAAGTGGCCGGGATCGCCCAGGAGCGGGTGACCCAGCTGCTGGCCCAGGCGAGCGCCTTCCTGCGGAATCTCTGCTCGGACTTGTGTCTTCTGCCCACAGAGCGGACCAATTTGCGCCCCCTTGTGCGCGTCCTGCCCCTGCTGTGGAACTCCTCGCATGCCGATGTCACCTTCAACGGGGCCCGCATCCTCAGGTTCGTGGGCCTGCGCCAGTTTGATCTGTTCGCGGCTGTTTTCTGGCTGCGTGCGGTTCACTGGCTGCGTGCGGTCAACTGTGTCATCTGTGCCCAGGTGCGCACAGAAAATGCGAAGTTTCTAACACGCAACTTACTCACGGGTCCGCTCCTTCTCCCATACCCTTTCTCTGCGACCCGTCATCCCGCCACGCATGCAGCAAGCTGTCGCTGCATCAGCCCACCTTGCAGGCGATGGTCGCCGAGAACGACTATCCCACCCTGCTGCTCCAGCCCCTCCGCAAGCCCTCCATCGCACCCGTCCGTACAAAGCCACTCATCTCCAAGAATGATGACCCGATCCACGTCGAGCATCCTCCAGTTTGTGGATTCGGGCTGGGCAGCGGGCTGAGTTCAAATGAAAGATCTCACAGCATCCTTCTCTCGCTCGCAGGGCCTCGTCATCCGGATATGTTTCGCCATCGCCAATCTGATCGCCGCCAACGAGCTGGCCCGGCACCGCTTCGGGGAGGCCGGGGCTGTGACTGTCCTCTGTGACCTGCTCTCTCGGTGCGCGGACACCTTTTTAGACTCGCTCACTCATCCCCCTGCCGCGACCCCGGTCGTCGCGCCCGCTCCGACCACCCCGGCCCTGTCTGGCCTGCTGGATGCCCGTCCGCGTGGCGGTCCCGGATTCGCCGACGACAGCAGTCCGGGGGACGTACTCGTCAAGGTGGTGCGGGTCCTGGCAAACCTCGCCATCAATCCCCAACTCGGCCGCCAGCTGGCCGGGTCGGACGTGGTCCTGCACACCGTGTGCCGGCTCCTGGGTCCGACTCGGCTTTCACATGGTGGCACTTGCATGTCCCTGCTTTCTCGGCTGCCTCGTGGTGATGGCTTGCCGAGCCGTGTTGGTCGTGTGCCTTTTGAAGTGGTCTGGCCGCAGAACTCGCTCGGGGATCCGCATCACCGGGGACGACAGGTTCCGTTTTCGAGGCTGCGGCGAGCGCGAATTGGCCACAATACACTTTGGGCGTATATCATGAGGACCCTGGCACGGACAAACCCAGCATCATCACAGCTTACTCACCCACCGTGCAGAGGACTGCCCTGTGGAGCGGCACGAGGAGCTCATCCTGAACTTGACCGCCCTCGCCAGCAATCTGTCCTACCATCAATGCCCCGAGAATCGATTCCTCAGCCCGGGACCTCGACTTGCCTCCCGTCTGCGATGCTGACTGGTTGAGCACCATCGGCTTGCATGCGCCCCAATCGCCCGCCGTTGCCTCCTTTCGCGTACCATCCTCTCTTCCCTCCCTCCTCCTTCCCATCCCCATCCCCTCCCTCCTCCCCTCCCCTCCCCTCACCTCCCTCACCTCCCCCCTCCTACACACTAGTGCTTGTGGGTGGGTTGACACATCCTAATCCCGAGCTCATTGCCGAGACAGCCCGAGTCTACGCGAACCTCTGCAGAATCGAAACCCACAGGACCATGCTCAGGGCCATGAAGGGTCCGTCGTCACCTCTGTGCTGTGCCCGTGTACGTGTGGTATGTGTGTGGTCATGTGTGTGTGTGTGTGGGGGGAGAAGAGAGGGGGGCTGTTCATCCGAAAAGTTCCCAAACACAGACCTGACGTCCAACTCCCAGTTTTCCCATCTCGGATCATTTCTGTTTCGTTTTGAGAAGAGCAGGACTAATGTTTGCTCCAGAGCGAAGAGGACCATCACAGAAACATGATCACAGCGGTACAGGAGCTATCCCTTTTGCACTTGGGTGCTGTCTCTCCTTTACTTTTCCTCGATGTTCTAACAGGCCTCCCATCCCCTATGAATAGTGCTGGACATGTGCATGCTGCTGCTGATGCACTCGGACCCCGAGGTGCTCGAAGCCGTTGCGGGGATCGTTATCAACTACGCCCAGGACCAGGTGGCAGCGGCCTTTTTGGTCAAAGAAGGCGTCTTGACACGGTCCGGTTGCAATCACCTGTTATGCCTGCGGGTTGCCAGAACAAATTGCCGGGGGTTCCGTGGTAAGTCGGTTGAATACAGACCCTTTTCGTTGGGCACACGAAGAAAATGTCCGGCGTGCAAGCATCGGAAACGGGCAAGCAATATGTTTCACCCAGTCACGAGCCAGGCAGCGGGCAAGAGCAGGTGAGCACAACACCCGCGCACCCGCGCACAGCAAGAAATGAAGGGAATCTGGTGAAGGAAAACGCTTCGTCCAGATTGCGGGGGGTGAGCATCCATGATAGGAGCGGGCATCACCACCACCGGGGCATCGCCACAGCGGCTAACGGACCGGGCAAGACAGTATGGTGGTTGGTGGTGGAAGGCTCCTCTCCTTCCCCCTTCCCCCTCCCTTCCTTCCCCCTTCCTTCACCCTTCACCTTGCCTCCAAAACATCGTCCTCCCTATTTCAGGTTGGGCGAAGTCCTAGATGACATGCAGGTGCACAGCCCCGACTTGGCGCTCACCGTTTGCCGCGCCATGTACAACATTTGGTCGGTCCTCCACCATCCTGGACTTTTTCCCTCCTTCTGCCACGCGTCCTTTATCGGGTCATTTTTTCTGATTTGTCGTCCCACCGCGACCCACCTCCCTGCAGTTTGCACGGCCAGTTTGCTCTGACGCCACCGCTGCTGGCGCAACTGAGGGGACTCCTGGCCGCCCTGACCCGCGGTTCGTGTCACGCCGGGGCTTGAATGAAAGGGGAGGGAGCGGGGGGGGGGGAGGTGCCCAGGAGATGCGACCAGTGTCTGTTTTCACATCCTTTCGTGTCGTACGCAGCTTGCGCCGAGGCAGCGCGAACCAATCCGGGCTTTCCAAAAGGCCTCGCGCCCCTGCTCTCCCAACTGCGTTCCCTCCTCGTTCAGTCTTCATCCGCATCCAACACCACGTCACCGCCCCCTCCGTCTCCGCCACCATCCATCTCTTCCGCCTCCGCCTCCGCCTCCGCCTCCGCCTCCGCCTCCGCCTCCGCCTCCGCCTCCGCCTCCGCCTCCGCCTCCGCCTCCGCCTCCGCCTCTGCCTCTGCCTCTGCCTCGAGCGGGCAACAGCAGCGGCCGCATATAGTTGTGCGTTCGTCCACCGCACCCGCGATACCGCCCAACATTATCGTGCGTGCCTCGACGCCAACACACCCTTCTTGTGGGGTGTCTGTCCTATGACTCGGGAGCGGCCGGGCGGCTGCCTTCGGGTTTGACGACTGGAAGTTGGCCCGCCTCGAGCGGAGGGTCAGGTCGGCCCGAGGCGTCCGGGCAGGTGTCCCCTCCTTAGTTAACACGGGCCGTCGAATGCAGTCTCCGGAAGAGGAGGACGCACCTGAACCCCAGTTCCCCTCCTGGAAGTCACAAACTCTCTTTCTATTCTCCACCCTTTCTTTCCCATTTTCATTTTAAGTCTGACTTCATCCGGCAAGTTGGTGCTCGCTCCGACCCTGGCCACTCATTTCTTCCCAACCGCGCCGAGAGGTTGTTCAAAGCCTTCAACGACATTGCTGCAGAGAGCGCGCTCACGTCGAGGGCGAACTTGGACTTATCGGATAAGGGTATCCCTCTCTCCCTCAAAGGACGAAACCATTGGAGTCACGATGCGTGTGTTGGAAATCCACTCAAAACATTAAAAGAAATAAACAGAAAGTTTAATAATCTGACCCGTGGGTTACTATCCTCAGCTCCCGCTCTTTTTGACGCGAGAACCAGGTTATCAGACCTCCCTGTTTCCTCCTGTCCCCAATGAAGACCCCCGGGGCAACCCATAGGGCAGGACTGTTCCTCAGGTCTGCCGCTTTGCTTCGGCTTGCTAGGGGGGAAGAGGAACTAGAAAACCCCCTGCGACCTTTGCGCTTTTATCCTGCCCAGGGCCGTTTGTGGACCTGGGGCTTCTTCAAAGAACGAGGGCAAGGCGGGTCCCGAACCCGGGAGCCGCACGCCAGTGTCTGGGTGGGTAGGTGGGATATTTCGTCCTTTGAGGGAGAGAGGGATACCCTTATCCGATAAACCCTTCAAGGGTTCGGGTTTCTATAAGGGCTATCCATCACTCTCCCTCAAAGGACGAAACCATTTGAGACTTCAAAGATTTTCATCCTGTGGGTCCCCGACAGGTTCATCCACCGGGAGTACATCCTCCAACGAGGCAGGAGGGGCTCTGCTGTCGTGTCTGTCGAGAGTCTCAGACCTCGCAGACCACCCAAACATCCGCCTGACAACTGCTTCCGGCACCTTGTGCTCGAGCAGTTTCGAGGCGCACCCTCCACGAAGAGTGGGGCTTGAAGGAGGCCGGGATCCCGGCCTCCTTCATGACGGCCGCAACCCTTTTCGAAAGGTACTGCGCCGTGAGGGCACCATAAATCGGTCCCTTGAAGTGGCAAAGGGGTGGGTTGAGGGACTGATAAAGGGTTGGTGGAAACCAACGGATCTGATAGAATCGAAGGCGGAGGGACTGCTGCGGAGGGGGCAGCGGATTGTGAAGGAGCATCGTGGAGAGATACGACTGGTCTGGGTTAAGGGACATCAGGAAACTAGTGCGTCGCTGGATGCGGAGGGGAACAGATTGGCAGACAAGATTGCGGGACGGAGCATAAAGATGGAGCCGAGCGTGGTGCCCGAAGAGAAAGGATGGGGATTCAAGCTGGTGCGGAGAAGTGACGGGAAGGAGGTGGAGACAGACTTCAGAGAGGTGATGAAGGAATGGGGGAGGAAAAGTCGCATGTGGAGGGCGGCTCGTAAAAAGAAAAACGAGATTGTGTTAATTAACGCAGAGAGTCGCAACGGAGGGATCAACGTGCAAACGATGAGGTGTGAGATGTCAGGGAAGCTGGCGATGATGGCAATCCTGCAGCGGTATATCACGGCCAACATCCGGTTCTACATCAACGGGGAGGGGATGGGAAGTGTTGGTGTGGGGTGAGGGACCACATGAACCACTTGGTGTTTGAGTGCCCAGGGATGGCGGGATGTGTGGGGAGAGATGGAAAGGGGCGGATGCTGTGAAGCTAATTGAGTGGTTGGACAAGGCGGAGGGAGCTGAAGACCCGGACCAGCTGCTCGAGGAGAAGTGGGTAGAGCCGATGGGAGAGTGTGTGAAGATAAGGGGCAGGCAGATCACGAAGGTGAGGCTATGGCAATTGATGGAGAGGTCCCGGGGGAGATGGTTTCGGGCGAGAACATGGGACAGTTTTTGGGAAACGTTCTCGACAGAGGTAGCTGAGATGTGTGACCGATATGAGGAAGGAAAAGCACGACAGTAAAGGAGGGGCGGACGCATATGAGTACGCTGAGGAACCAATGGACGACTCCCACACTATATCTTCGTTGCTGAGACAGGCGGGAAGCCTAACGGTGATGGCGTTTTCGCACCCAGGGAATGCGGATCTCAGTTTCCCAGAGTATAGAACGCCGAGTAAGGAAGACTGGTTCCTGGGAGGTTCGGTGGATGGGTACGGGCTATTTAAGGAGAATCGGGACTTGTTGATTTATGCGAATCCGGAATATAACCCCCAGGAGGAGATGGATCGGTTTTTCCGAGCAATTGGAGAGTGGGCGGAGAGTCCGATTGGTAGAGGAGGGAAAAGAGCGTTTAGATGCATTGTTATTGTGCCGTACGGGGAAGGGAAAGCGAACAGAATCCAGCCGGGGGTGAGCCGAAGCACGGTGTGAGCTTGGCGATCAAGGGGGACATTCAGATGCGTGAGCTTTTCATCATCCAGGAGGGTGGGTTTGCTTTTGGGAGCCGAGTTTCTGGCGCACTGGGAGGAAAGTGGTGGGGAAGGCGCGGTTTGATGTGGGGATTCTGATGTTTGAGAATGGGCGGGCTAGGGAGAGATTCCCGATGGATCCAGCCCCGTTGTGGGCTTTGGAGGCGATGTTGAGGAAGGAGGCCGGGAGTCGCATGGTGCAGGTCAACTATGAGGGCCGCCCGAGAGATGGGGAAACGCTTTACAACTGGAGGGGGATATCGGAGGCGGTGGTGACGAAGGTGATGAGGAGGTTGAGAGCGAAGTGCGGCTTTAAGATGGAATACGCGAATGCATGTAGACTGGCAGCGGAAATGGGAATTGTGGATGAAGACACTCAAAAGGAGGTGGGAAGCGAGCTGGCAGGAATCAGGAAAACGATGCTCATAGCGATTCAGCAAAGGAAGAAGTGCGAAAAATTCGAGGCAGGAATGAAAGAAGAGCTGTAGTCCGGAAGTCGGCGGAGACCGCCCCCTGGGGGGACGGTAGCCGACCCATGAACTCCCTGGGGTGCTCTTTCTGCAGGACTTGTCCTGCGGGAAGGCGGCCCGGGGGGGATCATGTTACCCGCGGGCTTCGGCCCGATTCCGGACTCGGCGCAAGCCGGGAAGTATCACACACACACACACACGGTCCCTTGATCTTTACAAAGGGACTGTCAGCCGCACCCTTGGGGCGTCCACGGATCAACTGCTGCAGACAGCAGTGTGGACAAACCTCAGGGCCCTTTGGCATGCCCATGATTTTCTTGACGACCCATTGCCCATGGGATGTCTTGGTCTTGACGACGAGCTGGACAGAATGGCTCGTGTCGTCGAAACGGGACAGTTTCACCGAGGCCCTTGCCATATCGCAGGCCCGGAGTCCCGACAGGTACAGCAGGGTTGCAGTCTTCCCCTGCAAGAACCCCATAGCAGGTTACTTAAGCTAACTAAACGCGATGTTACGCACGGTTTTTACCCGACGGGGTCCGACTTTTTTCGGGGAGGCTGCGGAAGACCGAATCGGACCTCCGACACTATAGGGGGGGTTATTCCGGCAGGTCTTCCAGAGATATCCACCATTCCCGAAAATCGTGTCTGACCAACCCCTCTGGGGTTATAGCCACCGCAAAACCCCGGGGTTCTAGCCGATCAGCACATTCAAATTGCGTGCTCTGTTCCCTCGTGCATGCATATTGCCGAGGAGAATCATCTTAGTGACTTTCAAGTTCATTTTCTAAAAGAGCACGCACAATGTGGCAAGCGCGAAGTGTTTCTTGAATTTTTCAATCGCGCTGAGGAAGATGATTGTTCCAGGGTTTCTGTGGACGCTATAGACATTGAGATTTCTATAGAAAAAAGCCCGACGCTCTGGCCTCCGGGTTTTCGTGGACAGACCCTCCCCACTCGGCCTGTCTGTAGTGAGGGCCCGCGGGTTTTCATGAACAGACCCTCCCAAATCCTCCTTGCTTCACTTTCACCTTGCTTCACCCTGACGCACTTCCTCCTCCTTTTTTCGAGAGAAAACGTCGAGCCTCTAATTTCGGATCAAAAAGAGAACCAGATTCATTACTCGTCTTCGTCTTCGTCTTCGCCTTGGGGGTTGGCGTTGTAGTCGTTGTTGCCAGTGTCGTCATCCGAATTTATCGCCGGCAAACCATTCATCTTCGTCATCATCGGCTACCGGCACGTTCTCGGGAAGGGGCACGGATTCCGGCACGGGTTCGGGCTCAGCCACAAGGACAGGAACGGGCAGAGGAAGGGGCCCAGTTAAGAGGAAGTCCCAAAGGGTCGGAAGCTCGCGCGAGCAGGTGCTGGTGCGGAACTTGTGGCACTGAATCGACCAGTCATAGGTCTTCCGTTCGTCCGCGGAGAGAGAGAGGTATTCACGTTCGCAGGCCAGGAATACCTTGGGGAACTGTTCTCCGTAGTAGTCAGTGCGCTCCAACAGGGAACGGTCACGAAGAACCCCCCTGAGGTAGAAGGGGTAAGAGCGTTCCCAGAGGACGATCTCATCGAGCCTCATCGGGCCCTCGATGGGGTGGTCGATGTCGAATGCAGCCTCGGAATCAAGGAGCAGGGTAATGAGCAAGGCTCTTGCTGACAGGCCCCTGTAGGTCTGCGACGTATCAGAACAGCGTCCGCTGGTCAAGGAAAAAAGGACGCCACCGAAAGCGAGAACCATCCGGGTGAGTACCTGCGAGGGATACCCTTATCCGATAAACCCTTCAAGTTTTCGGGTTTCTAAATAAGGGCTATCCATCACTCTCTCCCTCAAAGGACGAAACCATTGGAGACTTCAAAGATCTTCATCCTGTGGGTCCCCGACAGGTTCATCCACCGGGAGCACATCCTCCAATGAAGCGGGAGGGGCTCTGTTGTAGTGTCTATCGAGGGTGTCAGACCTCGCAGACCACCCAAACATCCGCCTGACAACTGCCTCCGGCACCTTGTGCTCGAGCAGTTTCGAGGCGCCCGCTCCACGAAGGGAGTGGGGCTTGAAGGAGGCTGGGATCCCAGCCTCCTTCATGACGGCCGCAACCCTTTTCGAAAGGTACTGCGCCGTGAGGGCACCATGAATCGGTCCCTTGATCTTCACAAAGGGACTGTCAGCCGCACCCTTGGGGCGTCCGCGGATTAACTGCTGCCGACAGCAGTGTGGACAAACCTCAGGGCTCTTTGGCATGCCCATGATTTTCTTGACAACCCATTGCCCATGGGATGTCTTGGTCTTGACGACGAGCTGGACAGAATGGCTCGTGTCGTCGAAACGGGACAGCTTCACCGAGGCCCTTGCCATATCGCAGGCCCGGAGTCCCGACAAGTACAGCAGGGTTGCAGTCTTCCCCTGCAAGAACAGAGAGTTACACGAATATAGGAGGAGTAGAGATACTCTCTACTCATGATGTTGATGTGGTTGTGTTGGAGTTCCCCAGGATAGACCGAGAGTCCGAGCGAGCGTGTTCCAAGCAAGGGGGATAGCCGGGGAGCAACAGGCACACGCAGGCAATGCACAACACTAACTTTCTTAACCAAAGAAAGAGGCGCGGGACAGGAGGGGGCAGGGGGCTCGGAGGTCGATGAGGTAGTCCTGGATCTCGGGCTGACCGAGGGAGAGCTGGGCAGGTGCGTCCGGGGCATCGAGGGCATAGACTCGGCAGTGCGGGTGCGGGTGGTCGGCAATGATCAGATCAAGCTCTGCCACGCCAGCAATCGGGACCGCAGAGTCGTCGGCCAGGGTAATCACCGGATCACCCCTGACTTCTTCGATCTTGAGGTTCAAAGAACGGAGGTAGTGTAGCGGAGCGTAACTCACGTTGGCGCC
This sequence comes from Paratrimastix pyriformis, assembly GCA_027972325.1. Taxonomy (NCBI): domain Eukaryota; phylum Preaxostyla; family Paratrimastigidae; genus Paratrimastix; species Paratrimastix pyriformis. The sequence continues at coordinate 1,788 of JAPMOS010000043.1, read as the reverse complement.
GGTGTCCGCGATGCAGGCGACACGAGTGCCCTGCGGGGTCTGGAGCGAGAACTGTAGTCACTCTCAAGGGACGTTGGCAATGGCTGAATCTCTTGGTGGGGCAACCTTGTGCAACTCAACACAGATGGGAGCGGAGAAATGGTACTCAGTCAACGGCTTCAAAAAGTGAACGGGGACGATGAGGCCGGGATTCAGATGATTCGTGTTCGGGAACCAACTTGCCAGCAGCTTGGGGAAGATCCGTTCGTAAAAAGCCTGTCGGCTTAGGTGCACCTCGGTCTTGTCCTCCGGTTGAAAGAAGTCGGAGCTCCTGGAGGAGAGGCATGAGAAACTGTTCCAGGGTTTCTGTGGACGCTATAGACATTGAGATTTCTATAGAAAAAAGCCCGACGCTCTGGCCTCCGGGTTTTCGTGGACAGACCCTCCCCACTCGGCCTGTCTGGAGTGAGGGCCCGCGGGTTTTCATGAACAGACCCTCCCAAATCCTCCTTGCTTCACTTTCACCTTGCTTCACCCTGACGCACTTCCTCCTCCTTTTTTCGAGAGAAAACGTCGAGCCTCTAATTTCGGATCAAAAAGAGAACCAGATTCATTACTCGTCTTCGTCTTCGTCTTCGCCTTGGGGGTTGGCGTTGTAGTCGTTGTTGCCAGTGTCGTCATCCGAATTTATCGCCGGCAAACCATTCATCTTCGTCATCATCGGCTACCGGCACGTTCTCGGGAAGGGGCACGGATTCCGGCACGGGTTCGGGCTCAGCCACAAGGACAGGAACGGGCAGAGGAAGGGGCCCAGTTAAGAGGAAGTCCCAAAGGGTAGGAAGCTCGCGCGAGCAGGTGCTGGTGCGGAACTTGTGGCACTGAATCGACCAGTCATAGGTCTTCCGTTCGTCCGCGGAGAGAGAGTATTCACGTTCGCAGGCCAGGAATACCTTGGGGGCTGTTCTCCGTAGTAGTCAGTGCGCTCCAACAGGGAACGGTCACGAAGAACGCCCCTGAGGTAGAAGGGGTAAGAGCGTTCCCAGAGGACGATCTCATCGAGCCTCATCGGGCCCTCGACGGGGTGGTCGATGTCGAATGCAGCCTCGGAATCAAGGGCAGGGTAATGAGCAAGGCTCTTGCTGACAGGCCCTGTAGGTCTGCGACGTATCAGAACAGCGTCCGCTGGTCAAGGAAAAAGGACGCCACCGAAAGCGAGAACCATCCGGGTGAGTACCTTGTGCAACTCAACACAGATGGGAGCGGAGAAATGGTACTCAGTCAACGGCTTCAAAAGTGAACGGGGACGATGAGGCCGGATTCAGATGTTTCGTGTTCGGGAACCAACTTGCCAGCAGCTTGGGGAAGATCCGTTCGTAAAAAGCCTGTCGGCTTAGGTGCACCTCGGTCTTGTCCTCCGGTTGAAAGAAGTCGTAGGTCCTGGAGGAGAGGCATGAGAACCCACAACACATCAGGGAAAACAGTAAACAGACCGATTGAGGAGCGGGGGGCAGCGGACTTCGTAGCCGGGGGCTTGTCGTGGCATCATGCCGGGGAAGGGGCTCAGGAAGGGGCTCAGGAAGGGCTCAGGAAGGGGCTGGGGGCTCAGGAAGGGGCTCAGGAAGGGGCTCAGGAAGGGGCTCAGGAAGGGGCTCAGGAAGGGACTCAGGAAGGGGCTCAGGAAGGGGGGCTCAGGAAGGGACTCAGGAAGGGGCTCAGGAAGGGGAGTAAGGGGCTCAGGAAGGGGCTCCCAGGAAGGGGCTCAGGAAGGGACTCAGGAAGGGGGCTCAGGAAGGGACTCAGGGACGTCCT
>JAPMOS010000427.1:0-17347 GCA_027972325.1 Paratrimastix pyriformis | reverse complement strand
GTCAGTTGACCTGGTCACCGCCGGGGCGCGGCTCGGTGGCTCGGCGGTGCCGCTTCGATCTTGGCCTTGGCCTCGTCGTCGTCAGAGGAGACCTCGATCTCGTCGCCGTGGGCGTGCTTCTTCGGGCCGCTTCTTCTCCTGGGCCTCGTCCTGATCGGCCTGGCCTCGGCCTCGTCCGACTCAGGCTCAGGCCGTTGCAGTTTTGCCTTGCGGCGGGGCGGCGGGGCCGGGCCAGGTACCTTCTTGGGCACCTCCTCCTTGACGGGGCCTTCTTGGGCTCCTTCTTGGGCCTCGAGGCGATGGGCTTGGGGGACTGGGAACGTCGTCGTCGAGGATCCTAAATACAGAAGGCATGAGTGAAAAACAAAGTCGACTCAGGGTCCAGACTTGATGGGGGCCGGCGGGGGGCGGCTGGGGCGGTGGCGGGGGGCGGCATGCAGCGCGGCGGCGCGGGCGCAAGGGCGGCGGCCGCAGCTGCGGCGGCGGGGCGGCGGGCGGTGGGGCGGCGGGATGGGTGCCGCAGCAGGGGCCTTGTGCTCCACTGGCAAACCATGCTCATCCAGCGGGGTGGAAGGCCTCCGCGGGCCTGGCATCCCCGGCAGCGGAACGCCTCCACGGACGCCGTCGGTCGGGTGCTAGTCAGCGGAAGTGAGGGCGGGAGCGGACAGGTGCGGCAAACCTGGACGGGCTGCTGGGCGATCCCTCCTCAGAGAGAGTCCCCGAGTCGGCGAAAGGATCATTCGGGTTCTGGTGGTAGTCGTCGGCCCGGGGGTCGAGGGCGCGGTGATGACGTCGACCTCGTGCTCAATAATTTGGAGCTGCACCGTGAGGGGCATGGCTCCGGCCAGCCCCAGTTTTTCATCGATATGGCGATGAAAGCTGAGAAGAGAAAAAGATGAGGATCAGAAGAATCAAGAATGCAGACCGGTTGAGGATCTGGTGAATGGGCTCATCGGTGGGAGGAGTCTCCCTGATCCTCCGGTTCAGGTAGGCCACGGCCTCTTGCACCGAATCGAACTGGCTGTAGTCAACGTCTGCGAACATCTTGACTGCGGGAAATAGTGTTCACACACCAGGGTAAGGTCGACATTTTCAAATTTAGGACCTTTCGTTTTCGCACATGCATGTCGAAAGTCGCCCCCCGCTGTGCCTCCCTCAACCCCACTTCTCACGAAAGACTTTCCGCATAGCTCCCCAGGGAGAAACAGACGCGATCCCTGTTTGTTTTCTGTCCCTTTCGACACACATGTATGTGGACCCTGACCCTCCCGAAGTGCCTCCGCTCAACCCCAATGACCACGAATACCCGTCCGAATAGCCCACAGAAGCAACCACACGCGATCCTTGACTCTCTGCCCTTTCCGTTTTCTGCCCTTTCGACATACACATGTATGTGGACCCTGACCTCCCGAAGTGCCTCCGCTCAACCCCAATGACCACGAATACCCGTCCGAATAGCCCACAGAAGCAACCACACGCGATCCTTGACTCTCTGCCCTTTGTTTTCTGCCCCTTTCGACATACATGTATGTGGACCCTGACCTCCCGAAGTGCCTCCGCTCAACCCCAATGACCACGAATACCCGTCCGAATAGCCCACAGAAGCAACCACACGCGATCCTGACTCTCTGCCCTTTTCCGTTTTCTGCCCCTTCGACATACATATGTATGTGGACCCTGACCTCCCGAAGTGCCTCCGCTCAACCCCAATGACCACGAATACCCGTCCGAATAGCCCACAGAAGCAACCACACGCGATCCTTGACTCTCTGCCCTTTGCGTTTTCTGCCCCTTTCGACATACACATGTATGTGGACCCTGACTCCCGAAGTGCCTCCGCTCAACCCCAATGACCACGAATACCCGTCCGAATAGCCCACAGAAGCAACCACACGCGATCCTTGACTCTCTGCCCTTTTGCGTTTTCTGCCCCTTTCGACATACATATGTATGTGGACCCTGACCCTCCCGAAGTGCCTCCGCTCAACCCCAATGACCACGAATACCCGTCCGAATAGCCCACAGAAGCAACCACACGCGATCCTTGACTCTCTGCCCTTTTGCGTTTTCTGCCCCTTTCGACATACATATGTATGTGGACCCTGACCCCCGAAGTGCCTCCCCGAAGTCCAAACCTCCAGATTCCTCTATCAAGATTGAATTATCGTGTCCAAAACCGTTTTCCTTCCTTCCCGCACCAAACCCATTTGACAGACTGACGAAGCTTAACAAAAAGGGACAGACTCTATTACCCACCGCTCTTCCGTTTCTTCCTTTGTGCAAGGCTCGCGTGAGCTTCAACAGAGCAAAGAATTCTCTCCGATTGATTTTCTCGAGTGATTTAGCCACTTGAGCAGAGACTATTTGCCTTGATTCGTTTTCTCTCCCCCCCTTTTCACATACATATGTCTGGAAACGGACCCACCCGAGGTCACCCCAAATCCCGCGAAATGCCTTACGAAATGGTCCCCTGACGCAACCAGTCGTCATTCCTGACGATTTGCCTTTTCTCGCTTCTCACCCTTTCCACATACATATGTATGTGGAATGATCCCCCAAGCAACCACGCGATCTCTGACTGTCTGCACAAACAGGCCCACAGCTAACAGTGGATATCACCCGGGTAAGGTCCACACTTTTCCCGCCAAAATGCCGAAGCAACCTCTTCTCGTCACCCGCAGCGGGAGACGCTACCTTCCCGGCTACTACGTCCCTTCCCGTCGTCGACCGGCTTCGGGTGGCTGTGAGACCGATCGACAGAAACGTTCACGTTCGGATTCCGACCAAGGCCCTTTGACGAGTTCGTGGACGATTCTCTGTCCGTCCTCTCCATGGCCTGCCATTAACGAACCGGATGTAGCACCAGCCGGGCAGAATGAAGCAGATGAGCAAGGGGAAGAGCAAGACGAGCATGAAGACGTCGCAGAACAGCCAACCGATGTCTCCGAGCAGCCCCAGCCCGAGCCTGTTCCCCAGAAGGAGCCCGATCTGCGCGAGCCCCTGCACGCATCCAAACTCGAGTCCCTGAACGAGTCCCTGCACGAGCCCCAGCCCGATCACCAGCAGCACGAACACCATCACGAGCTCCAGCAAGACCCAGAGCACGAGCACATGCCTCAAGATCAGCCCCAGCCCCAGTCCGAGTTCCAGTCCCCGTCTCACTCCCAGCCCCAGCCCCAGCCCCAGGCGGAGCCCCTCAAGAGCAGCCCCAGCCCCAGCCCCAGCTCCAGTCCCAGTCCCCGTCTCACACCCAGATGCCCCAGCCCCCAGATGCCCCAGCCCCCAGATGCCCCAGCCCCCCAGATGCCCCAGCCCCCCAGATGCCCCAGCCCCCAGATGCCCCAGCCCCCCAGATGCCCCAGCCCCCGAGCCCCCCAGATGCCCCAGCCCCCCAGGCCCCCTCAAGAGCAGCCCCAGCCCCTGCCCCTGCCCCAGCTCCAGCTCCAGCAGCTCCAGCTCCAGTCCCAGTCCCCGTCTCACACTCAGCCCCAGCCCCCGAGCCCCCCAGATGCCCCAGCCCCCCAGGCGAAGCCCCCTCAAGAGCAGCCCCAGCAAGAGCAGCCCCAGCCCCAGCCCCTGCCCCTGCCCCTGGCCCTGCCCCTGCCCAAGCCCCAGCCCAAACTACCCCCGCCCCGGCCACAGGCCCAGGTGAAGTCCCGCCCAAGAACTCCTATAACCCAACGGGCTCCTTCCCCTCCCAAAACAGCAACCGACTCCAAGACTGAACCCAGGCAGAACCCGACCTCACCCGTCACATCTCCTCAAGCAGCCGCTCCCCGCCCGCGTCTTCCCATTGGCGCTTCGCCCTCTTCTGTTCCCCCGCGTAAAGCCGTTGGTTCCCCGCCCGGCCTCCTCCAGTCCCTTCGACCCCGCCTGGCGCTCAAGCTTCGACTGCAGTCTCTTCACCGCCAACAACCCTGCGGCGCCCTCCGTCTCCGTCTGTTCCCTTCTTGTTCCCATCTCCCTTCTGACAAAGTTGTCTCATTAGTGTTGAACTGCACTATTCGGTGTTTCTCCCAAAGTCAAAGGAATGCGTTTCACTGAGCCGACAGGCATTTTACGAGCAGATCTTCCCCGAATTGCTCGCCATTTGGTTTCCCCCTAAGCGCCATTTGAACTGGGGCATCACCGTTCCGGTGTGCTTTCTGCAGAGCTTCTCGGAATACCACCTCGACAGCGGCATCTGTGTCGAGCTTCACAAGGTCCTGAATCGCCTGATCGGTGTCTTTACCAGCTCCATTCGTGTGCTGACTGAAGGCACGTGCAGCAATGTGACCGCGGTGTACCGCAATCTTTCTGCGCGGGCCCTGGCCATTGCTCAGAACCTGGAGGACGAACAAGCCGTGGGGCTGCATACCCCGATTGAGGGTCCATTCAGCTTGGAGGAACTTGTCCTTTGGGAACGCGCCTTCCCCAGATATGCTCAAGCTGTGCTGCGGGACCGTGCTCAACTTCGCCATTCGAAGTTCGGCCCTGCTTTCGCAAGGGCTTTTGCGTCCTGTGAGAAGGAATATCTGGTTTCTCCGAGGCCGACCGGCCGACCTACCACTGGGCGATTCAGTGCCAGAAGTATCGGACCTACACGGGCAGGCAGTACCTTCCGTGCCATTGGGAATGCCTCGTGAAATCTTCCAGCAAATAATTTTCGTTCTCCCGACTCGTCCATTTTGTTGTTCTTTGTCCCCTCGATCTTCCCTTTCTGAAAAGAGTGGATATTGTTGCAGTATCATTGGGTGTCTGTGTGGATAAATGTCATCATCATCAGCATTCAATCATCATCATCATCATCATCATCATCATTCTCAATCATCATCATCATCATCATCATCATCCTCATCATCCTCATCATCAACATCAACATCATCATCATCATCATCATCATCATCATCATCATCATCATCATCATCATCATCATCATCATCATCATCATCATCATCATCATCATCATCAACATCATCATCATCATCAAATCATCATCATCATCATCATCATCATCATCATCATCATCATCATCATCATCATCATCATCATCATCATCCAATCATCATCCAATCATCATCCAATCATCATCCAATCATCATCATCATCATCATCATCATCGTTGTTGGCAGAAGATGCCCGGGGTGAGAGCCACAATTGTCGCGCCATGGAGCGAATTGAAGACGAACTTGTTGACGTTATTCCGCCTCCACCAGAAGAGGAGGAATTTTACGTGGAGCCTGAGCTAGCGGATGATGAGGAAGTTGGAGACATGCCCCCAGTCGCCGACGAGATTGAAGCCGCCCACGAGATTGACCCCATGATTGATGATGTCGCAGTCGAGGTCGACGATGATGCTGCTTGGGGTAGTTACGACAGGACTGCGCGTGGGATTCACGCGCTCCTTTCCGGGATGGATCGTCTGTTGTTGTTTTTTCAGTTCAAAGCAAAAATTTGTCTCCTTCTCCAGTCCCCGAAGGAACCCGCAGTTATCGTTTTAACTGCCAAAAACATGCCCGTGAAGGGTTTTACCGCGTGGTCGGAGGAGCTCTGCAGCGGCTCCGCTACGACCACGAGATCCGCGACCGGACCGTCTGGTTGCCCGTCGTCTACCCGCTTGCACGCCGAGTGAGCTTGGTGCGTCGCTTGCATGTCGAGCAAGGGCACCTCAACCGAGATGCTCTGATTGCCTACACGAAAGGCCTCTACTACATCCAAGGCATCGATCAAATTGCGCGGGATATCATCGGGACCTGTGGCCAGTGCCAGACCGTTCGACCCACCTACGAGCATCCCAAGTACCACGCCTTGGTGGTCAACCGGCCCCTCGAGGTGGTCGAACTCGATTGTGGCGGCTTCGAGATCAACTGCCCGAGGCCGCGCGGGTTCTGCGTGCTCGTCGACCACTTCTCGAGCTACATGTGGGCAGCGACGACGCGCGAGATGAAGGCCACTGGGGAGGAGGTGGTTGGCCTTCTCGATCGGGTTTTCACCAGCGACGAGCCCAACCTGCTTCCCGCCCGGATCGTGACCGACAACGGGACCGAGTTCGTCAACCAGCGGGTGACCGAGTGGATCGAGTCTGTCACCATTTTTCTGAGGGTTTTTCAAGTCAGTTCCCCGTTCAGGAACAAGAACCTGCTGCCCGGGGTCCACATCGAGCACCACCGGTCGAGGCCGTACTACCCCCAGTCTCATGGGAAGGCCGAAAACGCGGTCAAGAAGCTAAAGAACCGCGTAATGAAGATGAGAACAGTTCCGGCCACCAACCGCGAGCTGCCGTGGCAGCCCTTCCTGCAGCGCGCCGTGCAACTGTACAACACCGCCACTGTCTCCTCGGTCTTCCAGCAACGCCCGGTTGTGCTGATGGCGCTCTATCTCCCAGAGTACCAGCAACTGGGCGACATGGCTCCGCTCCCGGCCAAGTTCACCAACCTGACGCCCGCGGAGGTCCGCCAAATCAAGCAGGCCGTCGCGTTCTACAGACACCGTGAGTACGGCTACATTGAGCGGCGCCGCAACAAGGAACAAGAGACCATCGAGGAGGGGACTGCCGTGATGGTCAACCCGCCCGTCAAGTGGCGCCGGCCGGGGATGGGCAAGTTCTGCTGGGCGGGCATGGTCTCGGAACGCCGGAGGAACGGGACGTATGTCATCGCTTTTGACGATCGGGTCCCGTTGGGCATGCCCAAGATCTACGGACGAAACAAGCTGCGGCCCTACGATGAGACCTTCGATGCCCCGCTTCCTGCTGCGGGAGGCGCTCTGGTCCCCGTTGTTGATCGTCGGCGTCACCCGCCCGCCGAATAGACCACACCCCTCCCCCCCCCCCCCCACCCCACCCCCCACCCCCCGTCCCGCAGTTTTCCGGTCCGGTTTTCTGCAAAAACAAAAATGATCTTCCACGGATGCTCGAGGAAGGGGGTGGGGGATTGGAATAGTTGGAGGGGCGGTATTACAACGGCACAATTGGCCTCCTGAACCTGTCGGGGGGGGGGTACAGCGAGGAGAAATTGTGATTGCGTGCATGACCAGTTTTCTCAACAGAGGATCCCAAAATCGGCTCTCTTCCACGCAGCCCCCCCCCCCCCACCCCCCCCCCAACCCCCCCTCCCCCCGTTCATGAATGCCCTGTGCACTCTGGGTTCTTGTCGACGCCCCGTCCATACAAAACCGGAAACAGAAGCCATACCACGTACAAATAATGCGCCAGAGTTTGAATTGACAGAGAAGTTAGTCACATTGTCACTGTTTTCGAATAGTATACCACAGTTAGCATTGTTATAAGCCCTAAGTCGAAGTGCTTGTCCTGAGAAATCGTATCCGACACATGCAGTAGTTCCGTCAAATGAAGTGGTTGCAGACATGTAAGCGCCCCATGAATTATCAGAGGTGCCATTGAATCCAATTTTAAGTCCGAGATTTGCGGAAGAAGCAGGTGAGCTAATTTTAGGACTTGCTAAGTTACCGCCTCTTCTCTTGCTTCCTGGACGATTCAGATAAGGCTTCAATTGACAGCTTCTTAACTGTGAAATCGTTCGGAATGATCACAACTGGCATATCAGACTCAACAGATTGCTTGCTTGACATTAGTGGTTATTATATACTAACTATAGATAATAATTTTTCTTAAAATACCTTTACTGATTCAGTGATTATAATGAGTGCGCATTCTGATGAGATATTCCTCATTATATCATCAGTAGCTCATTGAATTATCATCTTAAAACACTCAGAGCTCAAATGATGAAACGCTGCTTTTTATCTCTTTGAAATAGAAGGTAAATCTGATTGATTTCTCTTTCAATTCATGTTCTCTCTAGTGAAATTTTCGCTTTAAAGGGCTCGGTGCTGAAATCAAATTTCATATTGTTTTATCATTTTGTCATACTTTTCCATTTTCTTAGAATCAATTATTTGAGCTGATTCAATCAAAAAGAATGCATTATTTACTTAAGATTGATGCATTATTTAATGATCACTTTTGAAAAGCACTTTTGTCACAATTTTATTTTGAATGAAGAGATAAGCTGTTTCTGATTGAATTCTCTTTCGTTTGATGCTTAAGATGATTGAATTGTTTGATTCTTTGAAAATGGAAAAATAATTTCTGGAACAAAAAATAGAAAAAATGAAAAATCTTTGTAGAATTCAATATTTGCCTCTAATTTCGTTTGTAGCTCGAAAGAATTGATGCTTAAATCATTCCAAGCTGATTAAAATAAAATGCTCGTTTTACTTAAAAACTTCATTGAGAAAAAAGATTTTTGCTCTGAAGAATTCGATTTTTGCCTCAAATAACGTTTGTAGCTCGAGAAAATTAATGCCAAATCATTCCAAAGCTGATAAAATAAAATGCTCCTTTTCAATAAAATATAATGAGAAAAAAAGATTTTGTTCTGAAGAAATCGATTTTTGCCTCAAATAACAACGCAAGCGTGAAAAATTGTGTGTGAAAATCGATTGTCTCAGAACTCTCCTTTTATAACTACTGACAGTGCGCTGGCTCGGGCTACAGCAGGGGTGTTCTCCGCTATGCGCCCTCTACAGACTCTGGTGGCACTCGCCAACCTTTCGACGGCATCATCGCCGTCTGAGCTCTCATTCGAGGCCGCTCGAAACCTTGGCATCCTGGCTCTGGATGCCCTCAAGGAAACGACGAGGACCCTTAGCGACCTCCGCCGGAGCGAGTGGCGCCCACTGTGCCGGCTGGAGGACGGGACGAAGATGCCCGAGGCCTGCATCATCGAGGCCAGCGAGCTGGAGGCCACCGAGGCCAGGAAAAAGCCACTAAACCCGGGTCTGCCCATGGCCTCCTCTGCCACACTGGGTGTGGACACGGGCACTCCCAAAAACACCAAGTCAAACAGCACGGACTACCTCTGGGTTATTCCAGTCAAGACGGCGCAAGAAAACCCACTTTCTGTCCCCAGAATTTTGTCTGCCCTCGGGTCCTCCGTTGGCGCACGCTTTTCGACCAACCTCGTTGGCCTTATCATCACAGAGCCCACAACCAACTGGGGTCACAGAAGGCTCATTGGCATTCAATTCGGTGCAGCCCTCCTTTTCCTCGCTCCGTGGCGTTGTCTTGCCAAGAGACACGTTACAATCAACAAGAAGAAAAAGGTGAAGGGTCTGCTGCTCACCAACTCGCACCGCACAATGCTGAAATACTCGATACTCATCAGTCTTTGGTCCGGGAAGCCAGTCCTTGTGGTGTTCCACTCGGCACAACCGTGGCTAAACTGGAAACAACTTCTGCACCAGTTCCACCGGCACCGGACGTATCAGCACCGGTGATCACACCCTCGCAGGCGTCGTCGCCAGCACTCGGAGAGGCAGTCTGTATGAGCCCTACCGCACAGTCACTCTCACACTCAGAGCAGGACAAGGCAACAAAGCCCGTGGGGCAGTCGGGGCGGGCCTGGGGGTCCAGTCCAGGCTCTGACGGGTCGATGGAGGGAACATCACCCAGGGAGACTCGCGGCATGGGAACACTACCCACCGGAACCCTCCGCGCGAGGACATTACCCCAGGTGAGGCAGGCACTCACCGGAGAGACCCCCGAAGAGGGGCAGCACACGGTGCTGACGGAAGGACATGCGGAGGCGATCTCGTCGGGCAAACCTGAAACCCTCATGGAGGTCTGCGAGGTTGGGGACTCGGAACAGCAACTCACACCCCAGGTTAGCGTCGTCACCTCAGCGGGGCGAGCGTCACCCAAGGAGGTCCCGAACGTGGGGGGCTACACAGAGACCGGCGAGAAGGATCCGCCGACCTTGGGCGAGGGGTTTGTGAACCCGAGACGGACCGATACACAGTCAGAGGCGGTCACACTCCCCAATGCGGGGACACGCGGGGAGGTCTGCGAGGCAGGGTCCCGGAAACACCCACTCACACGTTCCGCTAGCGTTGGCGGTGAAGCTCATGCACCTCAGTGGCGGAGGCAGCGACTCGCGTCCCCACCACCCCCTCCGGTACGGGTGCGGGGGTGGGGGGGGGACCAGGCGCCCCTGGGGGGTGGCGCCGATAAAAGTAACCCCCCAAAACGGCCAGATCAAATGGCAGGGCAAGACCTACCTGGCCCGGGAGTGGGACCAGAGCAAGGGAGGGCGGCAGCAGTCTGTCCAGCACACCTGCACCACCCTTCATGCACTCCCTCACCCCTCCGCCCCGTCTTGTCCCCGCTCTCCCCCCACAACCCCGTCACGGGACCGGAGGAGGGTGCCAAGTCCCGGGAGGGCAGGCACCCAACTCGGGAACCCACTCACCCCCCACCCCTCAGGGGAAACTCTGCCTCACCCCATAACACGGCCCAAGGGGGCTCAGCTCGGGGGGGAGGGACAGTCCCAACCCCTGGGGGGGAGGGACCCCTTCCTTCTCGGACTGGACCCTCAATGGGACCGGGAGCAGGCCAAACTGCGGCTGCTGGCACAGCACCCACCTCGGGGACCACTGGCAGGCAGGCTGGCTCGGCACCGGGAGGAGTGGTTGGCCCTCAGACCACCTCGGGAAGTGGCACAGGTGGTATCGGAAGGGTTTCACATCCCGTTCAAGGGACCCCCACCCAACCCGGGGGCGTGGTCCCGGGACCCTTACCACTTGGTGGGGGAGGAGAAACTGGGCTTGGAGGCGGTGGTCCAGGAGTACCTTGGGATATCGGCACTGAAAACGATCCAGGGGGGGTCGGACAAAGGGATGAGATCTCCCATTTTTGGGCGGCCCAAGCCCGGCGGGAAATGGAGGTTGATCCTGGACCTCACCGCCTTGAATCACTTCATCTTCTGCCCCTCCTTCAAAATGGAGGGGTGGAAGACGGTGAGGGCCGTGGTGGAGCCCATGATGTGGGCCACCAAGATCGACCTCAAGCATGCGTACTTTCACATCCCGATCTTTCCACCTCACCGGAAATACCTGGGAGTCGAATGGGAGGGCACGGAATATCGCTTCCAAGCCCTCCCATTCGGCCTGAATGTGGCTCCCAGAATCTTTACAAAGACCATGAGAGTGGCAATCAAGGAAGCCCGGAGACACGGCATCTTGGTAGTCCACTACATCGACGACCTCCTGGTGTTGGGCAGGTCACCACAGGAGACCAAACTGCATACACTGGCACTCCTTCGTCACCTCCTCTCACTCGGGTTCGAGATCAGCTGGGACAAAACCCAAGTGGAACCAGTTCAAATGCTGGAGTTCCTGGGGTTTGTCCTCGACACTCGAGCGATGACACTCTCACTCCCACCCGAGAAGGCACAGAAGGTGAGAGAGATGGCGCACAACACCCAACAGTGCACCACCATCAAAGCCAAATCATTGGCAGCGGTGATCGGGTTCATGTCGTCATGCAGGGAGACGATTCGCCCGGCCTGCTTGTACCTGCGCAACCTGAACATCGACCTGTCCACGGCGATCAAGGCGCAGGGGGGATGGCACGCACTGGTGACCCTTTCGGAGGAGTCACACAGGGACTTGGAGTGGTGGGAACATGCACAGTACCCCACCAGCACCCCACTTCGGACCCCACCAGCAGAGCTGATCCTGACCACGGATGCAGCCGAGATGGGCTGGGGGGCAGTGCTGAGGACTCCGGCACAGAGCATCGAGCAGGGCATCCCAGCACACGAGTTGTGGAGAGTGACGGACCTGCAGGAGATCAGTTCAATAAACCCGCTCGAATTGGAAGCGGGCATCAGTTCACTCCACCTGTTCCGGGAACAGGTCACAGGCAAGTCCGTACTTTGGTTCTCGGACAATTCGTCTGTCGTGTGGTCAGTCGGCAGACTCAAGTCACAGAGCCAGCAGCTCAACACCCGGTTGAGAACACTCTGGGAGTTCTGCCAGACACACCAGATCACCCTCACCACAGAGCACATTCACGGCATCGACAACGTGAGAGCGGACAGGCTCTCGCGGTGGGTCGACGCCGAAGATTACCAGCTCCACCCAGCCCTCTTCAGGGCGGTGGTGAAACTCAGGACGAAGCCGACGGTGGACGCCTTTGCATCGGCGCGAAACCACCTGTGCCCCCGGTTCTGGTCCTTGGTCAAGGAACCGGGAGCGGCGGGAGTGGACTTCTTCCGGCAGAACCTAGCCTCAGAAGTGCCGTGAAGAAACCCACCGTTCTCGCTCATCCTCAGAGTCTTGGAACGGTTGAGGGAGCAGCGGGGGGAGGCTCTTCTCGTGTGGACATCGGCACCGTGGTGGCCAGTGATGCTGCACATGGCAGTGGCACCACCCCTGACCCTACCACGGCAGGAGAACACATTCCTGGCAGGCACGACACGCAACCTCAAGGGAATTGGGCCCCCACACTGGGAGTGTTGTGTGACACAGGTGTCGGGGGACCCAGTCCGGCAAGCCAGGGCACACCTCGAGTGGGGTTGGCAGACACTCACCAATCCGGATCTCACCCTCGTCCAGAAGTTCCAGGACCGACAGCTGCACCCCATGGGTCCAGCCCGGATCTTCGACGACCCGGAGGCCTGGTGGGGGAGCAACGAGCCCCTGATCCCACAGTGGGACAGGGAGCTGTAGACGTCGACGCAGACTCGGGAGAGGACATGACCTGAGCCGAGCTGGCAGCGTCTCTGCGCTCAAAGAGCACCACCACCCCCACTCCCATGACGCACCACCCGGAGTCCTGTGTGACAAACCCCCCGGGTCGGTCGGAAGCACCCACGAGCGGGGCCTGTGATGCCCAGAACGCCGCGGGGACACCCGTGGACGGAACTCTGTTCCGCCCGGGCAAGAAAGGTCCTGCCCCAGGACGCGCGACACCCACACCCACAGCCCGGAAAAAGCTCTCAGATGAGGCTCCTGCTTGGGCCCCTAAGCATCCGGAGCTGTCGGCAGCGGCAGGTTATTTCATTCAGAGGTCATTGGCAGAGAAAACCTCGAAGAAATACTCACACATCATTCGCCGCTATGAAGAGTGGTGCGCGCTCAAAGACCTGGCTCCGATCACGGAGGCGACCGACCAGAATGAGGTCCAGGTCGCCTCGTTCATTGCGGATGAGGCCATGGAGAGGGACCTCAGCTCGGGCTCGGCAGGGGCACATCGCTCAGCACTGTCCATGTACTTCACCATGAGTGGCCACCCTCTATCACCGGAAGGCAAACTGGTGAAACAAGTCGTCACCGGCATCGGGAAGGACAAACCGGCTGGGGGCAAAGACCTCGGTCCGATCTGGGACCTAGCAGACCTCTTGAAATTGCTCGAGGGGGAATGGGCTGACAATGCGACCCTTGACCAAAATCGGCTCATTGGTAAAGTCGCCAGCTTGTTGGAGATCGCGGGGTTGAGGGTCATGGACACAACCTCGATCTCTTTTTCCGACTCACGCTTTGAGTTCGGCCAGCCGGGGTGCGAGCACTCAGTTCGGCTGAAGGTGTGCCCGAAGGAAGTAGTTATAAAAGGAGAGTTCTGAGACAAGCGATTTTCACACACATTTTTTTGAGCTTGCGTTGTTATTTGAGGCAAAAATCGATTTCTTCAGAACAAAATCTTTTTTTCTCATTATTTTTTATCGAAAAGGAGCATTTTATTTTATCAGCTTTGAATGATTTAAGCATTAATTTTCTCGAGCTACAAACGTTATTTGAGGCAAAAATCGAATTCTTCAGAGCAAAATCTTTTTTCTCAATGTTTTTTAAGTAAAACGAGCATTTTATTTTAATCAGCTTGGAATGATTTAAGCATCAATTCATTCGAGCTACAAACGAAATTAGAGGCAAAAAGCGAATTCTCCATGCATTTTCAATTTTTTTCCATTTTTTGTCCCAGAAATTATTTTGCCATTTTTGTCAAATCAAACAATTCAATCATCTTAAGCATCAAACGAAAGAGAAATCAATCAGAAACAGCTTATCTCTTCATTCAAAATAAAATTGTGACAAAAGTGCTTTTCAAAAGTGATCATTAAATAATGCATCAATCTTAAGTAAATAATGCATTCTTTTTGATTGAATCAGCTCAAATAATTGATTCTAAGAAAATGGAAAAGTATGACAAAATGATAAAACAATATGAAATTTGATTTCAGCACCGAGCCCTTTAAAGCGAAAATTTACTCAGCTTTGACATGAATTGAAAGAGAAATCAATCAGATTTACCTTCTATTTCAAAGAGATAAAAAACAGCGTTTCATCATTTGAGCTCTGAGTGTTTTAAGATGATAATTCAATGAGCTACTGGGGCTAACTCAATGAAATAGTGAACGAGTGATAGCAGTTGATTAACATGTAAAGGTATTTGAAGAAAAAATAATTATCTATAGTTAGTATATAGAGAATGAATTGTGATAAGCATCCAGTTAAGATTGATAGGGCGCTATTTGAACTCCTACAGGAGTTGATTAAGCTTCATGGTGATGAATATTTCACTGTTACAATAACTAAGAAGAAAGGAGATGAGAGTGACGATTCCACAACAATAGTGTATGAAAATGAATATTTCCATTAACGGAGCTTCATATCATGCATTATATTATCTGTGTCAATACCTTCTCGAGTCAGTCTTCGTTTGACGAGTCTTTTCTTCTTTGTGTCATCAATCTTCTTGACAGCTTTTTCAGTGCTCTCCTTCTCGATGATTTCACCAACCTTCTTCAACTCATATTGTTTGTAGTGTTTTTTCAACAGTTCTCCAGACTTCAGGTTCTTGAGAACATACTTTTTACCATCGAATGAGTCAATGATATAGACAGCGAGAGAATACTTTACTTCATCACCTTTAGCGAATGCTTTGAGCTTTCGAACAGCACGAACATGGTCACCAATATTATAAATACGTTCTATTTGAGTGACTGATTGTTTGTTTGTATCATGGTTGTTGAACACATTATAAGGTGTTGCTTTAATGGTTCTGTGGTAATCATTGTTGTAAGAAGATACCAAATCAGGAAGAACTTTAGTCCAATCGGAGTCACCAGAAGAGAGACGCCAACGTTGTAGTTTGAGAGCAATTGTACGATTGAATCGTTCAACAATACTATTCTTATTGATTTCTTCAGGGTCACTGAAATGAGCCACAACATGATTATCAGTCATCCATTTGACATATTGTTTAGCTTGGAACTCATTGTCACAGTTGATGTTTTCAGGAGTACCTTTTAAGTCATCATGGAAGATACTTTTAATTGCTTTCAGAACCTCAGTGGGCTTTCTTGTTTTAAGAGGGCGACAGGCAGCATAACGAGAATACACATCAATAACACAGAGGATGTTCTCGAATCCAGTTCTCGTCTTAAAACGATCATAGATGATGATATCCATCTGAACACATGCGAGAGCAGTATGAGCCACAATCGTGTTGAACTTTTTGGTTTTCTATCTTCTTTCATGATTTGATAATCAGGTGTCTTATTTAGCACGTTTTGGACAGCATCTAAGGTGATTTTCTTGTCATCTTGTTTTAGTTTTCGATACAATTTAGGAGCAGAAACAAAGCCCGTTTTAGGATCGCTATAAGCATTCTGAATGGTCTTTTCCATTAGTATAATGAAGTTATAAAATTAAAAGTGACTTAGAGAAACCTTAAATTTATAGATTAATAAAATATTATGAAAAAAATTTTATCTCACACTACTATAGACATGACAACTAAAACCGCAAATCCATTTGTTGCATTTGATGGACTCTCAGATGAAGAGGCGAAGAAGTTGTTCGAAGAATACATAAATAAACGTCAGGCAGCATCACCAAAAGAGGAAAAGAAGGAAAAGAAAGAAAAGAAAGAAGTGAAGATTGCACAAGAAGAAGTTATTGATGTAGATGCCTTATCAACAAAAGGAGCAGAAAACGTCGAAGATGAGTTTGGAAAAATAGCACAATATGAAGTGGTAGAATGCAAGAAAGCCATGAAAGGCTTTATGAAGAACTATTCGATTATGAACCATGGAAAGATCGAGGCAACTGACTACAAGCAAAGTGTTGAGAGATGTTTTGTGGACACTGAAGGAATGATAAAAAAGATATTATATGAAGAGATGAAGGGAGGACAGTTCAACCTGAACATCGTGTTGAAATGTCAGTTCACCAAAGAAGACAAGTCAATGTATGGACACTTTTCGTCGGGCAGCATTCGAATTCTCGGTAAGAAAGACATTGAAGAAGGAATTGGGAATGCAGTGTCGAGAATCCAAGAGCTCGTGGACAATTTTGTTAACAATGGAAGTGCATGGGTCCTAAAACGTATTGAGAATGTGTTTTTGAATGTAGCCTCATACAAGCCAATGCGTGGAAGCAGTTACATTGAATTACCAGAGGTATTGAACCAGAAGAAAGCATTGATAAATATTCAGAATGATGACAATGAGTGTTTTAAATGGAGTGTTTTAGCAACATTGCATCCAGTTGATGTGCATCCGGAGAGAGTGAAGCAATACATGAAGTATGACAATGAGCTCGACTTTAAGGGCATTCATTTTCCAATGGAAATTGACAGTATACCACGATTTGAAGCTAAAAATAACATAGCCATCAATGTGATCGAGCATCATATCACAACAAAAAAGGTTAAGAAGGAGAAGAAGACATCAGTTGTCTTCAATCCATTGTATGTCTCACCAATTTGGAATACGGCTAAAACAGTAGTCAATATGCTACGTATAACAGAGCTCGATGAGAATACAGAGGTGATGAAAGGAGAAGGATGTGAGAAGACAGAAACCAACTCACATTATGTGTTGATTAAAGATTTGTCTCGTCTCTTAAGTTCAAGCCAGAACAGTCACAATGGAAAAAAGTATTTTTGTCTGAACTGTATGCATGGATTTTGGAATGAAAGCCTGTTGCAAAGGCATAAACCAGTGTGCTATGAGCATGAATGTTGTCAAGCATGGTTACCAATAGAAGAAGATGCTCATGTTGAATTCAAGCATATATCAAAATCAGTGAAGCAACCTTTTGCGATTTATGCAGATTTCGGAAGCACCTCACAACACCAATTGATGATGATGACGATGAGAAAAAATAAAAGCAGCATATCAGCACCATAATGTGTGTTCATATGCATACAAAGTTGTCAGTAATTATCCAGAGTTTGAGAGACCAATACAATTGTATCGTGGTGAAGGAGCAGTTGAGCATTTCTTAAAATCCATCATCGAAGAGCGTAAAACGATACTGAAGATAGTCAAAAGGAACTGTGAGATGAACTTATCGAAGGAACAACAAAAGAGTTTGATAAAGCCACTGTGTGTCATATTTGTGGACGAGAGATTGAAGATGAATCAGATAAAGTGAGAGACCATGATCATATTACGGGTGAATATCGAGGGGCAGCACATAATGGATGTAACTTATTATTCAGTCTGAAGAATTACAAGGTACCAGGTTTTCTTTCACAATCTAAAGGGTTATTGATTCC
>JAPMOS010000426.1:0-17395 GCA_027972325.1 Paratrimastix pyriformis | reverse complement strand
GATATCCATTCACCAACACCCACGTCTGATCATTCAAGTGGACAGCCTCGGACGGCTTGATGTGAACGACTTTGGATCATCCGTCTCAGGGAAGCGCGCATTGAGTACCTCGTACTTGATGAGATGAGCTTGCTGAACCAAGAGCACCAACGACACAAAGATCGTGCAGACCCTCTGTGAGTTGATGACACACGCTGAGCACGTCGTAGCGATGGATGGCCTGCTGCAGGACTCGACAGTGAAGTTGCTTGAGGCAATGATGTCGTCATACGGCCCGCGGCAGCAAGTACACGCCACTCGCATCAACTTCAACAAGGATATGCCTGCATACGACGTCAGTTCGTTCAAGCCACGTTCCGCGAGAGCAAGGACAACCGCGGGCTCACCTTCCTTACCGAATCCATCATGAAGCTGCTGCAACAGGAGAAGCGCGTTGCCTGCTTCATCTCTGGCCGTAACATCATGGAATCGATCCGTCAGTACGTACAAACAGCACTTCCCAACATCAACGTGGTCACCTTCAGCGGCAAGGATAACGAGATGCACAAGAAGGGAGATGAGTACGTCAGCCACTTCGCACAGAAGCGTGAGATCATCTCCAATGACGTAGGCAAGTATCTAGTGGATAGCGACACGCGCCTCTTCATGTACACGAGCACCATTACGGCAGGTGTGGATATCAATGTTAATCACTTCGACACGTTCATTCATCTCATCAACAGCAACATGAGTCCCATCGAAACTGCACAAGCCATATTCCGTGTCCGTCGCTACAGGATGCACGAGGGCCTCATTGTGTACCAGCATAGCAAGAATGATATCAAGACTCAAACGCTTGAACAGATCCTCTCGCTTGGCAACACGACTGAGCATGCCTCTTCAATGGCCGTTGTGATTGGACCATCCCGCAGCAGGTATTGGCCATGCTTGACGCCCGCAACAATGAGTTGATGAGCAACTCGCTGCCCTTCGTAGTTCAGGCACTGAAGCAACACAACTACAACCTCGTTCGCTGAGATGAACACGCCGCAGATGGATGCCGTAGAGCTGTGGCGTCCGGATATGAGTGGCAAGATCATCGAGCTACTTGGATGGACGAGGATGCAGAGGGACGGTGGCAACGGGCTGCAGAGCATTGGGTGCCGACGCCCGACGAGGCAATGCAACTTGGCAAGAAGAACAACACTGCTTACCTCATGACCGTTCGTGATCCGCTGTTCGAAGAGAAGAATGCATGGTGCGAAATGGCAAAGGATCTCGGACTGAGCATTGAAGCTGGCCTTGGCGTGATTCCAAGCGACGTGATCATATATCACCACAAGGAGACTCGAAGCATGTATCATAAGATGATCAAGGCCCAAGGTGAGAGCGGAACCATAAGCCGCGGAGTTGAGTTGCTGCGACATGCTCACGATAAGTGCACAAGAGCCGAAACCATCACCACGCTTCCTGTGGTCATGCAACGCCCGATATCGACGTACAGCTAAAGAAGGTTGAAGCTGCTGTGAAGGAACAGGGCAAGACGGAAAGGGCAGTTGCGAATGCTGGGCTACAGACACGAGGTGCGGCGTCAATCGTGCCGCAAATCGATCGCAGTGTTGTGTTAGCCATCGTAAAAGAGGTCATCGATACCGCGCGCACACGATACAACACTCGTTTTCAGTAAGGATGAGGCCTTCCAGTCAGAATCGGCAACTGCAGTGCAAGCTGTGCTGGAGGCACACAAAGACGAACTCAAGGCCACTCATATCGTGTCCAACTTCGACGCCAGCAAGTGTCACGAGATAGTCTATAATCTAATGAACAACGCCGGGCATCCGATTGCGAAGTGGGCATCATCGCAGAAGCAAGTCAGTGGGACACGTGCACGACTCTACACACTTCATCTCGACGACTAGAGTGCACACCTCCTCAAACCCGCCTCCAAGGCCTCTACCTCCCCTCGCCAGCGCCTTACGTCCTAGAGCTCTAAGGCATGCCTCCGGTGAGTGCACGTGCCCCCTAAACCCACGTGTGCACTTCTCTTCACGACTCCGCTCGTCCCAGAGCTCTAGGTCTGGCTCCCAAGCATCCAGTGAGAAATTTGGGTCGAGTGCACACCTGCGGGAGGCATAGTTAGAGCCTAACTCAAAAAGACAGCCTCCTATACTATATATTCTCTGATTGTTTTGCGCACGTGTGCAGAAGTCTTGTGCTTGTGTTTTCTGCTATCCCAACAGGGGACGGGCAGGGTTTGATACAGAGCGCTATCGTTGGGTTTGGGTGGGTGTGAAACGGGTGTGCGGGAAACAAAGTGCACACGTGGTCAGAGGCATAGTTAGGAGCGCGGCATCGATCGAAAGCACGTGCACTCGGGTACAGATAAACGTGCGTGTGCAACTCTTGAATTTTTGATCGCGCGACTTCGGGAAAATCCAGTATTGCCACCACCCACCACCCACCCACCCACATTATAAAACAGCTGTTTTTATATTGGGTGGGTGGGTGGTGGGTGGGTGGTGGGTGGGTGGGTGGGTGGGTGGGTGGGCGCGGTACTTGGATTTTCCCGAAGTCGCGCGATCAAAAAATTCCAAGAGTTGCGCACACGCACGTTTATCTGTACCGAGTGCACGTGCTTTCGATCGATGCCGCGCTCTACCGAAGAAACCGTGGCCGTGTTGTACAGGTGCACGGCGGGCTGCAGGAAGGGTTGCCACGGCAGCTCGCGGTTGGTGGCCGGCACGATACGCATCTTCATCACCCGGTTCTTGATCTTCTTGACGGCGTTCTCGGCCTTCCCATGAGACTGGGGTAGTACGGCCTCGACCGGTGGTGCTCCATGTGGACCCCGGGCAGCAGGTTCTTGTTCCTGAGCGGGTTGATGACTGTGAAGAGCAAATCCGAAACGCACAGAACAGACGCGATCCACTCGGCCACGCGCTGGTTGACGAACTCGGTCCCATTGTCGGTCACGATCCGGGTGGGGAGCAGATTGGGCTCGTCGCTGGTGAACACACGACTGAGAAGGTCGGTCACCTCCTGCCCGGTGGCCTTCGTCTCCCATGTCGCGGCGGCCCACATGTAGCTCGTGAAGTGGTCCACCAGGACGCAGAACGCGCGAGGCGGCTGGCAGCTCATCTCGAAGCCGCCGCAGTCGAGCTCGACCACCTCGAGGCCGGTTGACCACCAAGGCGTGGTACTTGGGATGCTCGTGGGCCGGACGCTCTGGCACTGGCCACACGTCCCGATGATGTCCCGCGCAAGCTGATCCACGCCATGGATGTAGAAGAGGCCCTTCGAGTAGGCAATCAGGGCATCTCGGTTGAGGTGCCCCTGCTGGACATGCAAGCGCCGCAGCAAGCGCACACGGCGGGCAAGCGGGTAGATCACGGGCACCCAGATGGGCCGATCGCGGATCTCGTGGTCGAAGCGGAGCCGCTGCAGAACTCCCGCTCGACGCGGTACAACCCTTCATTGGCGTGTTTTAGACAGTTCGACCGGTAACTGCGTGATCCTTCCCGAACTGGAAAAATGAGACAAGGGGGCATTGATCATGACCCGAAAACCAAAAACAGACGTTCCACCCGGTAAGGATCAGGTGGATCCCCGCGCCGTCCGGTCGTAGCTTCCATAATCTGCCACATCACCATCGTCTGCTGCTACATCAACCACGACGTCAATCTCGGCGGCTTCTGCGGGTCCAGGTCTCCAAGGGCTGGCTCTTCGGCCTCCTCATGTGCCGCCTCGTCACCATCACCACCTCCGAAAATAACTCCTCCTCAGGAAGCGGTGGAGGGAGGTCGTCAACTTCGATTGGCTCCATATCAGAGGCGCCACAGGAGTGGCTATCACCCTGGTCATGCAGCCCGTCCAGCGAGCACTACTCCCGGTCCCAGACCCCTCCGGGTCCCGATCCCGCCCCGGTGGCTTGTTGTTCAATCGAGGCAATTTCTCGATGTATCGTGTTTCTTAGAAAAACAAACCAAAAAAATCAGGATCGAAAAGAGGGATTGTATTACAAGTTACGGCAAGTCCTCGATTTCCTCGGGCTGAAGGTCCTCGCCCAAAGCATCCGGACTGAGCGGGTCCAGCAGCGGGTTGAGCTCGTCGGAAGGAGGAGGCCACTGATAAGGCTGATCATCGGGAGCGGGGATGAGGGGCCCTCTTGGTCATCTTGAAGCTCGAAGGCCTGCTCTTGTTGTTGTTGCTCGGCGGTGGTGGTCTGCTCGGAGGCCTGCTCTTGTTGAGCCGGGGCAGGTTCTTCTTGAGGGAGCAGAGGAAGATGCAGGTCCCATTCGTCGACAGGGGTGCAACGACGTTGCAAAGCTCCGTCTCGTGGGCTTCGAGGGGCAGGTATGCTTCGTCCTGCCGGTGCACCAGCACCGGAGGCACGTGGCCGATCATGAGGCTCTCCACTGCAGGCGCCCGGTCAATTAGATCAACGCGCGTTCCGGTGGCCTCTGCCGCCAAGAGAGCTGGCCCACAGCCGCAGAAGCAGTCCAACACAGGGCCCGGCCCTCCGTAGCGGCGGAAGAGGTAGACGTAAAGATCGGCCGGCTTGGCGAAGCGGGCCTGCCCCGCCTGGTGCCGCAGGTAGACCGCGTTGGTGCGCGGGTTGGCCCGGGCGTTCATCTCGGCCAACTTCGCACTCGGAGAAGGGCACAGTACATCCCAGCGCCAGTTGACGGGCCCCTCGTGGCCTCGCTGGAAGACCTCGATGGGCAGCTCCACCTCCTCAGGGCGGGGGCTCCCGGTGAGAGCGACGGCCGGGGTTGGCCTCCTCGAGGTAATCTGCGCGAAGAAGTGATGAAGAAGGACAAGTTAAAACCAATTGTCTCGTGAAGGGAATGAATCACGGACTTCCCCAGATGGCACGAATTCGGTGATCGCTCACGAAATTGAAGCACTCGAGAGCCGGCGTCCATTGCTGGGACAGGTTGGCCTCGGTATCCATCACAATGATGGTACCATTGGGGCAATGAACGAGTCGAGGTACTGGGCCAGGGATCCGTAGTCCGGGGTGGGTCTGTCTCGAGGGTCGTCGGTAATGCCCCAGGAGCATCCAACACGGCCAAGGTATACAGTGTCTATTGAATGAAACGAGGATGTTAGTGGGGATCCAACAAGTTGGAAACTGCAGACACGGCCGGGATTATCCTTCGCGCGAAACAAGATCGCTTCGGCATCCCCGCAGTAGAACCGGGCCAAGGTTTTCCCATGAGGGATCGTGGCCCTCCGCGGGTGCGGAAAGCAGCTGGGGGCCGGAACGAGGCGCAGCGGACGCGGGCTTGGTGGTGGCCTGGGCGACTGACGCTGCTGCGGTGGCTTGGAGTGTTGTTGCTGGGCCTGGGCCGGGGTCTGGGGTTGAGGCTGAGCCGGCTGGGGCTGAGGCGACGGCTTGGCCTGGGGGCGGGCTGCGGCGGCTTGGCCTGGGGGCGGGCTGCGGCGGCTTGGCCTGGGGGCGGGCTGCGGCGGCTTGGCCTGGCTGGCTCGGGGCTTGGCTTTGGGCTCGGGCTCGGGCACCGGTTTCGACGAAGGCTGGGCTTCCTCGGTGGCCGACTCCGGTGGGAGTGCGCAGGCCTTGACCTCATACTCGTCATCGGCCTCCGCCGCCTTGGCCTCGGCTTCGGAGGTCGGCTCGGCTTGGGAAAGAAGCGCCTTCAGGGTGGCCCGCTTGGCCGGCTCTGACTTCGGCGGCTCTGGGTGCTCGGAGGCGGCTTCCTCCCGGAGTGCCCGCCTTTCCTCACGTAGTTCCCGGTCGACGGTCTTCAGCATGCGCTTGCTGGCACGGGGATGTCGTGGTGGCCCATCTCCTCCCAGAGCCGGGCGTACGGGCAGTGCTCGGGCATCAGGTAGTCCTGCATTGCCGGTGGCAGTTGTGCCGCGCACCACCCCAGCCAGTAGCCGAGGACCAACTCGAACTCGAGAGACGCCGGCCGTCCATGAAGGTGATCTCTGGGGCATGTTGCCAACGTCCGTCTCGTTGAGGCGCTCGAACGGGCAGCCCAGCTCACCCAGCTCCTCGGAGAAGGCCGGGAGTCGAACCTTGCCCTTGCGGAATGGGAAGGGCCGCACGTTGAGGCAGTTCATGAAGGCAAAGGTCTCGGTCCGGACGAGATGGCACCGCAGGATCTCCCGGGCGGCCTCGTCGGGGGCAGGTAGAGGACGGGGTGGTCTCCGGCGGCCACCTCAGCTGCATCGTGGGCCTCGAGCAGCATGAAGGTCTGCTCGGCCTGCCGAATGGGCTTCTTGAGATCGGCCGCTGCAGTAGAGGTGGCCTCAGAACCACTGAACGACCCCTCCAACATGGCGCGAGCAAGCCACCGATTCATCTCCGCATCCCTGGCCTGGCGGGCAGGACGTGTGAGCGGCAGCGTGGAAATGGTTGGTGCATGCGGACCTCAAAGATGCGCCACAGGTTCGTGGCTGACGGCTGTCGCTCAACCGGGAGCTGGGAGAGGGCACACAGCATCTCCAGGGAGAAGCACTCCAGAATCTTCACAAGCTTGGCCGGGGCGTCTTCGCCTTTGGGGAAGTGCAGCTCCTTGAGGGCGGGTTCCAAATGTGTGGCAAAGTCAGGATCCTCACGGATGTAGCGCTTGGGGCCTGATAAGGGCGGGGAGGTGGGGTGATGATAATCAATAGACGGGAGACGACAGACTTGGAGGGATGCACGCTTGAGGTTCAGCAGGACGTCGAAGGTGCTGCTTCCAAACCGCGCGTCGTGAGTAAGCAGGTTGACCCGATGTTGCAGCTCGAGCATGGCCTCCGGATCGAGAGTGTTGTAAACGGCCACGTCGATGTAGTCCTCCTTCAGGTGCTGTGCAGGGGAAGAGGTGCGTTGTTATGAGGGCGGAGACAACGTGCAAGAGACCTGCCGGATCTGGGGTGTAGCTTGTTGAGCTTCTCCACCCTTTGGCGAAGCTCGGTCCGCTGTTCTGCGGTGATCTCGGCGGCAACTCGGAGACCCGGCGCGGGTCCACGATGATGCGCGCAACCTGGAACCTAGGGGCACGATTAGAGGCCGATCCACCAAAAGAGCATTGTCAGACCGGTGCGAGCCGTCGACCACCTGGTATCGAGCCTCGTCCAGGGCCGACGTTTGGACGATTATGCTGAACAGGACGGCCGCTCCCAGCTTCTCGAACCATTCCACAATTGCTCCGAGGCGCTCGTAGGCAAGGGGCCGGGCGAGGCTCGGGCAGGGGTCGATGGAGCTCAGCAGCACATGGGCCCTCTTGCCGTGGCACTTTTCCGACAGAGATCGATCGAAGAGCCCCCTAACAACCCGAACAAAGCGAAAGGAATGTGCAGTCAGTAACTTGTTCAAAAAAGGGAAACGATGAAAACAGGTCACGAGTGGTGGGAGGAGGCAGGGTGGCGCGCAAGGTACGCATTGACGATATCAACGACGGACTGCATTACTTGGCGAGCGGGGTGGGAGGAGGGAGGGTGGCGCGCAAGGTACGCATTGACGAGATCAACGACGGACTGCAGTACTTGGCGAGCGGCCTCCGGGGAGAAGTCGTCCGGGTCGGTCGGCCGGGCCCGCTTGCGCTCGGCCTTCGCCTTGGGTTCGGGGCACGGCCGCCCTCGTCCGACGACGAGGAGGAGATCTCCACTGGGGCCGGGTGCTTGTGCCGGTGCCGCGGCCTGGCGTCCTCCTGGGGGCGTCGTCCGAGCCCTTCGCCTCCGCAGCCTCCTTGGCCTCATGAGGCGGCCCAGGCTTCCGGCGGGCCGGTGGCGGGGGCCGGGGCCGCGGCCTTCGCCTCCTTGGCGGCCTCCTTCTTGGACTTGGCGGCCACCGGGGCCGCCTTCTTGCCTTCTTCGGGGCCTCGCGATCCTTCTTGGGCTTGGCGGCCGCCGGGGCCGCCTTGGGCTTGGCGGCGGGGCGGGAGACCTAACAAAGAACGAATTTAGCACCGAGCCGGAGGTGCGATGCAAATACGGACGAGGGCTCGCGTTCGGGCTCGTCCTCCTCCCCACCGATGTCGAGGAGGAGGTCTTTACCGGCGGAATCAGGTGAGGACGGCCGGAAAAGGCCGTCAAAAGTCTGTCGAATCAGCTCCAGATGGTAGGGCGTCATGAGCCCCGCGCCCAACGGCTGGGTGAGGGAGGAGCGTCGACGGAAGCTATGACAACAAGTTTCGGGAAAACGAGGGAGCGAGTAAAACAAACCAATTGATCGCCTGGTAACCCTCGGCCCATTTCGGGGGTCCTGGCCGATCGCACCCTCGCAATACTCAATGGCTTCTTGGGGGTGTGGAACTGGTTCCAATCGATCGAGTTCATCTGAAAACGGCAAAAGGCGCGTTAACAAAGGTTAGAACCCGGGTAAGGTCCACCTCGCGAGTTGAATGAGAACACCACCACCTCGAAAAATTCGATGTCAGAACACCACCTCGAAAAATTCGATTTCTATTGAAAATCCATACCGCCGGTATGGATTTTAGTACCGACAAACATCGCGATACCGGTTCTGATGATGCAAATCGATGAGTTACAAAAAACACTTGGGATGATGTCAGAACACCACCTCGAAAATTCGATTTCTATTGAAAATCCATACCGCCGGTATGGATTTTAGTACCGACAAACATCGCGATACCGGTTCTGATGATGCAAATCGATGAGTTTCATCGAAAAACACTTGGGATGATGTCAGAACACCACCTCGAAAATTCGATTTCTATTGAAAATCCATACCGCCGGTATGGATTTTAGTACCCCCGACAAACATCGTGATACGGGTTCTGATGATGCAAATCGATGAGTTACACCAAAAAAACACTTGGGATGATGTCAGAACACCACCTCGAAAATTCGATTTCTATTGAAAATCCATACCGCCGGTATGGATTTTAGTACCGACAAACATCGCGATACCGGTTCTGATGATGCAAATCGATGAGTTTCATCGAAAAACACTTGGGATGATGTCAGAACACCACCTCGAAAAATTCGATTTCTATTGAAAATCCATACCGCCGGTATGGATTTTAGTACCCCGACAAACATCGCGATACCGGTTCTGATGATGCAAATCGATGAGTTACACCGAAAAACACTTGGGATGATGTCAGAACACCACCTCGAAAAATTCGATTTCTATTGAAAATCCATACCGCCGGTATGGATTTTAGTACCCCCGACAAACATCGCGATACCGGTTCTGATGATGCAAATCGATGAGTTTCATCGAAAAAACACTTGGGATGATGTCAGAACACCACCTCGAAAAATTCGATTTCTATTGAAAATCCATACCGCCGGTATGGATTTTAGTACCCGACAAACATCGCGATACCGGTTCTGATGATGCAAATCGATGAGTTTCATCGAAAAACACTTGGGATGATGTCAGAACACCACCTCGAAAAATTCGATTTCTATTGAAAATCCATACCGCCGGTATGGATTTTAGTACCGACAAACATCGCGATACCGGTTCTGATGATGTGCAAATCGATGAGTTTCATCGAAAAACACTTGGGATGATGTCAGAACACCACCTCGAAAATTCGATTTCTATTGAAAATCCATACCGCCGGTATGGATTTTAGTACCCCCGACAAACATCGTGATACGGGTTCTGATGATGCAAATCGATGAGTTTCATCGAAAAACACTTGGGATGATGTCAGAACACCACCTCGAAAAATTCGATTTCTATTGAAAATCCATACCGCCGGTATGGATTTTAGTACCGACAAACATCGCGATACCGGTTCTGATGATGCAAATCGATGAGTTTCATCGAAAAACACTTGGGATGATGTCAGAACACCACCTCGAAAAATTCGATTTCTATTGAAAATCCATACCGCCGGTATGGATTTTAGTACCCCCCGACAAACATCGCGATACCGGTTCTGATGATGCAAATCGATGAGTTTCATCGAAAAAACACTTGGGATGATGTCAGAACACCACCTCGAAAAATTCGATTTCTATTGAAAATCCATACCGCCGGTATGGATTTTAGTACCCCCGACAAACATTTGATGGTTTAGTGGCTCTAACCTTGTGTAATAGCCACACTTGATCCCGCCAAAATGCCCAAGGAAAGCACTCAGGAACTTCGTGAGACGCGCAGCGGCCGCCGTTACCCGACTCCTCGTCACTCGCGGGATGACTCCTCGGAGGAGGAACCGCGAGGCCATTCGAGGAAACGTGCGCGCGCTGAACCCAAGTCATCCGCCGCCGATGCAGCGCCGGCCTCGCCTCTTCGCCTGGACACTGTCACCGAAGATGAAGCTGAGCAAGAGGAGACCCAACGCGCCAGCCAGGAACACGAGGCGACCGAACAGGAACAAGAGGAGATCCAACATGCCAGCCAAGATGCCGATCAACATCACCCAGTCGTCTTCATTCCATCAGCCGAGCATTCTTCCAGCAGCGAACATGCGCGGGCGAGCGTGCTACCCGAGCCGCCCACCGCCGAGCCCGAGGAGACCCCTGAGCCTGAGCAGACCACCGTGCCAGAGCAGACCACCGAGCCCGTGCCTGAGCAGACCAACCATCGAACCTTTGGAGACCACCACAACTGAACCCGAGGTGACTACCTCCGACCCTGTGCAGGCCACCACCACCGAACCCGCAGAACCCTCAGAACCCGAACCGGCGCAGTCCGAACTACAGCAAACCGGCACAGAACCGGAAGCCGCCGAGCAGTCCGTCCCTGGTGAACCCGAGCAGCTCGCCGAACCCGAGCAGCCCGCCGAACCTGAGCTGACCCCCGAACCCGAGCAGACCGCAGCCCCTCCTCCGACGCCCTCAAAGCAGCCCCCAACGCCGGACCGCCCCTCCGTCGTCGTCGCTTGCCCCTCCTCCGAAACCGAGGGCGGGTTCGCCTCCCAAGAAACTGCCCGACTCCATCCCGCCCAAGACGCCAGCACAGGCCCCCGGCTATCAAGAGGTCCGCTCCCGTTCCCCGACATCGATCCTGGCAACCCAGCGTTCACCGCCGCCGCCGGCTGCTGGTTCAATCGTTGCTCTCAAGACGCCTCCGCCTCCGGCATCCGTGCCTTCCAGAACCCCACGTGCAGCCCCTGTCGCGTCCTCCGCCTCACGTGCAGCCCCGGTCACCGCCACGAGCACTACTGCCACGCCTCCAGCAGTGGCTCCGGGTCGGGCTTCCGTGCCTCCCAGAACCCCACGTGCAGCCCCGGTCACCGCCACGAGCACGACTGCCACGCCTCCAGCAGTGGCTCCGGGTCGGGCTTCCGTGCCTCCCAGAACCACGTGCAGCCCCGGTCACCGCCACGAGCACGACTGCAAAGCCTCCAGCAGTGGCTCCGGATCGAGCTTCCGTGCCTCCCAGAACGCCCCGCACCGCCACGAGTTCCACGTCATCAGTCCCTCCCACAACTTCGAGTCCTCATCAGCCTCTGTCGTCGTCGAACACCGCCCCCCCGCCCCTCAATCGGTCTGTTTTTCTGTTTTACCTCTTGTGGGTTCCTTAAAACCTCTCCTCCAGGATCTACCTCGTCTGGCAATCGGAGACAAAGGAAGTGTTGAAACTCACTCGACAGGCATTTTACGAACGGATCTTTCCCAAGCTGCTGGCAAGTTGGTTCCCGAGCACAAACCATCTGAATCGCGGTCTCATCGTCCCTGTTCATTTTTTCGAGACCATGGCTGAGTACCGACTCTCCGGTGCCATCTGTGTTGAGTTGCACAAGGTACTTAACCGGTTGGGACTCACCTTCGGAAAAATCCTGTTTTCGATGACCTGCGGTCAAAGTGCTGATATCGACAAGACCTACCAGTTCCTGACTTCAAGAGCCTTGATGATTCTTGTGTGTCTGGATTCCGAGGCTGCATTCGGCGTCGACCGTGCCGTCGATGGCCACATGAGGCTGGATGAGCTTGCCCTCTGGGAACGCACTTTCCCCTTCTACGTCAAGGAGGTTTTCATGACCGTTCCATGTTGGAACTCACTGACTACTACGGAGAACAGTTCCCCAAGGTATTCCAGGCTTGCGAACGTGAATACCTCGCTCTCTCCGAAGACGAACGGAAGACCTATGACTGGTCGATTCAGTGCCACAAGTTCCGCACCAACACCTGCTACCGCGAGATTCCGGCCCATTGGGACTGTCTCTTCAAGTTCACTGGGAACGCATAAACAACCCGAGACTTTTTGTCTCTATCTCTCTCCGCCACCTTCTTCCCGCTTTCCATGTGTCCCTGTTTTTGAAAAGAGTGGCTATTACCCCCTGGAGCCTAGTCGCATCGAGAAGACCGTTGATCTATTGTTCGACCATAACTTTTATCTTGTGCGGAACCCGTCAGCGTGGGTCCGTTCACCGAGAAGAGCGTGTGCCAGCCGTAGTTCGTCCTACAAGGGGAACAAAACAGAGATGGCGTGAGAAATAGTGCTTTCCTTGTGTCTGATTTTGAACTTCCTGGTTTTGAAAAGAGTGGCTGTTACCCCCTGGAGTATCCCGCATGGAAACCGCCAAAATGCAGAGGAAGCACGCAAGTCATGCCATGCTTAGCAGACGGACTCGGTCTCGCCAGGTGATCATTCTCGTCGAGGACGTTCCCGAGTCCCTTCCTGAGCCCCTTCCTGAGTCCCTTCCTGAGCCTTCCTGAGTCCTTCCTGAGCCCCTTCCTGAGCCCCTTCCTGAGCCCTTCCTGAGCCCCTTCCTGAGCCCCTTCCAGAGCCCCTTCCAGAGCCCCTTCCAGAGCCCCTTCCTGAGCCCCTTCCTGAGCCCCTTCCTGAGCCCCTTCCTGAGCCCCTTCCTGAGCCCCTTCCTGAGCCCCTTCCTGAGCCCCTTCCCGGCATGATGCCACGACAAGCCCCCGGCTACGAAGTCCGCTGCTCCCCGCTCCTCAATCGGTCTGTTTACTGTTTTCCCTGATGTGTTGTGGGTTTCTCATGCCTCTCCTCCAGGACCTACGACTTCTTTCAACCGGAGGACAAGACCGAGGTGCACCTAAGCCGACAGGCTTTTACGAACGGATCTTCCCCAAGCTGCTGGCAAGTTGGTTCCCGAACGCGAATCATCTGAATCCCGGCCTCATCGTCCCCGTTCACTTTTTGAAGCCGTTGACTGAGTACCATTTCTCCGCTCCCATCTGTGTTGAGTTGCACAAGGTACTCACCCGGATGGTTCTCGCTTTCGGTGGCGTCCTTTTTCCTTGACCAGCGGACGCTGTTCTGATACGTCGCAGACCTACAGGGGCCTGTCAGCAAGAGCCTTGCTCATTACCCTGCTCCTTGATTCCGAGGCTGCATTCGACATCGACCACCCCATCGAGGTCCCGATGAGGCTCGATGAGATCGTCCTCTGGGAACGCTCTTACCCCTTCTACCTCAGGGGTTCTTCGTGACCGTTCCCTGTTGGAGCGCACTGACTACTACGGAGAACAGTTCCCCAAGGTATTCCTGGCCTGCGAACGTGAATACCTCTCTCTCCGCGGACGAACGGAAGACCTATGACTGGTCGATTCAGTGCCACAAGTTCCGCACCAGCACCTGCTCGCGCGAGCTTCCTACCCTTTGGGACTTCCTCTTAACTGGGCCCCTTCCTCTGCCCCTTCCTGTCCTTGTGGCTGAGCCCGAACCCGTGCCGGAATCCGTGCCCTTCCCGAGAACGTGCCGGTAGCCGATGATGACGAAGATGAATGGTTTGCCGGCGATAAATTCGGATGACGACACTGGCAACAACGACTACAACGCCAACCCCCAAGGCGAAGACGAAGACGAAGACGAGTAATGAATCTGGTTCTCTTTTTGATCCGAAATTAGAGGCTCGACGTTTTCTCTCGAAAAAAGGAGGAGGAAGTGCGTCAGGGTGAAGCAAGGTGAAAGTGAAGCAAGGAGGATTTGGGAGGGTCTGTTCATGAAAACCGCGGGCCCTCACTACAGACAGGCCGAGTGGGGAGGGTCTGTCCACGAAAACCCGGAGGCCAGAGCGTCGGGCTTTTTCTATAGAAATCTCAATGTCTATAGCGTCCACAGAAACCCTGGAACAATGACCCACATGAACGGCACGACGTGAAGCATGGCAAGCGACCCAACGAACTGGATGCTTGTCGCCCGGTTATCAATGGAGATGGCCGCTTCGGGCGCGGAAGTGAACGTATTAGGACTCAAAATATCTACAACGATTGGACCCGTCGCGCAGGGCATCAACCCGAGTAGGTGTACGCTGTAGTTTGTGCTTTGCGAGCCTGAGCTCGTCCGCGCACTAATGCTGGTGCTAATCTGCGGCACGCTCAAACACCGCCGGTGAACGCAAAGTTGTGGATCTCGGTAACGTTAGTGATTGCCGCAGACTTGATTGTGATGCCGCGGTACGAAAGGGATACGGCGAGCGCGAGTTGCGTTCCCGTTAGCGTGGCTGCGAAGTCGGGTGAAAGCGTCGTCCCTACTGCGTGATCTAGCGCGGTCATACAGAGAGGGCTCGTATCAACCGTCGTGAGATAGTCGTTCGACACGTAGCTCCGCGCCGCCGTGTGTAGGAAGGTGAGCAGCACGACGCTGCCCGTCCATATCGAATCAGAATCATCACCCGTAATCGCGAGCCCATCACTTCCAACTGTGAGATGCGTTGGAGTACCGACGGTCGTATCAGTGTTCAGCAGGAGTCCACGCGAAACGCTTACCGGCAACCCATCCTGTACCGCTCTCAACGGCGAGGTGATAAGACGCGTCGAATGCATAACCTGGCGTGTTGTCGAACGACTCGAAGCCGGTGCGATCGCGATTAGCAACGACAGTGATGGCGCCATTCGTGCTATAAACGTCTCCTGAAGCAAGCCCGCTCAGTCTCAGAGTTTGCGCAGTGAGGTTGCCTCCGCACCGTAACGCCGTTCAAGTTCAGGTCAGTAAGAAGGCGTTGTTGTCTCCACGGTAGCAGTCACGAGCTTTGATGCGTTCACCATCCCGTCACGCATCGTCACCCCATCCACATTCACGCCATGGTCGGCCGTACGTTCAGAAACCGTGTCCGCAACAAGCGATCCCGACGCATTGATCACCGCCGCGTTGATTGTACCGTTTGCCGTCCGCTTCACGACCGTGCCCGACGAGGCAGCTTCGTCGTACGTGATATCAGCAACCCATCTGCCCAGTGTCGCTGTAACGCATCAACCGCTTATCAGTGGTGTCGTCAGCAGCGATTGAGACGTCAGTGAGTTGCCGCAGCTTGAGGTCCATTGTTGGTGCTTGTGAGAGCGCGATGTTACCATGAAACACAACATCACCCACAAAGTCCGACGCGCCCGTAACGGAAAGCGATGACACGATAGCCCCAGATGGAAACTTGACCGGGTTGTTGCTACTTGTTGTGATTTGCGCAGTTGATGCTCCAGGACAGAGAACGAGCTGCGCAGCTTGAATACTAGTGCTTGAGTCAGCCATTTAGCGACGACAAAAAATAGGTGGCTTCGCGACACTGTGCCGTTTACGCGATCATCAGCAAGCCGAGTACGGTGGCGACTGAAGCGATGAGAGGCTTGTTGAAAGTGTGCCCTGGTGCAGGTGGGTCGACGACAGGTGTGATAACAGGTGCAGGAGTCGGCGCCGGGTGGGTTCGCTTGAGATACGTCGCAGCGCTTCGTAATGGTACGTGTTTTCGGTTGTGAGTTGCGAGTTAATCAACTGGTCAAACTGCGTCTTGCGCGTTTCGAATGCCTTCACACTCTCAGTCAGCTGCGCGCTGTCGTACTCAATGCTCTCATGAAGATGCAACATAATTCGCTCCAGGTCACGCTGCGATGCCTCCGTCTCCGATATGAACTTGATCTCGCGGTCATACTCGGGAAGCGTCATGCGGTAACGCTTTTCAGCAGAACCCAAATCGGACAGCAGTGAGTAGGTTGCCTTCATCTGACGCAGCTCGGCCGTCCGTTGTGCCATCGTCTTTGCCTCAGCCTGCAGCGACATGCGATGATCATTCTGCACTTCCGCAATGTGACGTAGCGCTGTGTAATATCGCGCGGTCTCACTGGTTACTGCACGCTCTTGCGCCGTCATAGTGGCGAGTGTCTGAACTTGGAACATGGAGTCGCTGGCGTTGATGAGCTGCATCGTGCCTATACTCACAGAACCGTTTCCCTACAATGCTCACATCGATCGTTTGCGTGTTGAAGAAGACGTTACCAAAGCTGATGGGCTCTGGCTTGACGGGTGGTGATTGATGCGCGGCCAGCTCGCTGTAGAAGCGTAACGATCGCGGCGTTGTTGGGATACTGATAAAACGTCATGAACCACGCATTGACGTCCACCGTGGTCCAGAAACGTGATCCGATACGGGAAGGCTGCGTGCCGTACATCAGGAACTCCAACTCATTGTAGCGGTTGTAACGCTCAAGCGTGCGATCTGCGCCCTTCGGCACTTCGACTGCCTTGTTACGACTGAACGCGTACTGAAAGCTCTCAATCGATTCGTTGAGATGGGTCTCGTTGGCGGACCACTGCGCTTGCGCCTCTCGATACTCAGCCATAGCTCTGGTATATTCACGAAACGACGTCTCCATCATCGCGAGAACGGCGACAGCCTCTGGATTCGTCATGTAGTCGCGCTTCCCTGTCGCGAGTTGACGGTAAAGGTTGAGTGAGATGCGGTGACCAAGCTTCTCTTCGGCAGTCATCCAATCCCACCCATGCTCACGTATCTGTTTTGCTCCACTCTTCGTTGTACTCTTCGGCGATAGGCCTGTCCATTTCGGCAGCATAAAAAAGCTTTACAGCTGCGGAACATGTTTAATGGTGCACGAACGGCACTTTGGCAAACGGATCTGATGCGTCTGTAGATGACGACGGCGTGGGGACGAAGGCGATGTCGTTTGGAGGGAGCCCGTCGAAGAGGCTTTTTTTAAGCGGGTCGATGGGAGTCCGATTGCATCACTCCTGAGACGACGGACGCACGGTAACGGCAAGAGTCGTGTGTCCGGGCGTGAGATTCGATGCACCTCAGGGTTCTGCGCATCCAGTCCTTAATGGCTTCGGAAATGGCGGGCGGTGCGCTTCCAGCTGGCCATGTACAGAATTGGTTAATGCCTCATGCTTATCGGCCCCCAGCGATGACCAACCCGCTCACACCCGCAATGTAGGTATCAGTCATGACGATGGGTGCGTGAGTGCATCAACCAACTTCTGGTCCACCTTGCCGCGCAACTGGAGTGGTACGCCTCCAGATCAGCATCCGTCATTCCACGCAGGTCCGCCTCCTGTACATCCTTAATGCCCAACCGCTGCGCGAGTGCCGCCACAAGATGCTCGCCCTCAGCCCGTTCATAGTTGGGAATGGCCTGTATGAATCTTCGAGCCAATCGAGTCAGTAGTCACCGCCCCTTCTGCATACTTCTTCGCTTCAATCCGCTCCACTAACGGGATGGGTGGAGTGCATCAAGTGGGTTGGCCGTGGTGTTGCAGCACGCTTCTTCACCGGTTCGTCAT
>JAPMOS010000425.1:0-17483 GCA_027972325.1 Paratrimastix pyriformis | reverse complement strand
TTCTACTCTCTATATTCGTGTAACTCTCTTTTGGGTCGATACTTCCCAAAACTTAAGTTACACTCTAGGGAACACTTTATTGTGTTCCTCGGAGTAGAGATATTCTCTACGTTTGAAGTCAGGAGAGATCACAAGCCTCACGAACGAGGCACCACCACACCCCAGCGAGAGTCGCCTAGCGGAGGAACCCCGCCCGAGCGCGGGGAGCAGACGCAAGAAAAATAAAGGAGAAACCACACTCTTATTGGGAAAACCACAACAGGTTACTACTTACTCAAGCCGGCGCTGACCGAGAAAGAAAGAAAGCGCCGCCACCAACCCCAACCCCTGACCGGCGACGCCAGCGGAGAACCCGAGGGAGTCAGGCGTAAACTGCTGCCCCAGCTGCTGCAGCTTTGACTGCGCAGATAGAACCTTGTGAAGGTATCGGAGCGGGAGGACCAACGGAACTGAAGCACGAGCGCTTCCGGAATCCCGCCTCCAACGCTCGAGAAGAACCCATACCTCTCAGACAATGAGGTTTGAACTTCACCGGATCAATCCCGGCTTCCAGCATGAGCTTCTTGACGCAAGAGCCGAGCCACTTCGCCGTGCACGGCGATCCCGACCGGAAGCTCACGAACAGAGGCTCCTTCGGGGCCGCCAACGGGCGCTCCAGGAGCTCCTCCGCTGCCACCGCGCGGCATGGGTGCTCTGGGCAAGCGGGAATAGGCTGCGTTACCCACAACATCGCGCGAGACTCCTTTGTCAGCGCGCGAAAACGCAGCGCCTTGCCAACATCGGACCGAGACAGGTCGATGCGCACCTGGTCCGCCTTGCGGAGCCGAAAATCAAGAGAAGAGCAGAGACCTTGGCCACCAGACGCCAATCCTCGAGCCCGTCGTTGGCCCCAGCGGTCGAACAAGGACCATATCAGACCCAAATCTGGGTGGTCTGAGTACCGGGGAACCTCAGGGCGAACCTTCCGAACTCCGGTCATCAGAGCGGAAACCGTCGGCTCTTCCCCGACAGCGAAGCCCAAAATCGGCTTCAGACTCGTCGAAATCGCAGCCACACGGGTCTTGCAGGCTGAGTAGCCCAGGTGGAGCTCCGCCTGCTCGTCAGCGACGGGCCGTCTGAATGGCCAGGGCTGTCCGGTCCCGTACACGGGTCCCGACCCCCGCTCGCACCATGAACAATAGCGTTTCCAAGCGGCGGCATAGGCCCTCTGGGTCGAGATTTCCAGGCGTCCACCGAAAGGCTTTGCGCCCGGACCGACAAACCGTCAGGGAGCCTTGAGGAAGAGGAGCAGCCGAGGTTCCCCACATCAGGCAGAGCTCCTCCTCAGCAGAGGAATCCGCCTCGATCCCGACCTCGTCGCAACAATCTACCCAGCAATCCGGGCACTCGAGCTCCTCGGCTCGACGCTCCCACCCCGAGGGAAGGAGGGAGACCAGTTCGTCCGACGGGACGGTCAGACGCGGGCCGAAGGCCAGCCTGTGTTCCCGTACCCGAGGATGGCCCGACAGTCGCACCACCCAGACTGGCCAAGACGGAGCGCAACGGAGCACGGTTGAGGGTGGACTGCGGCAGAAACAGGTCCGGCGACACTGGCAGCCGCA
The DNA here is from genome assembly GCA_027972325.1 of Paratrimastix pyriformis. Taxonomy (NCBI): domain Eukaryota; phylum Preaxostyla; family Paratrimastigidae; genus Paratrimastix; species Paratrimastix pyriformis. The sequence continues at coordinate 15,882 of JAPMOS010000425.1, read as the reverse complement.
GGGCGGCCGGACCAGCAGGCGCAGAAGGGGCCACCACGGTTGCGATGGCCACACTGGGACGCAAACCACCGCAGTCGCTCGCTGGGACGCCAACCTCCGCAGAAGAGGCAAAGAAGGGAGAAAGGATTGCACCAAGCCAGGACCTTCGAAAATCCTGCTTGAGAGCGTCGACCGCCTCGCAACCCACCTCCGACAGGCGCGACCACCACCGGGGAGCAAATGGTTCCGCCGTGGCAAAGGCATCCACCTGAAACGGACCCCACAGCGACGAGACCACCCGAAACACCTCCGGGTGGAGCATCCAGTCCGGGTCGAGCCACCGCGACAGGAAGTCCGGGCGGCGGTTCTCGCAACCCGGCACGTGTTGAGTCACCAACCGGATCCCCAACTCGGTGACCAGAGCAAAGAGCCGTCGCAACCCCGCATTCATTTCGGGGACATGCTCTTCCACTTGGACACACTCCAGACCACTGCACTGTTGTCGCAGCGCCAAAGCACCTGCTGGCCCCTCACCAGGGGCGCCAGAGCCCTGAGCGTCAGGATGCCCGCCTCCAACTCGAGGGAAATCGAATGGGGACACAGCTCCGGAGGCCAGATGCCCCTGGTCTCCTGGTATAGGCCACGGTTTGTCCGAAGAATCCCCGCCCACGCGAAGAAAGACGCGTCCGTCTGGATGACAACCTGGGGCGCGGCGCGAAAGACGCACCGTTGAAGCCCTTCAGATTGTCCCTCCACCACTCGAGGTCCGCACGCGACAAGTCGTCGAGAACCGTGCGAGCCTCCCACCCCGGGGAACGTCTCGTTCTGGACGCCAACCGGAGAAGGTTGTGAGTGTAAAGGTGGGTCGGGAGAACCGCGTCCCGCAGACAGGAGAGCGAACCCGCCAGTCTGGCGAGCTCCCTCACCGAGAAAGGCCTGTCCTGGCCCCTTCCCAAGGCTCCCTTGATCAACTCCAGGTCGCCACCACCTTGTGAGGGGGGAACCCGGAAGGACATCCTGACCGAGTCCACTAACATGCCCAAATGTTCGAGGCACGTCGTTGGGGACTTCGTGCACTTCTTCACATTGAAGACGAAGCCCAACTCGGTCAGGAGCAGCACAACGAAAACTGTGTGCCGAAGAGCCTCCTCCTTGAGGACCCGACAATCATGATATCGTCGAGGTAAATGGAAATCCTGACACCTCGAAACCTGATCTCCGCAATCGGGACCCTCATGAGCTTGGTAAAGACTCGAGGGGCAACGTTGAGGCCAAAAGGCATGGCCACGAACGCCCAGGTCTTCCCTCCCACTCGAAGCAAAGGTACCTCGAGGTGGCGGGAGGCAAAGGGACGTGGAGATAGGCCTTGGAAAATCCAAGCTCATCAGCCACTCGCCCTTCTGGATCAGGGCCGCCGCCACTGACAAGCCCTCCACCCTGAAGTGAGGGCAGGAGACGTACTCGTTCAGTGGGCGGCATTGATCACCCCTCCTCCCGCCGTCCTTCTTGGGGACCGTGAAGAGAGGAGGACCGCCCTGGCGAACGAAGGGCCACCTCCTTCACGGCACCTGCCTCCCTGAAGGCAGAGATTTCCTCCCCTAAGGCAGCCGAGTCCTCGGCCGAAAGCGGAATCTGAGAGGACCGGATGCAATGTTCCGGGGAGAGGAGAGCCACTCCAGCTCGAGACCCCGCCCAATCACCCCACGGCTCCAATCCGACTGGAACCGCAGCCCGTCCCAGGCCGCCTGAAACCTGTTGAGACGGCCCCCACTGGAGATGAGCCGGCCGAGACTCGATTGAGCTCCAAGGCCTGGTCCAGAGACAAGGACGCCGACTGCGCCACACCCTCTCGGCCAAGACCCCGGGGACGCGCCCCCGCAAAGTCTGGGCCCTCCAGTGGGGACCTCCGGAGAAAGTCGAGAGGACCGACTCCAGAGTCAGGTCACCCGGGGCAACCCAGCCGCGAGCCTGCTCCTCCGGAGACCGAAACGGCCCCAGGAAGAGACTCCGACACGGCCAGCCCGCCCGGGCGCGAAATGTCGACGCAAGTCGGCACAAGTTCCCCTCCCGCCCCAGAGACGATCGAAGGGACGACGCCATCATATTCGGGCGGTAGGGGAGCGGCGATCTACTTTTATGGAACGGAGCGCCCCGTCCACGGCCCGCCTGTTGAGGAGGGTGCGGGGCCGGAGGGCGAGGAGGCGCAGCCGGTCGAGACTCGGGGCCTTCGGACGGGGCTCCTGGCGCGGGCGCTTCTGCTGACGATTGCGGGGCCGGAAGGGGCGCTGAGACCCTTCGCCACGGCGGGAGAGGCTCCTCTCCACCTTGTCCCCCCTCGACAGTGGCCTTTGACCGTCCAGCTGAGCGGCCACCACCTCGGGGCCCAGAGAAGCCGCGCAGGGTCCGGCAGCTTGGCTTGGACTGCCGGCTGGTCCGCGTAGAGGGACCTCTCGGAGAGTTTCTTGGCGATCCAAGCTTTAAGCTTAGACCAAGAAACCACGGCGGCCCAGATCTTCCTCAACTTGTTAGTCTCCGTGGAGGCTTCCGCGTTGATCTGGGCCGCCACCACCCCAGCGTGGAGAGGCAATCCCCGATGAGGGACGGACGCGCTCCAGCAGCCGACCGGCCACAAGTTGCGCAGCCGGCTGCAGGTCGGGTCCCAGCGCCTCAGCCACCGCCCAGGGAGAGCGGCCTCAAGTCCCTTGAGGCCGAGGCGGGTGAGCTCAGGCCCCTCGCCTTAAGCAACAAGAACTGTACGTGGGTACGAATGCGGCGCGAGTCCACCTCGCGCCGACGTTGGGCGTCCGCGGTCTCACCCCGCGCGCACTCCTCAGGTGGAGTCAACGGCGCTCCCGGGGAAAACCCCTGGGGCAGGGAAGTCGTAACATATCGGCCAGACAGCTCCGCTGAATATTATCAGCGATTTCGTCTGGCCACTCGGACCGGAGGTCAGGGATCGCTGCCACCAGCAGCTCCCGCGCCCGCGCAACCACATCCGGAGGCACCGTCGACAAGTTGACGGTAGCCCCACCAAATTCGGCGAGGTCAACAGCCGCGGCCAAAGGGAAAATGGGGGACAAGGGGGTCAGCGACCCCTGTCTTCAGCACCCCACCCGCCGAAGGTAGTCCTTGTAGGACTCCTTAGCGGGTGGGAGAACGCCAGGCGGTACAACCGCCGCCCCACCGGTTTGGGCCGCGAGGGCCGCGAACCGTTCCTCCATGAGCCGGAAGAGGAGAGCCACCTCAGGCGACGTGCCCGGAGGCAACAACAAGCTCCCACAAGCGGGGCCGAGGAAAGGGCACCACCCTGCCCGAGTTGGGACGAGGGCAAGCCGAAGGCGCAACCCGAAGGTACAGGGGTACACGTGGCCGTGGCCACCGGGGCACCCCAGCGAGGAGGGGCCGCCGGAAGCGGAGTGCACGTGGCCGACACAGCTGGGGGGCCCCCCGCGAAACGGGAAGGCGGCGCAGCCGCAGGCTCCCGACGAGGGGGGGGAGTGGACACAGGCCCGCGCTCGAAGAGCGCAGAGGGTTCCTGGCCAGGTAGGCGGCCAGGGTCAAAGCATTAGGGGCCTGAGAAGCCAGAGGCGAACGAAGCGGAGGACGAGGCGATGGCGGCGGCCGGGGCGAAGACGGAGGCGACTCGTAGACCGGGGTAGACTCCCAAGGAATTCCAGAGAGGGAACCGAAGAGGCCGAAGACTCCTCGTCAGAAGAGTCGGCCGAGGGCGTTCCGCGGCCGAGTGCGGCCACAAGCCTGGTGCGGCGGGGACTCGAGGTCCGCGGGCAGGCGGACCGGGGCGGGGACAAGGGGGCCGGCGGAGGAGGAATCCGCGGAAAGTGGAGCCCTCCTCGAGGAGAGAAGCAAGACCCCGGGCGAAGAGGGCCAGCCGTGGGCCATCGAGGGCAAGGCCGAGGGCGGGGGGAGTGGGGCGCCAGAGCAACCCCAGCCCCGCCAGGCGTCGAAGACGAGGCGCGCGCGGAGGCCGAGGCCGGAGCCCCGGATTGGACGAAGGGCGAGGGAGAGCGGGAGCCGCCGCACCACTCGCAACGCCCGCCGCAGGCAGAGAGGCGCCACGCCCGCCGCAGGCAAGAGAGCGCAACGCCAGCCGCAGGCAAGAGAGCCGCCGGAGCCGGAGCCGATGGCGTGACGGCCGCCGCCACCGGGGCAGGAGCCACCGGGGAGGAAGCCACCGTGGCGGAAACAACCGCGGGAGGTGCGGGACGCGGGACGTCGGGCACCGGAGGCGCCGGCGCGGCCGAAAGCCTCGCCCCAGCAAACTGGCCAAGAGAAAGGTCGGCCCTACCGAGCGGACCGGGATCAGATGAGATGATGTGAAGGAGGTGAGTCGTGCCAAACAGAACGACAGACTTCTCCACCGCGACCGAATTGGCCGAAAGAAGCTTCCCGACAGGCAAGAGCGCCAAAGTAGGGCTCCTACGGTCAGGGAAAGAATGAGATGATCGAAGACCGTGAAAGAGCAGCAGACATGGCCGCATTCACGCACATAGTCTCCATAGGCACAGAAACCGAAGGCTCGTTCGCCGAAACCGGCGGAGCGGGAGAGGACTATGCGAGAAAAACAGATGATCGGTCAGTCCGAATCACCGCAAAACCAATCCAACACGGTTCACAAGTCGAACCGCGTGAAAACTGGTCGAAAAACAACAAGGGAGCCGACCTCGAGACGGAGGGCTCCATTTTGCGTCTGAAGAAAGAAGATTCGTGCGCGAACCGGGGTGTAGCTGGCTATTCGTGCCGGTATCCGGTTGATTCTTTTCTTCTTTGCGCGAGGTAGGAAGATGCGCCGAACGCATCACTTCAAACGAGTAGAGAATATCTCTACTCCGAGGAACACAATAAAGTGTTCCTTTCCCGAAGGTGAGTCCCAACCGGTTAAGTACCTTGTGCATCTCAACACAGATGGCACCGGAGAGTCGGTACTCAGCCATGGTCTCGAAAAAATGAACAGGGACGATGAGACCGCGATTCAGATGGTTTGTGCTCGGGAACCAACTTGCCAGCAGCAGGAAAGATCCGTTCGTAAAATGCCTGTCGAGTGAGTTTCAACACTTCCTTTGTCTCCGATTGCCAGACGAGGTAGATCCTGGAGGAGAGGTTTTAAGGAACCCACAAGAGGTAAAACAGAAAAACAGACCGATTGAGGGGCGGGGGGGCGGTGTTCGACGACGACAGAGGCGGAGGACTCGAAGTTGTGGGAGGGACTGCTGCTGGACGCGATGACGTGGAACTCGTGGCGGTGCGGGGCGTTCTGGGAGGCACGGAAGCTCGATCCGGAGCCACTGCTGGAGGCTTTGCAGTCGTGCTCGTGGCGGTGACCGGGGCTGCACGTGGGGTTCTGGGAGGCACGGAAGCCCGACCCGGAGCCACTGCTGGAGGCGTGGCAGTAGTGCTCGTGGCGGTGACCGGGGCTGCACGTGAGGCGGAGGACGCGACAGGGGCTGCACGTGGGGTTCTGGAAGGCACGGATGCCGGAGGCGGAGGCGTCTTGAGAGCAACGATTGAACCAGCAGCCGGCGGCGGCGGTGAACGCTGGGTTGCCAGGATCGATGTCGGTGGAATGGGAGCGGACCTCTTGATAGCCGGGGGGCCCTGTCTGGCGTCTTGGGCGGGATGGAGTCGGGCAGTCGAGGAGAAGTGGGTAGAGCCGATGGGAGAGTGTGTGAAGATAAGGGGCAGGCAGATCACGAAGGTGAGGCTATGGCAATTGATGGAGAGGTCCCGGGGGAGATGGTTTCGGGCGAGAACATGGGACAGTTTTTGGGAAACGTTCTCGACAGAGGTAGCTGAGATGTGTGACCGATATGAGGAAGGGAAAAGCACGACAGTAAAGGAGGGGCGGACGCATATGAGTACGCTGAGGAACCAATGGACGACTCCCCACACTATATCTTCGTTGCTGAGACAGGCGGGAAGCCTAACGGTGATGGCGTTTTCGCACCCAGGGAATGCGGATCTCAGTTTCCCAGAGTATAGAACGCCGAGTAAGGAAGACTGGTTCCTGGGAGGTTCGGTGGATGGGTACGGGCTATTTAAGGAGAATCGGGACTTGTTGATTTATGCGAATCCGGAATATAACCCCAGGAGGAGATGGATCGGTTTTCCGAGCAATTGGAGAGTGGGCGGAGAGTCCGATTGGTAGAGGAGGAAAAGAGCGTTTAGATGCATTGTTATTGTGCCGTACGGGGAAGGGAAAGCGAACAGAATCCAGCCGGGGGTGAGCCGAAGCACGGTGTGAGCTTGGCGATCAAGGGGACATTCAGATGCGTGAGCTTTCATCATCCAGGAGGGTGGGTTTGCTTTTGGGAGCCGAGTTTCTGGCGCACTGGGAGGAAAGTGGTGGGGAAGGCGCGGTTTGATGTGGGGATTCTGATGTTTGAGAATGGGCGGGCTAGGGAGAGATTCCCGATGGATCCAGCCCGTTGTGGGCTTTGGAGGCGATGTTGAGGAAGGAGGCCGGGAGTCGCATGGTGCAGGTAAACTATGAGGGCCGCCCGAGAGATGGGGAAACGCTTTACAACTGGAGGGGGGATATCGGAGGCGGTGGTGACGAAGGTGGTGAGGAGGTTGAGAGCGAAGTGCGGCTTTAAGATGGAATACGCGAATGCATGTAGACTGGCAGCGGAAATGGGAATTGTGGATGAAGACACTCAAAAGGAGGTGGGAAGCGAGCTGGCAGGAATCAGGAAAACGATGCTCATAGCGATTCAGCAAAGGAAGAAGTGCGAAAAATTCGAGGCAGGAATGAAAGAAGAGCTGTAGTCCGGAAGTCGGCGGAGACCGCCCCTGGGGGGACGGTAGCCGACCCATGAACTCCCTGGGGTGCTCTTTCTGCAGGACTTGTCCTGCGGGAAGGCGGCCCGGGGGGGATCATGTCACCCGCGGGCTTCGGCCCGATTCCGGACTCGGCGCAAGCCGGGAAGTATCACACACACACACGAGTCGGGCAGTTTCTTGGGAGGCGAACCCGCCCTCGGTTTCGGAGGAGGGGCAAGCGACGACGACGGAGGGGCGGTCCGGCGTTGGGGGGGCTGCTTTGAGGGCGTCGGAGGAGGGGCTGCGGTCTGCTCGGGTTCGGGGTCAGCTCAGGTTCGGCGGGCTGCTCGGGTTCGGCGGGCTGCTCGGGTTCACCAGGGACGGACTGCTCGGCGGCTTCCGGTTCTGTGCCGGTTTGCTGGAGTTCGGACTGCGCCGGTTCGGGTTCTGAGGGTTCTGCGGGTTCGGTGGTGGTGGCCTGCACAGGGTCGGAGGTAGTCACCTCGGGTTCAGTTGTGGTGGTCTCCAAAGGTTCGATGGTGGTCTGCTCAGGCACGGGCTCGGTGGTCGGCTCAGGCTCAGGGGTCTCCTCGGGCTCGGCGGTCTGCTCATGCTCGGCGGTGGGCGGCTCGGGTAGTAGCACGCTCGCCCGCGCATGTTCGCTGCTGGAAGAATGCTCGGCTGATGGAATGAAGACGACTGGGTGATGTTGATCGGCATCCTGGCTGGCATGTTGGGTCTCCTCTTGTTCCTGTTCGATCGCCTCGTGTTCCTGGCTGGCGCGTTGGGTCTCCTCTTGCTCAGCTTCATCTTCGGTGACAGTGGCCAGGCGAAGAGGCGAGGCCGGCGCAGCATCGGCGGCGGATGACTTGGGTTCAGCGCGCGCACGTTTCCTCGAATGGCCTCGCGGTTCCTCCTCCGAGGAGTCATTCCGCGAGTGACGAGGAGTCGGGTAACGGCGGCCGCTGCGCGTCTCACGAAGTTCCTGAGTGCTTTCCTTGGGCATTTTGGCGGGATCAAGTGTGGCTATTACCCAAGGTTAGAGCCACTAAACCATCAAATGTTTGTCGGGGGTACTAAAATCCATACCGGCGGTATGGATTTTCAATAGAAATCGAATTTTTCGGGGTGGTGTTCTGACATCATCCCAAGTGTTTTTTCGATGAAACTCATCGATTTACATCATCAGAACCCGTATCGCGATGTTTGTCGGGGGTACTAAAATCCATCCCGGCGGTATGGATTGTTGGAGTTCCCCAGGATAGACCGAGAGTCCGAGCGAGCGTGTTCCAAGCAAGGGGGAGAGCCGGGGAGCAACAGGCACACGCAGGCAATGCACAACACTAACTTTCTTAACCAAAGAAAGAGGCGCGGGACAGGAGGGGGCAGGGGGCTCGGAGGTCGATGAGGTAGTCCTGGATCTCGGGCTGACCGAGGGAGAGCTGGGCAGGTGCGTCCGGGGCATCGAGGGCATAGACTCGGCAGTGCGGGTGCGGGTGGTCGGCAATGATCAGATCAAGCTCTGCCACGCCAGCAATCGGGACCGCAGAGTCGTCGGCCAGGGTAATCACCGGATCACCCCTGACTTCTTCGATCTTGAGGTTCAAAGAACGGAGGTAGTGGAGCGGAGCGTATCCCGAGTTGCTCGGAAAGCTCGATCCTCACCTTTGTCCGGTCTTCCTTCCCCGAGGGGTGGACGACCGCGCCCTTGCCTTGATGAAGAATGGTTGGTCCAAGTCCAGGACACAGGCCATCAAGACGGCATGGGATCGTTGGACCGACTGGTGCGGGAAGAAGGGGATGGACCCCTTTGAGGCAACGGATGTGCGCCTCACCAACTTCCTGACCGAATGCTTCCATCGGTTCACTTACGGCCACGGCTGGTTCAAGAACACAGCCAGTGCTATCTCGACGAAGCTCTCCCTCCTGCTGGGAAAGAGCATCGGTGCGACTCCACTGGTGTCGGCATTCTTGCGGTCGGTCTCGAAGCTGCGGCCAGCGAAACCACGCTATGCTGAGACCTTCGACCCCGCCCCTTTGGGAAAGGTCCTTCGAAAGAAGGACAAGTCAGTAGGGTTTTGGGTCGATACTTCCCAAAACTTAAGTTACACTCTAGGGAACACAAAGTGTTCCTCGGAGTAGAGATACTCTCTACTCATGATGTTGATGTGGTTGCACATCTCAAACCTCGCGCAAAGAAGAAAGAATTCCAACCGGATGCCGGCACAGATAGCCAACACAACCTCGGTTCGCGTTCAACCCTTTCGTTCGCCAGACGCAAATTTTGCTTTGCTCCGCGATGCATTCTTCCTCTTGGTCGGTGCTTCGCTGTCTTTTTACCCAATGATGCCTGTATCATTGGAGAGTGGCTGGTGAAGGATTCTTGTTTCCTTTACCCGGCGATACTCATTTACATCTTATTCTTCTCTTCCCACTTCGACAGCTCTTCTGAGCCGTTGTGTCCTGTGGGTTCGGCCAAAAGGCCGATCTGTGTTGAGTCCGCTCCGTCTGTATGGAGTCGTACTTTTTTCATCGATCTCATTCCCTTCCTAGAAGCCCTACCCTTGCTCAGTTCTCGGGTGCGTCCGTTGAGGTCGCTGTTGCTGCGCAACCTGAGCGTTCAGGGTCTGCTTTTTCGTTTTTTGGCGTTTTTCGCCTCATCATCATCTCATTTAGGCCAACCCTTCTGGGGGTCTTTGCCGGGCTGGGGCCGGTGACCAGGCCTTTCTTGACGGCGCCGCGTGTTGTCCCGTCCGGGCCTGCCCCGGTTGTTTCGGCGCCCGCCCCGGTTGTTTCGGCGCCCGCCCCGGTTGTGTCGGCGCCTTCCGCGACTGCGGCTCCCCCCACTACCGTTCCGGTCTGGGTGGGACGTTCTTTCTGTGCTGACTCCGGCTGCTTGCTAGCTGGGTTCGGTTCCTGCTGCCGCGGGCTCCGTCCCGGTCACGCCTGTTGCGCCCCTGGGCCCTATGGCCCCGTTGGTGCCGCTTGCCTCTCCGTTCGGCGCTCCGCTGCCTGCGGAGGCAGCGGTGATGGCGACTCCCCCCGTGCCGCCCGTGTGCCCCTTTGTCGTGCCTACGGCTTCGACTCGGCCGACTGCCCCGACTCCCGTTTCTTCCTCGGCGTTGCTCACCCCGGCCTCTGCCCCCCCATCGTCGGGCGCGGGGCCGACGGTTCTGCCTCGGCGCCTCCTGCGCCTTCGTGTGTGTGTGTGTGTGTGTGATACTTCCCGGCTTGCGCCGAGTCCGGAATCGGGCCGAAGCCCGCGGGTAACATGATCCCCCCCGGGCCGCCTTCCCGCAGAACAAGTCCTGCAGAAAGAGCACCCCAGGGAGTTCATGGGTCGGCGACCGTCCCTCCAGGGGCGGTCACCGCCGACTTCCGGACTACGGCTCTTCTTTCATTCCAGCCTCGAATTTTTCGCACTTCTTCCTTTGCTGAATCGCTATGAGCATCGTTTTCCTGATTCCTGCCATCTCGCTCCCAACCTCCTTTTGAGTGTCTTCATCCACAATTCCCATTTCCGCTGCCAGTCTACATGCATTCGCATATTCCATCTTGAAGCCGCACTTTGCTCTCAGCCTCCTCATCACCTTCGTCACCACCGCCTCCGAGATCCCCCTCCAGTTGTAAAGTGTTTCCCCATCTCTCGGGCGGCCCTCATAGTTCGCCTGCACCGTTCGACTTCCAGCCTCCTTCCTCAACATCGCCTCCAGAGCCCACAACGGGGCTGGATCCATCGGGAATCTCTCCCTAGCCCGCCCATTCTCAAACATCAAAATGCCCACGTCAAACCGCGCCTTCCCCACTACTTTCCGCCCAGTCCGCCAGAAGCTCGGCTCCCAAAAAGCAAACCCACCCTCCTGGATGATGAAAAGCTCACGCATCTGAATGTCCCCCTTGATCGCCAAGCTCACACCGTGCTTCGGCTCACTCCCCGGCTGAATTCTGTTCGCTTTCCCTTCCCCGTACGGCACTATAACAATGCATCTAAACGCTCTTTTCCCTCCTCTGCCAATCGGACTCTCCGCCCACTCTCCAATTGCTCGGAAAAACCGATCCATCTCCTCCTGGGGGTTATATTCCGGATTCGCATAAATCAACAAGTCCCGATTCTCCTTAAATAGCCCGTACCCATCCACTGAGCCACCCAGGAACCAGTCTTCCTTACTCGGCGTTCTATACTCTGGGAAACTGAGATCCGCATTCCCTGGGTGCGAGAACGCCATCACCGTTAGGCTTCCCGCCTGCCTCAGCAACGAAGATATAGTGTGGGGAGTCGTCCATTGGTTCCTCAGCGTACTCATGTGCGTCCGCCCCTCCTTTACTGTCGTGCTTTTCCCTTCCTCATATCGGTCACACATCTCAGCTACCTCTGTCGCGAACGTTTCCCAAAAACTGTCCCATGTTCTCGCCCGAAACCATCTCCTCCGGGACCTCTCCATCAATTGCCATAGCCTCACTTTCGTGATCTGCCTGCCCCTTATCTTCACCCACTCTCCCATCGGCTCCACCCACTTCTCCTCGAGCAGCTGGTCCGGGTCTTCAGCTCCTTCCGCCTTATCCAACCACTCAATCAGCTTCACAGCGTCCGCCCCTTTCCATCTCTCTCCCGCACATCCCGCCATCCCTGGGCATTCAAACACCAAGTGGTTCATGTGGTCCCTCACCCCACACCAACACTTCCCATCCCCCTCCCCGTTGATGTAGAACCGGATGTTGGCCGTGATATACCGCTGCAGGATTGCCATCCTCGCCAGCTTCCCGGACATCTCGTTTGCACGTTGATCCCTCCGTTGCGACTCTCTGCGTTAATTAACACAATCTCGTTTTTCTTTTTACGAGCCGCCCTCCGCGTGCGACTTTTCCTCCCCCATTCCTTCATCACCTCTCTGAAGTCTGTCTCCACTTCCTTCCCGTCACTTCTCCGCACCAGCTTGAATCCCCATCCTTTCTCTTCGGGCGCCACGCTCAGCTCCATCTTTATGCTCCGTCCCGCAATCTTGTCTGCCAATCTGTTCCCCTCCGCATCCAGCGACGCACTAGTTTCCTGATGTCCCTTAACCCAGACCAGTCGTATCTCTCCACGATGCTCCTTCACAATCCGCTGCCCCCTCCGCAGCAGTCCCTCCGCCTTCGATTCTATCAGATCCGTTGGTTTCCACACCACAGGGAAGTTTTCCAATAAACTGCCAATTAATTCCCTGTAAAAGTTTATTGGCCATACGAACTGGGAAAAACTGAGAATAAATGAGAATAAATCGGCAATATATCGCCATAAAATTTACAGGCCATTTATTGCGCATTCAAATTCAACGACAATAAAACTGACACTTTATTGGCCAGTCAAGTCGCTTGAGTGGCATTTTTACCGGCTGTGAAAATTTTACTGGCAGTTTTTACCGGCCATACAAAGGAGACGGAAGGAAAATATTACTGGCAGTTTTACCGGCCATCCAAAGAAGACGGAAGGAATATATATATTTACTGGCAGTTTTACCAGCCATACAAGGAAGAAGGAAGGAAAATATATTATTTACTGGCAGTTTTACGGGCCATACCAAAAAGACGTGAGGAGAATATTACTGGCAGTTTTCCCACGGAGCCAGGTCAGCAGAAGCTGTTGTTTCGTTATCGGGAGAAACACCAGTGCAGATGCTGGCGTCGGGCGGGCGAACCAATGGCGGTATAACCTGGAGGTGGAGATGAAAGGATGTGGCAGCGAAGGGCAGGTGGGGAAGGCAGTGGAGCGGGATGGGGTGCGGAGGAGGAGGAGGAGGGGGAGGAGGAGCAAGAGGAGGAGGAGGAGGAGGAGGAGGAGGAGGAGGAGGAGGAGGAGGAGGAGGAGGAGGAGGAGGAGGAGGAGGAGGAGGAGGAGGAGCAGGAGGAGCAGGAGGAGGATGGAGGATGAGAGGAGGAGGAGCAGGAGGAGGAGGAGCAGGAGGAGGAGGAGGAGGAGGAGGAGGAGGAGGAGGAGGAGGAGGAGGAGGAGGGAGGAGGAGGAGGAGGATGGCGTTTGGTGTGAAACGGATGATTCAGAATGGAAGGAAGATTCTGGAGGAGGGATGAAGAGAAGGAGAATACAACCTCTTGCTTGTTTAATGACCCGGAGCGATGGTCCCGAGGGGGTGGCCATCTTTATAGAGCGAACCTTGGGTGCTTTTAGTAGACAAGGAGTACGGATGGAAGTTGGGAGATGGGAGGAAGGTAGCGCCTATGAGAATGATCAGGATTTGGGGACTTGATCACGATACCGAGGGTCAAAGAAAGAGAATGTTTGGGGAAGGATGGACGAGATTAAGCGATTTAGCCACGAGGGATGGTAAATTATTGAGATCACTGACAACTAAATCTGGTGGGAGTAAAGGGGGAATGTTCCTCGGTGGTACACGGAGCTGCTGAAAAGACTTGTATGCCAGGATACTCGAAGGTGTTGAAAAGACTGAAGAAAGAATATGCACTTGTGATGAAGGTCGTGGAGAATGGGGTGGGAGTGCAGGAGGAGCGCCAAAGGGCGTGTAATTTGGGTAGGATAGGAAAATCCCACTTCTTCACGGATGGATCTTCATAGAGAAGGAAAAATGGTGAGGTTCATATGCGGTGATTGAAAATATAGATGGCAAGTTTATGAAGAAGGAGGCAAAACGATCGCCGTGGCTAAATCAAACCAATAACGAAGCGGAGCTTTATGCGGTTGTAAGAGCGCTGGAGATGGCGGGTGGGGTGATGTCCAAATTACTACTGATTCGAGGTATGCGATTTCTTGGGTTCAGAAGGTTAGGAAGGATAGAATGTCGTTGGGGAATTGGGGATAAAAAGAATGGGAGTGTACTTGTTCGACTGAAAAGGTTGTGGATAATTATGTGGGAAAATTGAAATGGTATGGGTAAAGGGTCATCAAACTGGAGATGCAGTGGATATTCGAGGGAATAATATGGCGGACTCTGAAGCTGGTGAGGCAAATAAATCTGAGAAAGTTGAAGACTGCAGTATGGAATTGGGTGTTATGCTGATCGGTCCAAGTGGCGAAAGAGTACAAGGTGACTATAAGACAAGATTGGCGAGGTGGCAGAATTGGAGAAAGCTAGAGGGGCTGGGAATGAAGACGAGGAATGCTGTTTTGATGATAAATGATAAGTCAGGAAATGCCGAGATGAACTGCTCTCGGTTTTGTAGAGAATGCTCGGCTGGGTGGCTTTTCGCAGCTTATTTCCAAAGGATTATGACTAAGGAAAACAAAGGCAATTCTTCGGTGGGGAGGAGTTGATGTGTACTTGTGGTCTGAAAGACACATTGGAACATGCAGTTTATGGGTGCTTAAGGGTGCGTGGGATTTGGAGGAGATGGTCCGGAGATTGAAAGTGAAGCGGTCATTGAGAAATTGGCGAGGTGGGTGGAAGGACAGTCTCAGATGCTGGTGATGTGTCCTGAATATCTAGAGGTGCTCGAGGGGTGGGTGGGCTGAAAGAATGGCTTGGTAGTGCTGGGAACGGAGGCACAATTTCCCAGGAGTGCATCTGGCTATTATATGAGAGGTGCCGACGGAAATTACTCTGGAGTAGCTGGGCTGAGTTAATGGTTGAACTGAGAATGAAGTTTGCCGATTGGTTGGTCGGCATGGAGAAGATGGAATGGGGGGTGTGATACCATGGGACTTTTCGTCGATATGTGCGGAAGTCTTTTCGTTGAATATGATGCTCCTAAGTCACCCTGTGAGCGTGGATATGTCCTTTAGTGAATTCTGTACAGAGAATCGTAGTGATATGTTTTTGGTGCTCGATTTGATAGTTTGGCTCAATTTGAAATGGACTATGATATGATGGCGTGTCTGAATGGATTTCTCCTTGATGCGGAGATTGGTCGGAGGATATGGGAGGGAATTGGTCGGAGGGGAGGAAGAGTAGAGCATTCCGATGTGTAGTGGTGGTGGAACATGATGGCCGAGTGGTTAATTGGAATGAGAAGGTTGGTATAGGACCTAGGGGGGACGGGGGACGGGAAGCTTGTGATTGCAGAAATTTTAAAATGGATGAGAACACCTCTTGCTGGCCGGGGAACTTTTGGAGGACGGGGAAGAAATACGTCAGGCCGGTAAATCATGTTGTGAGTATAATTGTGTGTGACAATGTGGAAGCGAGGATGAAATATCCGGTGGTGGAAGGTGGGATGGAGAGGATCTATAATTGGCTGGTAAAGCCGAAATACCAGATGGCGGTCTGGGAGGGTTCCGGACTGGATTTACTCAAGATGAAATTGGGTCAAAAATTCGGTGGGAAGGTTCTAGTGGGAGGGGTGGAAAAGGCTTGTTTATGGGAGATGTTGTGCGGATTATACAAAGAAGACTGAGGGAATGCTGTAACTATAAGGAGAGTTGGTCGTTACAGACTCTCTATTCCGCGGCAGTTGGATTTTGGATGGGAGAACGGAGAAAGAGTGGCATCAGTTAGGGATCAGGATTGGATGAAAAGAATTCTGAGAAACTTATTGAGGGAAGGAAGGAGGGACCGGTTTGGAAAGTGGTGATGGTTTGAGTAGGAGAAGTGGACGGAACCGGTTAGGCGAGGTAAAGAAGAAGAAGAGGTACATGGTAAACCCATCGGTGGAGGGCAGAGAATAATGGTTGAGGGAAGGAATGGATGCTGATGATGATAATGATGAACAAGATACAACGGGAGAGAAAAGGGATGGATGGGGGAGGGAGGGTGGTGATGAAGGTGGTGGGGGTGTGGGGGGACGGGGATTGTGGAAGCAAAGATAAAGTGGATGGGGCAAGAAGAGGAATGATGGGGTGAGGAGGAAGATTCAGTTGAGATTGAAACTGTAAGAAATAATGGGACAGTAAGGTGGTTACTCGCTCAGAGAGTACTGAGTACCTGTGAGCGGTGTATATGCCATAAATCGTTGCCATGGACTCCCACTCCATGGCAATAGGTTTAAAAAAAAAAAAGAGGAGGAGGAGGAGGAGGAGGAGGAGGAGGATGAGGAGGAGGAGGAGGAGGAGTGAGGATGGAGGAGGAGGAGGAGGAGGAGGAGGAGGAGGAGGAGGAGGAGGAGGAGGAGGAGGAGGAGGAGGAGGAGGAGGAGGAGGAGGAGGAGGAGGGTGAGGAGGAGGAGGAGGAGGAGGAGGAG